>JARQOC010000003.1:761020423-761382923 GCA_033576535.1 Allobates femoralis
CCACAGGGGTCAGTGTTGGGCCCGCTTCTATTTAATATATTTATTAATGACCTTGTAGGGGGCATACGGAGTAGAATCTCAATATTTGCAGATGACACTAAACTCTGCAGGGTAATTAATACAGAGGAGGACAATTTTATATTACAGGAGGATTTATGTAAACTAGAGGCTTGGGCTGATAAATGGCAAATGAGCTTTAATGGGGATAAATGTAAAGTCATGCACTTGGGCAGAGGAAACAAAAGGTATAATTATGTGCTTAATTGTAAAACACTGGGCAAAACTGTCACTGAAAAAGACCTGGGTGTATGGGTAGATGACAAACTCACATTTAGTGGCCAGTGTCAGGCAGCTGCTGCAAAGGCAAATAAAATAATGGGATGCATTAAAAGAGGCATAGATGCTCATGAGGAGAACATAATTCTACCTCTATACAAGTCACTAGTGCGACCACACTTAGAATACTGTGTACAATTCTGGTCTCCGGTGTTTAAGAAAGACATAACTGAACTAGAGCGGGTCCAGAGAAGAGCGACAAAAGTCATTAGAGGACTAAGGGGTCTGCAATACCAAGACAGGTTATTAAACTTGGGGTTATTTAGCTTGGAAAAACGAAGGCTTAGGGGTGATCTTATAATAATGTATAAATATATGAGGGGACAGTACAGAGACCTTTCTAATGATCTCTTTACTCTTAGGCCTGAGACTGGGACAAGGGGGCATCCTCTACGTCTGGAGGAAAGAAGGTTTAATCATAATCACAGACGCGGATTCTTTACTGTAAGAGCAGTGAGACTATGGAACTCTCTGCCACATGCTGTTGTAATGAGTGAGTCACTACTAACATTTAAGAAGGGCCTGGATGCCTTTCTTGCAAACTATAATATTATCAGTTATACATACTAGATTTTTTGATAGGGCGTTGATCCAGGGAATTAGTCTGATTGCCGTATCTGGAGTCAGGAAGGAATTTTTTCCCCCAATGTAGAGCTTAGTGTTGCCACATGGGTTTTTTTTTTGCCTTCCTCTGGATCAACATGTTAGGCTATGGGTTGAACTAGATGGACTTAAAGTCTTCCTTCAACCTTAAAAACTATGTTACTATGTTACTATGATGTCATAATCACATGACAGCCATTAACCAGTAACCAGCAGTGTAATTACTGCGGTTACTAGGTAACCGGCTGTGATGTGAATATGACATCACGCCAGGTCCTAGCAGCACATCGCAGGAGACGCTTGGAGAGACCGGACACCCACCGGGAGCGTACGGGACGTGCAGGAGCGAGGACAGGTGAGAAGAATGGAGGAGGAGGAGGAGAGGGGGAGCAGAGGAGAGACACAGGGGAGCACATAGGAGGACGGGGGAGCAGAGGAGAGACACAGGGGAGCACATAGGAGGACGGGGGAGCAGAGGGGAACACCGAGGGGCATACTGTGAGGGGGGGGGCGCAAAACTGTGAGGGGGGGCCTGTATACCTACGATGGAGCCTGTATATATGCTGGGGGAGCCTGTATTATGGGATATGCACTGCATCCCCCCCGCTGATGGACGGGAGGATGCAGTGCATATCATGAATAGCAAATGAGCAGCACCATGTGACCGACCGCTCTGCCTGTATACCTACGGGGGAAGCCTATCTATATGCTGGGGGAGTCGAATCGTTATCAAACATACCCTAGAACTTCTGAATTTGATGCAAATTGTTCGAGTTCGACGAATGACTCGAACACCGCCCAAAACAGGTCGAATCTGAGATTGGCGAACATTTCGAATCGAACATCGCTCATCTCTACTCTTCTCCTGTTAAAGCATCTTTGAGCCTCTGGAAGGATTGTTCCTGTTCTGGTCCCCAGTGGAACGGGGGTCCCCTGATCTTGCCGTTTTTAGATTGACCTACTAAGAGATCTTGCATGGGTGCTGCTATCTTGGTATAGCCTTTGATGAATCGTCAGTAGTACCAGGCCTAGAAATTGACGTACCTCTTTGTGAGTAGTTGGTGCTGGCCAGTCCTTGATGACAGTTACTTTATCCGAGTCAGGTGCTACGCCTTCGGCGCTAACCACATGTCTTAGGTATTGGACCTTGGGTTTCAGCAGGTGACACTTGGACGGCTTCAGTTTCATCCCGTACTTGGACAGTGACTCGAACACTTCACTCAGGTGCTGCAGGTGGTCTTCATAGGTCTGAGAGTATACAATGACATCATCAAGGTATAACAACACAATCTCAAAGTTCTTGTGGCCCAAACAACACTCCATCAGTCTCTGAAATGTTCCTGGGGCATTGCACAATCCGAATGGCATACTGTTGAACTCGCAGAGCCCCATAGGTGTCGTGAAGGCTGTTTTCTCACAATCCTCCTCAGCAACAGCAACCTGCCAGTACCCACAAGTAAGATCTAATGTGGAGAATTAGTTGGCAGATTTGAGTGCAGCTAGTGACTCTTCTATGCGGGGCAACGGGTATGCATCCTTGTGTGTGACTTCATTGATTTGTCTGTGGTCTACGCACATCCTCATACTACCATCCTTCTTTTTAACCAGGACCAGTGGTGCTGCCCAGGGACTACAGCTATCCCTAATGACTCCTGCATTTTTCATGTCCTGAAGCATTTCTTTTGCTTTTTGGTAGTGTGTGGGTGGTATAGGCCTGTACCTTTCTTTGATAGGTGCATGGTTGCCTGTGGGGATATGGTGTTGTACCCCTTTAATCCTCCCAAAGTCAAGTGGGTGTTTGCTGAACACTTGCTCATACTCCCGAACTACCCGGTATACTCCATTTTTCTGATGAGTGTGTGTGTTGTCAGTTCCTACACTGAGCTCTTGACACCATTTCTCTAACTGATCTTTGGAGTGAGGGAGTTCATCAGTTACTGTTTGGGAAGAGGATTTTACATCAATTACAGCATTATTTTCAACCTGGTACAATTTTGCGACAGTTGCATATCTTGGCAGTTTGACTTCGTCATCACCATAATTTAGTATGCGTACGGGGATTCTCCCTTTTCTCACATCGACCAACCCTCTGGCTGTCAAGAGCGTAGGACTACTATCAGACATTACAGGTTCTACTACAGCTTGGTAGTCCTGCCCTTTGAGGCCTATGGCTGCTCGACACCAAATCATCATTTCACTTCTGGGTGGTACCACAATTGGAATGGGATCTGTTACCCGTACTTTACCAATTTCACCATTTGACATTTTTACCTGTTGTTGATATAACAAAGCTCGGATCTGCTTTTGGATAGCTCTTTTTTCTCTTGGTCTACCAGCATCAACACTCTGTTGGAGTAAAAACAACACTTTATCGATACATTTGACCATAATATTAGTACCCAGTATTACATGTAGATCCCTTTCATTTGGTCTATCCTTCCCACTGTCCCTCTACTGGAACTATCATACCATTAGTGGCTTCAATGTTCAGATCAGGGTGTGGGGGTTCTAGCTTAAGATCTGGCCAGAATCGCTTGTAAAGGATACACGGGATGGTTGTCACCTGGGATCCAGTGTCTATCAAGGCGGAGGTAGCGATGCCATCAATGACAATTGGTAAGTACGGACAGTCTCCTACGTACTTATATTCCCAGTTGGTCGGGCCTGAACAGTCTACTCCTGGGGTTGGCCCTTCTCGCCCAGGGGTTGCTCGTTTAAAGGACTTGATTGGTAGGTGCGTCCTCCTTTGTTGCAGTCGCCCTTTTGGCAGATGTGATGTCCATTGGGGGTGTAACGAGCTGGGCTTTTCCTCACAGCGGCGGTGTCTTCTTCTTCATCCACGGGACGTCGTCGGGGCTGTCAGCGTGCTGGATCTTGTCCGATGACCTTGCTTCTGTCTTGGGTCTTCTCCCAGCTTGGAGCTTGGCCATGTCTTTCATCAGCTGCTCTACATTGGCACACAGTTGCTCAAACCGGTCAGGTGTTATAGTCTGTGCGCTAGACTGAACTGCAGGGATTGGAGATGCTGCAGCCGGCACGGAAGGGGTGTTAGTATACTCCGGCTGCGAGGTTAGATCGGGCACTGCAGGGAGCTGCTGCCCCTGCACTGTTAAGTCTCTCAAAGTGTCAAACTCTGCGCCAGGATTCTGAAGGGACCACCAGCTTGCCTGTTTTCTATCATCAGGTAGTTTAAGTCCCACAACAAACTGCCCAATTAACGCTTTGTTTTCATCTCTAACACTATCAGGATCGACTTGCTTTAACAGTCTCAGTGCTTCTTGCAAGTGCAGTGAATAGTCTAAGACACTCTCCTGTGCCCCTTGTTTACAATGGTAGAATAACAGTCTTAATTCAGCCTCAGTATGATGTTCAAAAACCCGTGTTAACTTAGCAAATATCTTGTTCCACAGACTCCGGAGCTTCTATAGACCAGTTTCGGCTCTGCAGCTCTGCTGCGTCCGTTAACTGTCCCATTATAACTGAAGCTCTTTGCTTACCGGTCATGGCGTACATATCCAGCACTTGGCAGATCTTCCTTTGGAACGTCTCCAAGGTACCGGGTTTACCGCTGTACTTTGGTAACCAGGCCGCATTCGGAACGTATGGCAGAGATATCGGAGTGGGTTGTTGTGGCATACCGCCGGCATGTTGCTGTCCGTCTAGGGGTACGTTTTGCTGTACGTGCGGGGGTACCGCGTTGTTGAAACCCGGGCTACTCATACTTTTGCAATACTGCGGTTAAGTCTAGGAATAAGGCGCAGACACTCAAAGTCTTTTAGGTACCTTTACTGGTGAAAACAGGTACACTCGGACCGGGTGATGAGATTACCACTCCTGGAGGTTCACAGCAAGCAGTGTGTAGGCTTCCTTTCTCTGTCGTTCTGGTGAGGTCGGGTGGATGTGGAATCCTGCCGGACCGGGTTATATGTTCAGTGGAACGTGATTCACCTATGTTAACTGCACTGAGGGCACTGTTAAAGGGTTGGTGATACGTCTATCCTCTTCCCTAGGCTCTCATCCGTGGGTGCTTCAGGAGAACAGGGGGCTAAACTCCCTGTTAGTAGTGTTGGTTCTCTGTAACTGGCATAGTAGCTCTCACAACTCGGTTCCAGTAACCGGATGGTGAGGGAGAGTTAGGGTAACTCTGGTGTCCCTGAGAGGTGCTTTCTCCTTTCCTATGACCCCAGTTGCAAGGGTCTCTCACTTGCTGGTTGTGCTGGTTTGGGCCTGGTGTGGCTTCAGAACCAGTAACTGCACACTTCCTGCAGCTCCCCTAGCGTCTGCACACTCTGGTGTTTCTCCCTCGAGGACCCTATTTATAGGGGGAACTGGCGCAAGGTGACCAGTGGAGCTCCCCCTAGAGGCCTGGGGTGAAACAGGTGTGAAAGGTGTTCTAAAGGTGTTGTGTTTGTTGTGAGTGCTGCTTGCTGTTTCCACTCCATTTGTGTACCAGGAGTTCTGTGGTGCCCCAACCAGGGTGCCAGGGTGCCACACTGTCCCCCACCCACACTGAGCCTTTTTATAATAACCCCCCACACACAATGAACATCTCCATGACTCTTTAATGACCGCTGTATCACATAAAAACGTCGGCAATTAAGAGTACTTCTTTAAATACATCAGAAAGAAAAAAGCCTGTTGCAGCCTTCATTGTCCAACAATCTCTGGGGTTTCGGTTACCAGGGGTAGCTGAGACCCTGCAGATTAGGAATCGGGCTGATTTTTCCGTTACCAGCCGTGTGATTGCCTTTATACACAGTTTGCTGGTGTATAACTGTCATCACATGAAAATACATTGAATCACCGGTAAAAAAATGATTTTTTTGTCATCTGACAGGTTCAAACCTGTCAGATGACATAGAAATGTCTTGTCCCGATCCTTTGGTACCGATAGTCACCGTCCCCCCCTCACCCCCACTTCTAAGATGGCATTAGCGGGGGAAAAAAAATGCCCGCCGCATGCCTCAGTCTGCTCCCCTACCCCCTCGGTCATCTTTCCACCCTCCAGTGTCCCCCACAATTACCTCTGTCCCTCTGACTCCCTCCAATTGCCCACTCTGTTTGTGATCAGCTCCTCCAGCTCCTGCGTCCAGTTTTCGGGATGCTGGGCGCCTGCGTAGAGCACAGACACTCTGTCCTGCCTGGAGGATGATGCGTTCATGGCCTCATTGAGGTCTTGAAAGTTCATGACCTCAGTAAGGTCATGAAAGTTCATGATTGTCCAGTCACAAAGTGATCAATTGTGTCATTTTGAGATCACAGTTAACTCCTGTGTGATCAGAGGATTCTGACCTGTTATGACTTCAGTGAGATCATGAACATGACTTCACTGAGGTAATGAACTGTCATCCCCTTGGCAGGGTTCCTGCTCTTATAGCATACAGGGGATGCCCCCCCCCCATGTGCTATAAGATGTGAGAATCGTCTAAGACCTCTTACTGAAATACATCAGACGTCGCAGAGTAATAAAGATAGAGTCCAGATATGTTTTTTTTTTTTTCTAATAAAATTTTTTCTCTGTGCTGTGTCTTCACTATTTACTAGAAATTCCTAATGGCTAGGTCTAATATTCTCCTGATATTATGAATCTCAGGCTTAGTGCAAGCTGCCAATACAAAGATGACATTAACTCCTTGCTACCCAGTCTGCCACCACTACACGGCACCTGGAAGAGTCGGATACAGCATCAGAAAATGGCTCTTCTATGAATGCGGCATTTTGTGGGGCGGCTGCGGGCTGCAATTCAAAGTGGGGGGGACCAGGAAGCTTTGGCCACTCAGCACTGAAGATTACAGCCCCCAGCTGCATAGCTGTACCTGGCTGGAAACCAAAATACGGCGAAGCTCCACATAATTTTGTTTTAAATTAATTTATGAAATATTTAAAAAAAAAAACGGTTTCCCTACTTTTTTGGTTTCCAGACAGGTAAAACTGGGCAGCTGGGGGTGGGTGGCAGCCCGTACCTGCCTTCTATACTTTTTTGGCAACAAAAATACAGCAAAGCGCCACTTTGTTCGTTTTAAAAAATTTAATAAATAATTAAAAAAATGTCTGTTGGTCTAGCATCCTTTCCGGTCCTGCACAGTGTGGTGGGTGTATTGGTGTACAGCAGGGGTTTCAAACTCGAGGCCTCGAGGGCCACACACAGTGCAGGTTTTCAGGATTTCATTACAATTTGCCAGTTGGTCATTTCATTACCAACTGTCAAATACTAAGGAAATCATGAAAATCTTTACTGTGTGTGGCCCTCATGGCCTGGAGTTTGAGACCCTTGGTGTACAAGCTGGCTCCGGAGCATGCGCATTGTGCATTCCGAAGCCAGTCTGTACACCTAATACACCCACCACACTGCGCAGGATCAGAAATAATGCGCCGAGGTCGGCAGCGTATCATACTCAGAAGAAGAAGACAGGAATTTTAAATCAGGGAGAGCTCCTGAATGAATGATCACTCCTACTGGGGTGTGATTGAAGCAGCAAGGTGGGAGGAGAGTGGACCTGGAGAGACTGCCCACCTGATGGCCAGTCATCTAGAAAAGCCTACATGACGGTGGATGTGGCGCTCCTGCGGATCCGGTCGCCACATAGGTACTGCACCCCTGTTAGGGTGAGAAATATACAATTCACAGACAGGGATGATTGCAGCATTGTACCCAGTTTACTTAACTGGTGCCAACCCCCATTAATCTTGGAATATACTGGCAGGTCAATAGACCCTGGAATCACTCCATATTAAACTATAGTTTTTTGCGACCAATTCACACTAAAGTTTTGTTCCAAAAAATGTACAATTTTTATTTCAGTTTTTAAACATTACAATGAACATTTAAAAAACATCTTTACTCCCAGCTGCTCCCTCTAACTACTTCCTCTTCACCTATCCCCACTACAATGGTTCCTCCTTCTAGACAGGGAGACTAGAGGGCAGCACATCATGAGAAAATATAATTTTGGTGTCATTCTCAAAACTTTTGGCCATGACTGTAGAGCCACAACCTGCAGGTGGGGTCATGTAAAACAGTTATCCCCAGGTCCGGTCATCCTTTCCCTAACCTCCTAGCCTCATGCCCTTCCCTAGAAAAGAGTGTCACCCACACCAAACTTTTAATGACACCACCAGGGTCACGGAGCCGGGTCTCGATCCCCGTGACTCCCGTGAAGCCTCAAAGCCTGGTTCCGAGTATCCTATGGCCCTGGTGGGGCGTGTCAGTGAGCAAGTAAGTTTATAAATCGTTTTTTTGCATTTTTATAATGCACATTTAGGTCAGAGAGAGATGGTTAATAATGTAGTAGGAAGCTGCAGGGACAGGTAGTGATAGGTTAGGTGGGCTAAACTATGTGACAGGTTCCCTTTAAAATTACATCATAAGAAACTCACTATTTAATCAGGATTGTGGTTTTCTCATTGAAATAAACCAGAAGCTTATTCAAAACACATTTCAAATAATTTTTTTGTAGGTTTTGGATTGGATCTGCTTTAAAATCCACATACAAAACCTTTAGATAACTCAAATAGTTGCAGAGGGTCGGTTGCCAACAGCTAGGGAAAGGCAAGTATTGTGCCCTGTAAGCCAGTGATAATGACTCCTGAATGTCCCTTTAAAGTAAGTATTGCCACCATATATTACCCTCTGCATAAAAAAATCAGTTTATAGTCGCCTAATCCAAATAATCGAGTCCTTTTCCTCAGTTTTAGCGCCAATTCTTCTTTATTTTTCTTTTTAGACTTCACTTCTCTTAGCCCCCCAACTTATCAAACTATGCACATTTAACAGTTTTTTTTAATTCATTTTACTTTTTGCACAACTGAGTAATATTTTTTAAGAAAATAAATGTATTGTGTCTTCTTGTTGTGGCCAGTAATATTTCTAAAAGCACTGAACCTCTGTTCTGATGAATTACAACGGTTAGAGTGAAATAAGTCTTTTATCCGATGCGCCACCTGTACAGTTCCTGCAAATGGAGATTACCATTGATACATTACTGAAAATATAACAATCACAGGCACAGAGTATTGTAATAAACCAAATAATCTTCTTAAAGTCCAGGGACAGTTAAGTACAAGGTCTGTCTTTGAGCTGCAAATACAGTGTATCAATATGACAGAAAGCTTGTTGGGTGCTTTGTACTTAGAATATCATATCTTCCAATAAGTCTTATTTACAGTCCAGTAGCTTTAAGAGTCATGAACATAAACCCTTTGTGCTAAAACTATCCATAATTGCCTAATGTATCAAACTTAAAGCCTGTCTACAAATCCATTCATAACCTTAGTGTTTCCAAGCTGAGGTTTTGCATCAAGCCAAAGTAAAACTAAAAATTGCTTTAACCCCTGAAATAACAGTCAGTATATATATATTAGTGGGGAAAAAAGAATTTAGTCAGCCACCAATTGTGCAAGTTCTCATACTTAAAAAGATCAGAGACTCCTGTAATTGACATCATAGGTGACGTCAACTATGAGAGACAAAATGATTAAACAAATCATGAAAATCACATTGTCTGATTTGAAAAGATTTTTTTTTTCAAATTTTGGTGAAAATAAGTATTTGGTCAATAACAAAAGTTCATCCCAATACTTTCTTAAATATTATATATCCTTTGTTGGCAATGACAGAGGTCAAACGTTTTCTGTAAGTCTTCACAAGGTTGGCACACACTGTTGCTAGTATGATGGCCCATTCCTCCTTGCAGATCTCCTCTAGTGACGTTTTGGGGCTGTCGTTAGCTAACACGAACTTTCAACTCCCTCCAAAGATTTTCTATAGGGTTTAGATCTGGAGACTGACTAGGCCGCTCTAGGACCTTGAAATGCATCTTACGAAGCCACTCCCTTGTTTGCCTGGTGGTGTGCTTGGGATCATTGTCATGGTGAAAGACCCAGCCACGTTTCATCTTCAATGCCCTTGTTGATGGAAGAAGGTTTGCGCTCAAAATCTCACGATAAATGGCCCCATTCATTCTTTCATGTATACGGATCAGTCGTCCTGGTCCCTTGGCAGGGAAATAGCCTCAAATCATGATGTTGCTACCCCCATGCTTCACAGTTGGTATGGTGTTCTTTGGATGCAACTCAGCATTCTTTCTCCTCCAAACACGACGGGTTGTATTTCTACCAAACTGTTCTACTTTGGTATTATCTGACCATATGGCATTCTCCCAATACTCTTCTGGATCATCCAAATGCTCTCTAGGAAACTTCAGACATGCCCGGACATGTAATGGCTTAAGCAGGAAGACTCGTCTGGCACTACAGGATCTGAGTCCCTGGCAGTGTAGTGTGTTACTGATGATAGCCTGTGTAACATTGGTCCCAGTTCTCTCCAGGTCATTCACTAGGTCCCCCTGTGAGGTTCTGGGATTTTTGTTCAGCATTCTTGGGATCATTTTCACCCCATGGGGTGAGATCTTGTGTGGAGCCCCAGATCGAGGGAGATTATCAGTGGTCTTGTATGTCTTCCATTTTCTAATTATTGCTCCCACAGTTGATTTCTTCACACCAAGCTGCTTGCCTATTGCAGATTCAGTTTTTCCAGCCTGGTGCAGGGCTACAATTTTGATTCTGGTGTCCTTCGACAGCTCTTTGGTCTTCACCATAGTGGAGTTTGGAGTGTGACTGTTTGAGGTTGCGGACAGGTGTCTTATATATACTGATAACAAGTTCAAACAGGTGCCAGTACTACAGGTACTGAGTGGAGGACAGAGGAGCCTCTTAAAGAAGAAGTTACAGGTCTGTGAGAACCAGAAATCTTGCTACATCAATCTAATCTTTATATATATATATATATATATATATATATATCTATTATATAATTGCGAATGGCTTTTTTGCCCCCGGCGTGGTCATGTGGATACGTGCGAAGCATTGGCCGCGAAGCGGCCATTGCGAGCAGTTCTAAGTCGACTCGCAATGCCCGCGCAGCGGGCATTGCGAGTCAGAGACTCCACGTACTAGAATCCCGATGCATGTGCATCGGGCTCCCAGCTAGTATATATATATATATATATATATACACACTTATATACTGCGTGCATACTTACTATATAATCGCCAGTTTTGCACTTCCGGCCACTGTGCCGCTATCGCGAGCGATGGCGCGCATGCGCCATCGCGAGCCGGCCGGAAGCGCAAAAATCCTGGCGACACACACCCGCCCGCCGCTCGCCCGCCACATCCTCCTTGCTCCCCGCTGCTCACCCGCCACATCCTCCCGCTCCCCCGCAATTCCTGCCTAGCGCCGACCGCCCCCTCGCGCACACGAAATTACCGCCCTGCTCCCACTACACAGCACACAGTGCGACCCCAGCCCGCCCACTGCATTGATTACGTCACCGCCCGTCCCGCCCCTATCCCCAAATCCCCTCACTGTCTGCACCAATGTATGTATACAATGTCTGTGTAATGTCTCTGTCCACTCTGTGTGTAATAAGGTGTCTCTGTCCACTCTGTGTGTAATAAGGTGTCTCTGTCCACTCAGTGTGTAATAAGGTGTCTCTGTCCACTCGGTGTGTAATAAGGTGTCTCTGTCCACTCGGTGTGTAATAAGGTGTCTCTGTCCACTCTGTGTAATTATGTCTCTCTGTCCACTCTGTGTGTAATAATGTGTCTCTGTCCACTCTGTGTGTAATAATGTGTCTGTCCACTCTGTGTGTAATAATGTGTCTCTGTCCACTCTGTGTGTAATAATGTGTCTCTGTCCACTCTGTGTGTAATAATGTGTCTCTGTCCACTATGTGTGTAATAATGTGTCTGTCCACTATGTGTGTAATAATGTGTCTGTCCACTCTGTGTGTAATAATGTGTCTGTCCACTCTGTGTGTAATGTGTCTCTGTCCACTCTGTGTGTAATGTGTCTCTGTCCACTCTGTGTGTAATGTGTCTGTCTACTCTGTGTGTAATGTGTCTCTGTCCACTCTGTGTGTAATGTGTCTCTGTCCACTCTGTGTGTAATCTCTCTACACTCTGTGTAATGTGTGTATACTGTGTGTAATCTCTGCATACTGTGTGTCTATACAATGGTCTCATGTATGTATATACTGTGTGCTTCTCTCCTCACCCCTCCAGCACTGAGCCGCATCTCTCCTCAACCCTACACCACTAAGCCGCATCTCTCCTCACCCCTCCACCACTGAGCCGCTTCTCTCCTCACCCCTCCACCACTGAGCCGCATCTCTCCTCACCCCTCCACCACAGCCGCATCTCTCCTCACCCCTCCACCACAGAGCCGCATCTCTCCTCACCCCTCCACCACAGAGCCGCATCTCTCCTCACCCCTCCACCACAGAGCCGCATCTCTCCTCACCCCTCCACCACAGAGCCGCCTCGATACTCTGCTACCCACAGAGCCGCCTCAATACTCTGCTACCCACAGAGCCGCCTCGATACTCTGCTACCCACAGAGCCGCCTCGATACTCTGCTACCCACAGAGCCGCCTCGATGCTCTGCTACCCACAGAGCCGCCTCGATGCTCTGCTACCCACAGAGCCGCCTCGATACTCTGCTACCCACAGAGCCGCCTCGATACTCTGCTACCCACAGAGCCGCCTCGATGCTCTGCTACCCACAGAGCCGCCTCGATGCTCTGCTACCCACAGAGCCGCCTCGATACTCTGATACCCACTGACCCGCCTGTATACACACAAGTCATTTCACCGCGCTCCCGATGCAATTGCATCGGGCCTTTTTACTAGTGATATCATAATAGTCACGAAAGTGGGATGGAAGTTTTGGTTTTCTTATGAGAATATTTAAGAATATCTATGTGTGTATAACTATTGTCTTATTTTCATCTGTGTAAGGCACAATAATGACCAAACAAATAAAAATTTACAAAATCACATTTCTGACACTTCAAACAAAATATCAATGACCAATATAGCCTCCTCTTCTTTTCAATGACAGACAAGCTTTCCATCAAATGAGTCTGTCAGTTTGTTAATCTGTCATAATAACAGTTGCACTCAAGCAAAAGGATAAAAAGGCAAAAGAATAAAAACAGTGAACACAGGAATGTGAACATGCATTACTACTTATAAAAAACATGACTTTTTTTAATGAGATACTGAGTAGATAAAAATGGCCAATGTTATTTGAGCCTAATTACCACATCACTGTGTACCTCTTAAGCAGGTCCTAACCTTGTGAATGCCTCTTTTTGTCAAAACTGACCTCCTATATATGTGCTGGAAAAGGACCTGATAACAGAGAATAAAGACACCTAAGGCTACGTTCACACATTGTGCATTTTTGCACGCGCTTTTCAAAAATGCGCAATGTGCCTCTGCGTCTGCCGGCAAAGTGAATGTGAAATTCACTTTGCCGTGCAGACAGTGCGTTATTTTACGCAGCGCTTTTATGGGAGAAAGCACGGGCGTAAAAAGAATTGACGTCATTCTTTATGCTGCTGCGCCCGCGCTTTCTCCCATAGGAGCTCATTATTCTCACTGGAATTATACATCGCCATTCAGACGATGTGCAATTCCAGCGGGAATATGCCAGTGCTGCTGTCACACAGGGGAGGAACAATCCTGTTCCTCCTCCCCTGTGTGATATCTGTCACAGCCCATTTGGGTTTCGCAATGTACTAATATACACTGCAAAACCCAAATTAAACTAATCCAAATGTGTGAAAAAATAACAAAGAATGAATACTTACCTATCTGCCGGTTGTTTCGGTTACCGGGAGCCGAGAGAGGTACACAGGTACTGTCCTTCCAGGACCTGTCATCGCTGATTGGCCGCTCGCGGTCATGTGATATGTGCGTCATAGCGCATCACATCCTCTATCAGGGACCAAGTGTCTTTCGGTCCGCGCCGCTGCTCCAATGAGTATCAAAAAACACTGGAGTGCTTTGAAACAAGATATCTTCAGCTTTATTTTCCAACGCGTTTCGGAGCTAAAACCCAGCTCCTTCCTCAGGTCATTCCCTGAGGAAGGAGCTGGGTGTTAGCTCCGAAACGCGTTGGAAAATAAAGCTGAAGATATCTTGTTTCAAAGCACTCCAGTGTTTTTTGATACTCATTGGAGCAGCGGCGCGGACCGAAAGACACTTGGTCCCTGATAGAGTTTCACCCCCACGTTTGTGGAAGTGTGGTCCCGGCTGCAGCTGCTGTGTTTGAGCGATCAAGCTAGTTGTGGGCTTCACAACTAAATCAGGTGAGCAGTTTTCATACTGTATGAGATTTGATTCCTATTGAGGATAAGACCCTATGCGCATTCTCATTTTATAGATAGCGCATCACATATCACATGACCGTGAGCGGCCAATCAGCGATCCTACCAGGTGCTGTCAGGTCGATACCTGTGATTCTCTCGGCTCCCGGAACAGCCGGCAGAGGGTAAGTATTCAATTTTTATTATTTAAACACATTTGCCGTTGTTTCATTTGGGTTTCGTAATGTTTATTAATACACTACGAAACACAAAAGGGGATGTCACACATGTCACACAGGGGAGGATTGTTCTTCCTCTGTGTGACTGAGTCGGTCGACAGGGTAGGGGGTACTTGGATACTGGGACTGATGGTTACTTCGATGGGGGATCACGGCTGGTCAGTTCCCGGTTCCGTGCCCTGGAACCTCAATGGCGGAGATGGTGGGGGAGATGATGATGGATGGGGAAACAGTAATGTGGTACCTGGTAATGTGGATACCAGCGCTGCGGCCGGCCGCTGAGGTGATGGAGGTGCAGCTCAGAGTAGTACAGCTCCCCACAGGTGGAGATTTACCTCAGGATAGCAGGGTGGATAAGGGGAGTAGTAGTGGCGGTTCTGCAGTGAATGCTGCAGGCTGATGCAGTGAAGTACGCACACACACACTAGTCTCTGTTTCAGTACCTTTTTTACTGATGTCCGGTAACAGGTATAGTCCAGGAGAGTAACCAGATTCTCGGTGTAATTTACCACATTCACCTTGGAAAGTTGTGAGGCCTCCTCTGTTATTATGTGCAGTGATTGGGGTAAGTCCTGCCTGAAACTGGACTTGCCACTCCTTCTCCCTCTCAGGGTCCTACTCCATAACTGACAATGAGGACCTTTCTGTGGGATCTCTATTCTCTGCTTAGGTCCCTGGTCCTATACTTGGTCAGGTTTGAGTGTCTTTTATTCTTTCCCTCAGGGGAATTAGATCCTCCTGGTTTGTCTGGGCTTTCTCTGCTGCACTTTAGATTGTTAGCAGAATCGTACTCCAGTGTTCGGGTGGGCTAAAGGGAAACCTGGTATGTTCCCTTCTTCCTTTCTCCTACTTCCTCCACTGGCCTCCGACCCTTTTCCTATTGTGCTGCATAGCTGGTCAGTGTTCCCTGGTCCTGGGCCTGGCTTGATCCCAGTAACAAGCTCCTTCTAGTCCTTTCTCCTTGGCTGCCTGACTGGAACTAACTGCTCTCTTCACTGCTCAGAGCAGACTAACTGACTCCTCCCCTCAGGCCTGGATCCTTATAGGGGAACTTACTTAAGTCAGCAAGTAGAGCTCCCCCTCCAGGTCTGGGGTGGAAGGTGTTGTATGCTGTGTGTACCAAGGTGGTTGTCTCTCCTTGCACCAGAGGGTCCTATGGCAATCCCCAGCAGGGGTGCCATATTCCCCCCTAGTTAACTTCAGTCCTCCGGACTGAAACATTTTTTTACAAACATAACATAACATAACTATTTACATTTGAAATTTGTACAGAGTCTCAAGATAAAATTTACAAAAACCAGGGAATAATTTGAAAAACAGGTAACCAGTCCATACAGCGCTAGTCCATCCGCTGCAGGCTGTTTAAAGTATTTTTGCCACCACCAGTCCTGTGGCTATGGTCCATTTTTTTTTAATTAGAAAAAGTTAAAAAGTCCAACAGGTAAAGTCTCTGTAGACTTAAAAGTTCAAAGTTACACAACAAACAAACACTCCGGGTGCCTCGGCGTAGGAGTCCTAGGTACTGCACGGGCCTCTAATGGGTCATAAGCGCTGTAGGCCTCCTATTGGCCAATATTTTGCTCTCCCTAGACAGCTCCTTACGCCAATTCCTCTGCCCCCTCTTGATGTTGAGCACCTGGTTTGGGTTGTTTTAGCCTACTCTTCACCCTTTTCTTTACACTAGCATTAGCAACATATATACATTTTAAACATATTTACATTTTCCACATTTTACAGTTTATTCTCTGTATCTAAGTGGTGGCTGACCAAAGTTACTACGAGTTGACCTGCGTAGCACTGGTGTCACTAGTGTCTGTACCTGGTGCGGTGTATGCACTGTCTCTCACTCTATTAGATCTACGTGTTTCTGGAATACCGTAGTGTTGGCATAGTCTCTCTAGTGGACTGGCAGGTCTACCAATTGCAGGGATCTCTGGCTTCGGTATGACGGGTGATTCTTCTGCTCTTGGCGCTTCTGGTGGTTGGGGAAATGTCAACATTGGGATTAGATATGCACCTTCTACTTGGGGCCAATCTGCAGGTAATTCTCCTATGAGTGTCTGAACTGTCTTTGGCTCCTCTTCTTTGGGTACTGGACAAGCTACATCTTCTTCTGGTTGTAGTGGTTGAGGGCACTTCTTTAAATGATCTCTTGGACACTGTTACTGTTGTTTCTTCATTGTCTTTGCTGACTAGACAGGTTTTCTGATTGTCAAAATTTGATGGTAATACAGTGTATGGTTCTGCTTCTCATTGATCATCTAATTTGTGCAGTCTTCTCTTCCTTTTCAAAACCAATTCGGGTGTTAATAGTGTTCCTTGTGCATTTTTGTTAAAATTAGTTTCTTGTTTTTCTCTGGATTTTGCCAGACTTCTCTCAACACATTCTTGTATTCTCTTGTACTGTTCTGTTCTTCTAGTATCCCAATCTGCATCCGAGGTGTCTTCTTCAGGAACTACAATGCCCATTTCAAAGTCTACTGGCAATTTTCCTGGTCTTGCTCTCATGAGATAGGCAGGGGAATGGTTTGTCGAGCTTACTGGGATGTTGTTGTAGATGTCAACAAGGTCTGGTAACTTCTCTGGCCATTTGTTTCGCTCTTCTAAGGGCAAAGTTTTCAACATATCTATTACCACGTGATTCATATTTTCACACATTCTGTTGGTTTGGGGATGGTAAGGCATGGCACGAATTTTCTTGCATTCGTATAAGTTACAGAACTCTTGAAATACTTCAGCTTCAAAGGCAGGACCTTGGTCTGTCAATACCTTTTCTGAATACCCATATGGTCTACAGAAATAGGCTTGAAAGGGTCTTGCTGCTGTCTGAGCTGTTAAGTCTTTCACAGGAGCTACCACAAGGAATCTGGATTAGTGATCCACCATGGTAAGAGCATAGGTATAGGTGGATCTGCTGGGCGTAAGTTTGATGTGATCTAAGACTACCAGTTCTAATGACTATTTAGTAATGATAGGCTGTAGTGGTGCCTTCTGGCTGTTACAGTCTTTTCTTCTCAATGAGCATGGTCCACAATTAATACACCATTTCTCTATGGTAGACCTCATGCCGATCCAATAGAATCTCTCACGTAACAATATCTACAGTTTTCTCCATCCAAAGAGTCCGGCTCCATTATGGTACGCTTCCAACACCATTTGGACGTCTCTCTTTGGAACCACAACTTGCCATATCATTTCATGTGTTCTGGGGTTGATATACCATCTACACAATTGACCTTGATAGATGAATAACCTGCTTCTCTCTTTCCACAGGTATTGGGCCTCTGGTGGAGCATTCTTCTCAATTTGGGAATCCGATTGGGTTACCAGCCTCTTCATTAGGCTCACTGCCTCCTGGTCTGTCCGGGCTTTCTCTGCTGCACTTTAGATTGTTAGCAGAATCGTACTCCGGTGTCTGGGTGAGCTAAAGGGAAACCTGGTATGTTCCCTTCTTCCTTTCTCCTACTTCCTCCACTGGCCTCCGACCCTCTCCCTAGGATGCTGCACAGCTGGTCAGTGTTCCCTAGTCCTGGGCCTGGCTTGATCCCAGTAACCAGCTAATTCCAGTCCCTTCTCCTTGGCTGCCTGACTGGAACTAACTGCTCTCTTCACTGCTAAGAGCAGACTAACTCCTCCCCTCAGGCATGGATCCTTATAGGGGAACTTGCTTAAGGCAGCAAGTAGAGCTCCCCCTCCAGATCTGGGGTGGAAGATGTGTGCTGTGTGTACCAAGGTGTATGTCTCTCTTTGCATTGGTGGGTCCTGTGGCAATCCCCAGCAGGGGTGCCACATGACATCACTTCTCCCCTGCGCTTTTGGGGGAGAAGTGTGCCCGTAAAAAAAGGCGGTGTGTGAATGCACCGTATTTTTTTACGGGGCTTTTTTGCGCAGGTGCAAAACACTGAAAAATGCGCCCGTGCAAAAAAACACTGTGTGTGAACATAGCCTAACACCTCTTGCTTGAGTGCCACTGTTATTGAAAAGCTGTTATACAGAATTTTCAAATGTTGAGCCGTTAAAGTGGAAAAATAAATTTTTTACCACAAAAATGTTCTTATTATCTTCAATTTTTTCATTTTCACAAGGCCAACAGGATTAAATGTTCTACAAAATTTGTTGGGCAACTTCTCTTGATTACGCTGATATGCCCTTTGTGTCAGAAAACCAATGTCATTGCACATGGCAAGGCCCGGAGGGAAAGGAGCGTCATTTGACTTTTTGAACGGAAAAGTGACTGGAATCATTAGCAGAATGAGGGGTTTATGTAGATTGGGACTAGATAGGGGTGCTGCTTGAAATAAAAACAGCATTGTTTGGTACATTACTTCAGGGTAAGCAACAGGCGCTCTCAGGCAGAAATAGAATGCCTCAAATCGCTGTTTTGGTAAGTAAGGCCTGCAGTGTTGGTAAGTGTTAGCATCTGCAAATCATGACAACTAAATCTGAATTCAAATACGGCGCTCCTTTCCTTCTACACTTTGTACTGTGCCTTAAAAGACGTTTTCAACCACATATGGGTTATTGGCGTACTTTGGAGAAATTGCACACACATTGTATGGTCCATTATCTCCTGTTACTCTAGTGAATTTGAAAAATCTGTCGACAGACCAACATTTTTGTAGTTAAAAATGTATTTTTTAATTTTCATGGCTCAACATTATAAAATTCTGTAAAGCACTTGTACCATTCTGGAAGAAAACCTGTTGGAGTCAGCAAAATACCTGAGACTGCGACTAAGGCGGCCGTCACACGCTTCAATGTTGAGAGCGATATTGTTAGCGATCACTTGCACGCGCGATCGCTAACAATATCGTTCACATCGCTGGTGAGCTGTCACACAGACAGACTCACCAGCGATGTGGAGCAGCGAGATCGCTGGTAACTATGGTGCACATCGGGTTACTAGGCGCCGCGTGGCGCTTAGTAACCCGACGTTTACCATAGATACCATCTCCCAGCATAGGCTCTGCCGCTGGGAGATTGTTCATCGTGGTGTCACACACCACGATGAGGCAGATTGATCAAGCGATTATCGCTTGATATGAGCTCCGGCTCACAAATCTGCGATCTAACAATCAAGCGATTTTACAGTGTAAAATCGCTTGATTACACGCAGCGATGCACAAACGATATCGCTTAAGCGATCAAAAAGCAGATCGCTTAAGTGATATCGTGCAGGAAATTGATACGTGTGACGGCCGCCTAAAGATTTATCTTCCAAAAAGACAATGATCCCAAACATAAAGCAAAATCTACAATGGAATGGTTCAAAAATAAACGTATCCAGGTATTAGAATGGCCAAGTCAAAGTCCAGACCTGAATCCAATCGAGAATCTGTGGAAAAAGCTGAAAACTGCTGTTCACAAACGCTCTCCATCCAACCTCACTGAGCTCCAGCTGTTTTGCAAGGAAGAATGGGCAAGAATTTCAGTGTCTCGATGTGCAAAACTGATATAGACGTACCCCAAGTGACTTGCAGCTGTAATGGCAGCAAAATGTGGCGCTACAAAGTATTAACGCAAGGGGTTGAATAATATTGTATGCCCCACTTTTCAGTTTTTTATTTGTTAAAAAAGTTTAAAATATTCAATAAATTTCGTTCCACTTCACAATTGTGTCCCACTTGTTGTTAATTCTTCACATAAAAATTAGAATTTATATCTTTATGTTTGAAGCCTGAAATGTGGCAAATGGTTAAAAAGTTTAAGGGGGCCAAATACTTTCAAAAGGCACTGTATATACAATAAATTATGTACAGTGTGATATATATATATATATATATATATATATATACACACTGTAATGCTGGGGAGGAAAGAAAAAAAAGAAAAAATATATTTTCCACTGGCTAGTGAGGTTCTATTTAGATACTACTTTCCTCAAGATGCATCTGTGAGTGCCTGTCCAATAAATATTGTCCACTATTTCAACACACATCCAGATAGTGTAATCATCTTTATCGTCATATCCCAACTGCACAACCATACTTTTGTGTGCACTCCATAAAGATAACCACAGTTATAGTCTACTAGAAAAACCCATTTACTAGCTCTTCTAGTAGACTATAACTGTGGATGCTTGTTATGGGTTGGGAGGAGGGTAGTGTGGTTTTGGATGTGGGGCCATGTAGGTTCCATGTCCAGTCATGGCAGGTGGTACGTCATGTAGGTGTTCACTGGACCTTATTTGCGATGGGTACCCCACAAACGGATGTTGCTGGGCCCCATACTGTCTTCCTTCCCTTGGTCCAGTGATGGTGCATTATTGGTATGGGGCACTGTGGTATACATAAGATTTTGGTGCTGCTGCTAGTAGAGGTAGTGCTTCTTGTGAGGATGCTGTGATGGATGCTGGTTCTGATGTTTTTCTATTCAACTGATTATGCTCCAGCAGATGGAAAGCATACTGGGGGTTGTTTGGTGGAGTTCCTGAATTGAGTAGGCGCAGCATGGCAGCTTGGGTGCGGAGCCAGGGTGTTTGGGCACCTTTCTTAGAAACTGCCCAATACTCGAACAAAATGCCTCTGCATCATCATTATTATCTGTGACTGGTGGCATTGGGAAGGGGTTCCCTTCATCTTTGGTGGCCTCGAAGGGGTAAGGGGCCTGCAATGGGTGAGGTGTCTAGTGGCAAAGTGAGGCTGCTGCTCCTTGCTTTCTACTCTGGTTTGGCGCAACTGCAGAGCCAGCTGATGGGCCAGACTCCTTAACCGATGGTGTGTCCAGTTTTGGAAGTTTGATTCCGTTCTGAAAAGTTACATATTCTGATCTGATTCAATGTGTTTGAGAAATGTGAAGAACCAAAAAAAAAGGATCTTATGGCCTTGGCTGCATGATGGGCTCCAGGAAACGGAGCCTCGCCAAATAGATATTTGATCTTTTTTTCCACCACTCCTGGGTTGCTACTGTTGCGCCCTCTGATACTGATCCCTGCAGCTACACCAGCATCTCATCACATCAGTCACTAGGTTGGAGAAACAAAATTGCGTGTGGTTGTTACCCCAAACATTTTGCCATATGTAGCTTTATTCAGTATTAAAATGTGTTTTTAAATTAAGTGCTTAAATGAGGAGTTAAGAGAATTTGTAAGCTCCTGCATGGCTTCATTTGTCTTTTTGGCCAAACTTGTCATAATGACAGATTAGTTAATTAAGCAATGAAACTATGATTCAATATTTAACATTTGGTTACCTAAAAAAATCATATTATGACATTTGCTGGAGGGAAAAAACATATTTCACATCTGTATTGCTTTACCCCATCACTAAGGTCATTAGGCTAGCACATGGCGTGGTGCATGTGGTGTCATCCACATGGTATATGATGTTGTATGTGTATTAATGTATCGTGTCATCCACATGTTATATGATGTTGTATGTGTATTAATGTATGGTGTCATCCACATGTTATATGATGTTGTATGTGTATTAATGTTGTATGATGTCACAAAGGCCATGTCCACACACCTCCGCTGTACGTATTTAGCGGTTTTCTGCTAAATACTTAGGTTTTTTCAGAGAAGCGGAGGTGCGTGTGCACCGCAGCTTTCTGCGGACGCAGCCCATGGTTACCCGATCTGTATTGTGGTAATCATTTCACACAGCAGGCTGCCTAGTGTCCGCTTTCCCAGAGCGCACAGGGAAACGCTGCATGCAGTGCACCATGCGTTAATGCATCTGCGTTTTTTATAAACAGCTAAAAAACGCAGAGAAAGCCAAAAATGCAAGTATGTGTGAACAAGGCCATTGGCTGTTATTTGTCCCCAGCCCTCTCTCTGTTTAGATGTGTAGGTTATACATTTTCTTTCCTCCTCAAATTGTGGACCATGTGCTAGCACTTCTTGGTGTACTTGCTTTTTGTCTTCTTATATGTATTTTTTGCTGATGTGTTAAAAACGAATGATACATGGACACCACATGGGCATTTATGTGACATCCAGTTTTTCCTCACATCCACTGATTTGCATTGACAAGTTGGCTCTGATGGATGAGTGGAATCACAGCATGCTGCAGTTTTTTCCTTAGTCTGTTTTGAGCTGAGGAAAAACTTGCTCTGCCTCATTGACTAATATTGAACCATTTTCAATCACATTGCATTAATCTCTTTTAAACACCAGCGTGAGAGTACCCTTATCATCAAAATGAAAATTGATAGTACTGCCAGTGATGAAACATTGACCAATAGTCAGTGAATTAATAAAGTAAAAGTGATGTCTTCTTATTCACACCCTCCCACCACCCCGGCAAAAAAGATTACTTTCCTATTGAGCATTGAGCAATGAACACAACAATTTAGCTTCTGATCTACTGCACTAACAATGTCATTTGTGTATTTTATGCTGAGTCCTTCATTTGTTTGCAGATTGCATATTATGATGCTGATCAGAAAAAAGTTTGTAAATTTCGCTAATAATCCTAATTTGTAATGGGGGTTAAATAATTTTAATTGCACGTGTATTAACATTTTTATAGAGCATAACGTTTGTTTCAGCACTGAAGATATTCTCACTATCAATCCCCTGAAAGTGTCATTTGGAACTAAATAATTGATGGCCTGATCAACTGAAATCTGCTTCAGTAGTAGATCAGTTCTTTGTACTCTGCAACGCAAATATGGGTAGCTGATGTTTGCCATGGCACCCAAAGGTCAAACAATGAACTCCTGGTGTGACGAGTATTGTGACCTGTTTTACCCAGCCATAAACACGGTCTAACTGGCATTCTGTCTGTATAATCTGAAAGGTATAATGCATTGTAATACATGTGTATTGCAATGCTTTAGACCAGAGAAATGGTCCACAGTTCATTTTAGTGATGAAAGCAAGTTTAATGTATTTGGGTCTGATTGGAAACATTATGTTTGTCAACAAACTGGAAAAATACTGAACTCAAAGTGTGTTAAGAAGTCCGTGAAAGGTGGTGGAGGAAGTGTCATGGTTTGGGGAATGTTTTCTGCTGCAGGGGTTGGACCTCTCATACAGCTACATGTCAGAGAAGGCAAGTGTGTATCAGAACCTTCCTTACTTGTGTTCAGCACTCAATCAGCCAACAATTTTCATGAAGGACAATTGTCACACAGCAAAATGGTTACAGTAGTTACTTGAAACAGAAAACATTGAAACAATTAAATGTCCAACCCAGAGTCCTGATCTAAACTCAGTAGATCTAAACTCAATAGAAAACCTTTGATGACAAAGTTATGGCCAAGAAACCCACAACAGTCACAGAACTGTGGAAGAGACTGGAAGAATAGTGGACCAAAATCACAGCAGAGCAGTGTGTGAGACTAGTGATGTCCAGTGTCCGCAGATGCGCTGAAGTCATTCAAAGCAAAGGTCTGAACAATTCCTACTGATCGGTGACTGATGTAACCTTCACAATATTTAGGTTTAATCTTTCTTTGTCTACAGTCATTGCTTTTCTCTAATTATTTTCATCATATTTTATGTAAAATAAAGGTTTTAAGTTGATAAACTTTGGTTATTTGGTAAAACACTGTTGTAGTGGCCTGGTGTACCTCTTACACAAAAAACACCAAATGTTCTTTAATGTAGATTACATTCTGTCTGAAATAATCAAGTGATCATACATTGTTCTCTAATTTTGATCACCATTGTATGTATGACCAGGGGGCATAACTACAATAGGTGCAGGGGTTGTGATCGCACCCAGGCCTGCAGCCTAGGGGGCCCCAAAAGTCCCTTTGGCCTATAGAAAAAGACTAATACTATTAAAGATTTGCAATAATTGGGGGCCCCGTTGGAGCTTTCGCATTGATGTTATGCCTCTGTGTATGACCTACAAGTGCCCTGTGCAGAATGTGAATAGTATCTATTAATGGCAGATCATGCTGCACAGCACTTTGCTGCAGGTGGTTTCACACATACCATTTTGATGCAGTCAAAACTAGGGGTGAATTGCAAAATAAAAAAAGAATACTTTCTTACCTACATAATTCTATAGTAGCTGCTCGCCTGTTTGGTATACAAAATACTGCATCAAAACGCCCGGGATCTAAAATAATTAGCTCCTTGTCACTAAAAGTGCAAAACGCAGTACTCAAAGTGAGTGATGTGTTGTATTTTGGGAATGGAGCACAGCCGCTTCTGTATTTGCCCTTTGCTGTAAATCTTGCTGGCTGGAAGTGATTGTTTATGGAAACTGCAGATTTGTTGGAGAAAAAAAATCTGCAATGGGAAATGTGCCATAGATTTCGGATTGTTTTTGCGCCATGTATAGATTTTTACAAATCCATGTCACACGTGTGAGACAGATTCGTGCTGGAATAAGGACTCCACTTGTAAACAAATCCTAAGATAAAGTAATGTGAAAAGTTTGGTGTTGTTCCTGTTTAATTGATCAGGTATTTTGCTGGTTGTGTGTTAGATAAAGGATCATATCTGTGAAAGAGATTATACTTAAAATGTTATGTTTTTATCGACAGAGTTTATAAAATGGTATTTATATCTTGTCACAGGTTATATCACTTACTGTAAATTATCACTTACATCCTTGACCTCCACAAATTCAGAAGTGGCCCTGTTTTCAGTATTGTTGATGTCTTATCAGTGAGAGCTGTATATAGAGTATAACTTAAAAAAAACTACCTTTTAAGATGCTTATAGACATTAAATGATTTAAAGGGGTACTCTCATGTTATTAAATTGCTTTACTTACTGTAGCATGAAAATAAGTTTGCAATTGACTTGCTTTTTTCTGCTGTTATTGTCTTTCTTTTGTCTGACCTAGTGGAAAGCTTGTTTCCAAAGAGCTTTGGCACCAGAGGCGGGCCATTGCACACAATAGGTACTTTAAGGATTCACACAACCAAACAACACAGAAGGGTGCTACCAACCTTTTTCGGATAGCACTCGCTCCACTGTTACACTATAGGGCAGTGCCAAACAGCATTTATTTCCTCATGCCGATTCAACATGAAAATAAGATCGCCGCATGCTGCAATTGGCAGTGAATCACATACACCCATTCATGTCAATCGGTGTGTAAAACATCAGACTGCATTCAGATGTCATCGCAGTGCTATGCTGTGAAGATACGAGATGTGCAGCATCTGAAACAACAGATACTGGAAGCCTGTGCTAGCATTTCTTCTGCGGTGTTGCTATCAGTGTGTCAAGAGTGGGAGAACAGGCTTGTATTTACAATCCAACACAATGGGCAGTACTTTGAATACATTTTATAAGTGGTCAGAAACTTGTAGATAACTCATGAAAGAATAAAGTTATGTTAAAACCAACCACACCATTGTTTTTCTTATGAAATTTTCAATAAGTGTGATGTGTCACATGACCCCCAACCCGTTGAAAAAAATAAAGTTGGATCCAAAATGGCTGACTTCAAAATGGCCGCCATGGTCACCACTCATTTGGAAAAGTTTTCCCCCTCCCATATACTAATGTGCCACAAACAGGAAGTTGATATCACCAACCATTCCCATTTTATTTAGGTGAATCCATATAAATGGCCCCCTTAGTATAGTCTGTGCTAATATACATGTGATTGGCTCAAAGATTCATCCATATATAAAGAGATTTTCAGTGGAAAATTATGGGTAAACTAATGACATTGGGAGAAAGCAGAGCCAATCATAGGGCACTTTAGTACTCAATTAGAAATGCTATTTGAGTGTCTACTGGTGTCTATGTATACAGCAGTGCAGTGCTAAATTACTTATTTAGCTCTCTACATTTGTAAGGATGATCTGGTGTTCTAGATTCCTGGTAAAGGCAGCTGTTACAGTTGGTATGAATTGATTTGCAGGACCCAGTCCTTTAGCTTCATCAGTAATCTGTGGCTGCTGAATGGGAACCCTTAGAATCCCCTCCAACCTGCTGGCATTCCCAGATCTTCTACTAGCCAGCCTGGTGTAGTATCATACTGTATGTGAGTCATGCCATAACAATGCTATCCCTCAAGTCAAGCTAATCAAATGAGTAGTTAGGGATGTCAGGAAGTAGGAGGCGGTTCTCAGTTCTCTCATCTCTCTGACACAGATTCGTCATGTAGCCAATCTATCTGGTCCTTCGAGTTGATTTACATCAACTGCAGCAGCTGCATTTTATACACACAGTATGTGCATTGCTAACTGCACAGGCTCCTCTCATCCTATAGAAAGTGATTTATAGTTTCCAGCAGTTCTTTCTGTATTTTACATTTAGGGATTTGCTATATTATTGAGGTTTTTTTTGTTTAGGATTTTTTAGTTTGTAGAAAAATTATCAAAGGAAAACTGCTTTGAGATAAACTACTGACCTCAGATGTCCTAGTATGTCCTAGTCATTTTCCTGTCTCAGCATGTGAGCCCACATCTTTCCCTACACACGTCAGCTGATCTGATCATTAGACTTGGGCATCTAACAGCAACAAGTGCATCAGATATCAACCCGCTGCTGTTAACTAGTTATATCTTGCTGTCAATCTAGGACAATGGTAGATGACATGTGGTGTCAGGAGGCAGTTTTCTGATTCCATCAGCCGCTCTACAATGGGATCTTGGGTTACCGATGGGTTACTATGACAGCCAAAGGGTCAACTGTGTCTGTCATGAAGAATTTTCTATGAACACTGGCTGCAAGCCGGCATTCACAGGAGATCATAATAAGAGATGAGTGAACACCTGGGGTTCGGATTCAGTTTGGTTCGCCGAATGCCGAGGTGTTTGCCAAATTGCTTGAAGAACAGTTCGTAGAACCTTCCAAACCTCATTAAAATGAATGGCAGGCAACTTGAAACATATGGAAAACACCTTCAAAGGTGTCCAAAAGCTGCCAAATTGTTCATATTAGTGCCAGACAACAGGAAAAGGGACAACAATCTAACTAGAGTACAAATAGTCTCATGGCATTGCATGGGTGCACGAGACTTGGTCTGTGCCAGCCTGCACTCTTCAAAATCATGTTCAAAACAAAAGAACAAACAGAGTACTTTGCATATAAGACAAGAATTTAATCAAAAATGAAAAAATCAAGTGATTAAGGCATAAAAAAGTGTAAGTTGAGCCCAGGGTGTAGCAGCCGACTCAGTCTTTACATCATATACAGACTGAGGTAGAGGGTAGGTTCACATACTTCCAGGTACAGTCACTGCATATATGGTAGAATGGATCATCAAATATGTACATAACTACACTACATACATGAGGTGGCAATACATACAGCAATGTGATATATCTAGCACATGGGGGTAAAGCCCAGATCAGAGCTAATTAAAGTGCAAGTGCATATAAATAGTCATCTAGATATAGCCAAATCCTAACTATACATCAACCCCTCATACCAAACACATTATAGTCAGGGAAGCATACCCATTTAGAATTGCCTATGCAGCCAGAGAGCTCAAAGATAAAAGGCTGGCCCTCACGTGGATCCCCAACTTTCACTTTTGTTAAATTTCCAATAGTGGTGACTCACCGTAGCCAGGTCTTCAAGTTGCAGGCGTTTTCTTCTCCCTGTCACGGTTCCGCGCCTGCGGCTGTGGGGCCCGGCGGTCCAGATCAATAGTAGTTGGCAGAACAGATAAGGTTTAGTTATTCTTGTCGTGACGCCACCTGCGGGAATTCCGGTGATTTCACCGGCGCTGCTTAGGCCTCCGGGGTTGTTCGGCAGCAAGATGGGACGCTCCCCACAGGAGGAGCGGGAGTCCTCGGGGCCAGGAGCTGCACCTGATGTTGTGCGGCAGCTTTGTTACTCTTAGCACCGGATTTAAACAGTTCTGAAGAAGTACAGAAACCAGTATTCTCTGTAACGGGACTTTTACTGCAACTGGTAGATGATACAAGGTATACAGGTAACGGGTAATGGACTGGGTGGACTCAGCAATGACCGGTGTTGTTTCAGAGCTCCGCGGTGTTCCTCCGTTCCAAACTTGTTCTAGATAGGTTGCCAATGTCTCCTTAGTGTGCCAAGTTCGGGTACAAGGGGGCTACTTCAATTTCCCTGCCGGTGTATACATGCCGGTGTGAGGGGAGCCAGATTCCTTTCTGTGGGTACTCCGCTGGCAAGACGGCTCTAGTTGCGGCGGTAGTGGGGCGCTCCTAGAAAGCAGGTCCTCCACTGCTGGTTTGCTGGGCAGCTTCGGAACCAGTGATCCGGTGGGTGATGGGCGCGGGTGTATTTTGACCCGTTAGATGTCCGCCCAGGTTCCGGTTGTTAGGCACCGGGTAATGGTGCCAACCGGTAGGTGGTCTGCAGGGCTGCACGGAACTGTGCAGAGCCCCCTCTCCTACATTCCTCCGACCACTTCTCTCTCCTTCCTCCTTCTTCTACATTCTCCTATACTCTACTCCTACACTCCGCCCACCAGGACCTTATTGGCCCTCTATTCTGATGTACATGGAGGGTATGGAGCTCTGATGTTAACCATGTCATTACTTAGTCAGAGAATATTGCATCTTCAGTCAGGGATGCAATACCCTCCTGTGACGCCCTCGTCGTGGGCGCCACACTCCCCCTTGGGAAATTACGCTTGTCCCCAAGTGTCACGAAACCCCAACATTACAGAGAATTTTGCATTTTTATTGTAACAGGTAATAAACACTTTTATTAACAACAGGTACGGTTATTTGTTTTCTTCCCCTGAGGGGGGTGCACGGCTGTAAACGTTGCAAAAACAAATACTTTTATTCAAGGAAAACAGGTTAACCATTGCGGACCCGGCGGGCAGATAACTGTCCTTAATGTAAGTCCAGGCTTTGCCGCCGGGCCGTCTTCTGGCATTCAAACAGGTAATGTTCAGGACAAAGTCATTGTCAAAGTTCAAATAAGGTTACTTATGCAAAGAACAATTGCGAACCCATATAGCATACCATCCCTCATAACAAACATGACGTTCATAGGTAATGATATCTCCACGGTATAAGTACGGTCTGGATGTCCTTTGGGTAAATGCGACTCTACATCGCTACGACCCACAAATATCTCCTCATACACACCCTCCTCCCGAGCGAAACCCCACCCGGTAGACAGGTTAAATGAGGTGACTCTACCTGTCTTGGGAGTTCTTCTGGTAACGGGGGTTGGCGGCGGGCCTCGGCACTGGGCTTGTAGGCTTGCCTGTTCTCGTGCCCGCCACTCCACTCTGCGAAGTCGACGTATATCATCGTCGGACCGACACGGAGTGTGAACGTAGTCTCTGCGACTGGCAGGGTGACACGTTTGGAGCTGACGGGAGGTTTGAACCGATACCCGGACAAGGTGCTCAGGGGAAATGCCGCGGCAGCACCTACCACTGTACCCGAGCTGGTTGCTCGGCAGGAGTTTCCACGTCATCCTACCATTCGGAACCGGCGTGTCTGAAGTCCTCAGTCTTGCGTGGACCTGTCGTCCTCTTCCTCCACTTCCTCAACGACCACATCGGGTTCTATGGTTAACGGGGACTCTGGGTCAGAGTTTTCCTGATGAGTGGTTTCTGGAGCTGTGCGGGCTTCCTCTGAGTATCCTGCGGGGCTTCTAAGCTGCCCGCCTCCTCATCTGCGCTGGTGGACGGTGGAGCTTCCGCTCCAGTAACCGGGTAGGCCTCAAAGGTTTCGGGGCTGGTCTCCGGTTCTGGAGATGAACAGGTCACAGTCTCTTGCTCGTCTGGGACGAAACAGGTATTAAGTTCCGGTACTGGAACTAAACAGGTGTCAGGCTCTGGAATGGAGCGGGTTGTAAGCTCCGGCTCTGGAACGGGGTAGATCGTGGGCTCCGGTGATGAGGCAGGGCAGGTCATGGGCTCTGGTGATGTAACGGGACAGGAACTAGACTCCGGCTCTGGAGTGAGACAGGTTACAAGTCTTTGCTGGACAGCCCGATGCAGTCGGCTGGCCAGACCCGCACTTCCAGCTGCAGATCGTCTACTCAGTTGTCTCCATTAGCCACACCCTTAGGTCCTGCAGCGCGGCTTCCCAGAACTCGGGGTTTCCGTCTATGGTGAGGACGGGACCCGGACCCGGGTGACCTATGGCTGCTCGAGCCTCTGCCTCGACCTCCTTCATCAGCTCATGAAGCTTTAGGCTGGCCATCTTCCTTCTTGGGAGAACCGCACCCGTCCGACCTGGTAATCGTTCTTGTAGAAGAGCTGTTGGAAAAAACTTACCACACCCAATTCCTGGTGGTTTTTGTAGTCCATGGGTGGGCTGAAGTCTTTGGCCCACCCCATGGTTGTTTCCAGCAATCGGGGCGGACAAGAGTTTTGGCGCCTCTGCCCTGGCCCTCCCACAAGAGGGGCGGAGGCACGCCCCTGGGCCAGCACGTGTTGGTTCACATGGCGGGGCCGCCATCTTGGTCGCCATTTGACCCAGTGGTAAAAAGGCGGGAAAAGTTAGTTTTTAGTCGAACAAAGTTCTTTTTGATGAAATAAAAGTTCTTTAAGCACACAATACCCGTTAGGAAACGGGCCTGCTCGTATCCTGTTCGTGACGCCAAACTCTGACTCACCGTAGCCGGGTCTTCACGTCGCAGGTGTTTTCTTCTCCCTGTCACGATTCCGCGCCTGCGGCTGTGGGGCTCAGCGGTCCAGATCAATAGTAGTTGGCAGAACAGATAAGGTTTAGTTATTCTTGTCGTGACGCCACCTGCGGGAATTCCGGTGATTTCACCGACGCTGCTTGGGCCTCCGGGGGATGTTTGGCAGCAAGATGGGACGTTCCCCACGGACGAGGGGAGTCCCGGGGCCAGGAGCTGCACCTGATGTTGTGCGGCAGCTTTGTTACTCTTAGCACGCGGATTTAAACAGTTCGAAGAAGTACAGACACCAGTATTCTCTGTAAAGGGACTTTTACTACAACCGGTAGATGATACAAGGTATACAGGTAACGGGTAACGGACTGGGTTGCCTCAGCAATGACCGGTGTTGTTTCAGAGCTCCGCGGTGTTCCTCCGTTCTAAACTTGTTCTAGATGGGTTGCCGATGTCGCCTTAGTGTGCCAAGTTCGGGTACAAGGGGGCTACTTCAATTTCCCTGCTGGTGTATACATCCCTGGTGTAAGGGGAGCCAGATTCCTTTCTGTGGGTACACCGCTGGCAAGACGGCTCTAGTTGGGCGGTAGTGGGGCGCTCCTAGAAAGGAGGTCCTCCACTGCTGGTTTGTTGGGCAGCGATGAACGACCGTTCAGCTTCAGAACCAGTGATCCGGTGGGTGATGGGCGCGGGTATATTTTGACCCATTAGATGTTCGCCCAGGTTCCGGTTGTAGGCACCGGGTAATGGTGCCAACCGGTAGGTGGTCTGCAGGGCTGCATGGAACTGTGCAGAGCCCCCTCTCCTACGTTCTCCCGACCACTTCTCTCTCCTTCCTCCTTCTTCTACATTCTCCTACACTCTACTCCTACACTCTGCCCACCAGGACCTTATTGGCCCTCTATTCTGATGTGCATGTAAGGTATGGAGCTCTGATGTTAACCATGTCATTACTTAGTCAGAGAATATTGCATCTTCAGTCAGGGATGCAATACCCTCTTGTGACGCACTCTTGCGGGGCGCCACAGTGGTATATATGCCAATGGGATTCCTGGGCTCGGTACTGCTCCTTTCTCCTTCTTCCTCTTTTCCCCCCCAAGAAGCTATGGGAATCTAAGAAAAGCGAAACGTACGTTGGGGATCGACGTGAGGGCCAGCCTGAGAAGAGCAATAGAAGGACCTATCCTAAAGTGTGATAATGGATCTTAGTGTGTTTGGGCTTCTTAAGGTAATTAGTAATATTACTCTAGGGAGTTAGAAAGAAACCTAAAATGTTCTGAAATGCTAATAATATGCAGATACGGGATTAATCTGTACATTAATAGCGTTCAAAAGCTGCCCACACCCTGCACTGAAAGTGCGACTATCAGAAGAGGTGACTATTCCTCCTAGCTGCCTCTGGCTTTCAGTCATGCATTCATGATCGGAGTGACTTCAGCTACTGCTCAGTATACAGTGAGCAGTGGCTGTTAGCATGCCCTTGTACATTAACTGAAAACCATCTCTATACTGAGCTATCAACCAAAGTATTGAGGTGCTTATAGCCTCTGCTGACTGAATACTGAATGGTAACTGAAGTCACTCCGGTCATGTTTGCATGACTAAATCCAAAGAAGGAAAGGAAGAAATAACTTAATTTCCTCCCATAGCGGCTCCTTCAGTATGGCGGCAAGGCAACTTTCAAATGCTATTTAAACTGCAGATTAACACCATATGTGTTGGTTAATAGCATTTATCAACATGACAGTTGTCCGATATGCAAGATTATTATAAGTGAGCATTCCTAGGAACGCTCATTTCCTGATGATCTTGCAATCATAAAAGGCTAATGATTGCCTAACGAATGAGCAAAACAAGAGTTTTGGGGGTAAAATTATCTTTTAGTTTAAGATGATCATTCTCGGTAGCACACTGTCCTGTAGAAGCATGCTCATTCAATGCCAACTTCTGCCATCTGAGCCATCTATTACTGATCATTCAGTGTGCATCTGCATTGCAGTCTGTTCATGTACACAGGCTATTAAATGACCGCCACATGATGCTGCATAATCATTAAGTGTAAATAGACCTTCAGTCATGGTAAATGGGGAGGAGTTTATGATATTCATTTAGTTTTATATACATTTTGCAGATTGTTAGCTGGACATCAGGGTAACAAATACAAAACTTTAGGGAGGTATGTTAGTTGATAAGTAAATACTGGTGCATAAAACAAGGCAAGCTGGGAGTTTAGTATGTGAAACCGCCCCCTCAATACCGATGCTACAGTTGCTTCTGGTCATAATAGGTTAATTTCATTAGATTAGTTAAATATTATTGTTCCTTTTTACAGTTTTTTATGATTTTGGCATGAAATACCAGATCAATTCAACATTTTGAAGTTGTATATTCTACATTTCCAAGATCCACATTTGATGCATATTGGCAGAATCCGATGTGAACATAATGATGCCAGCCTTCTGGAAAGCATCACAAAAACAGGCTTTGGCAGAAATTTTACAGTAAAAAAAGTTCTTAGATATTAGAATAATACCTGGAAATTGCAGTTTTTATAAGAAACTTGGAATCGTTTTTCATTGCTATGGAAATCATCTATCTATCTATCTATCTATCTATCTATCTATCTATCTATCTATCTATCTATCTATCTAACCATAAACAGAAAAAAAGCTGCACAGCACTCAAGATATAGTGTAAACGATGCTGGAACAAACAACCAGAAAACATTTTACTGCAGCACTCAGTTACTACCAAAAATGCACACATGCTAATAAGCGGTTTATATATGAGGAAAAAATTTAAAAACTTATGTATTTTTCAAAAAACTCAATATTCTTTTCTTTTTATTTACTGGGTTCTTGGTACATATATTGGCCAATATCTGTTTGCTCATCAACCACTCCACGGTGACCCCAGATCTGATGAGTCCTACGCTGACATCCCTGTCCTACTTGTCCTCCCTATCCCACTTCTAAGTGGGTTGGCACCATCTCAATCTCAGACCACCTGGAGTAATATGTGGAGTTGCTGGCTCCACAGCTACACTTAGCACCCTCATCGCCCCCAGGTGTCTGAGATTGCGATGGTGTCCACCCACTTAGAAGTGGGATAGGGAGGACAAGGAGGACAGGGATGTCAGTATAATTCACACTGCATAGCTCAAGAACAACACTGAGCATGCGCGGGAGTCGCAAAATGTCGACGGAGCAACATCTTGCATTGCTATAGCAACAGGGAAGCTCAGAGCCCGCGTATGCGCGGTAGCAGTAGCAGAACGCGGTGATGGCGGCGCCAATGAACACCACCCGCTGTATGCAAGGTTAGAGGTTGCAATTAATCTGTAAGTATGATTAGGTGACACCTGCGATTACAATTTAGCGAACCATGCATATCTAAACGTATCTTAGTGTAGATAGTAAATCTAATGGAAGTATACATAAGGTAAATGAGTATGGCAGCACTTAATCACTGTATTTTATAATGGGGAAAAGGTGGTTGTTGATATTACTGTAATTTTTATTTGATTTATTGTAATTGATTATTAATTGTCTATGCATGGGAGATGTATAAAGAGTCCAGCATATGCTGTATGTGACTGCTGGAGGAAGGTCACGGGTTGACTGAAACGATGCCATGTTCTCCTGGGGGCCAATAAAGGCATAAGGAGAAAGTAAAGAGGAGTGCTACAGTTTATTTTTTTTCTATCTATCTATCTATCTATCTATCTATCTATCTATCTATCTATCTATCTATCTATCTATCTATCCAAAATCTCTACTATGTAGAGAGATGGAGGCAACACACAAGAATAGTGCAAAAAAATTACTTTTTTATTTGTCCATCTGTCCATATGATGTCATAATGTTTCCGCTGTTCCCAGCAGAAACTTGATAGTTTACAGTGTTGGTTTACAAGTGAGAGGCATTATAAACCCCTTAATACAATTGAATAATTAAAATTTATTATCACATATACATGTAAAAATTCATACATATATTAATTTGTGCAAAATATCACATCAATGTCTACATAGTGTCCTAGTGTTTACCAATTTTTCATTCAATTTAGACATTCATTACACATCCTATGAGTAGATTCGCCATTGACATTATCATGGCAGAGAGTAAAGGTGACTGTAAGATGGTTGTGGCTTCATGCTGTACCTTTGTTGCCAACAACACTGCCCTGGAGGGTAGCATAATTAAAGCCTTGAGAGGAATTGATGCCAAGACCAATAAATTAGCTGAAATCTCAAGTATTAGCAGCCCACTCAGTAGAAAACATGTTTGGTAAATGGGGATCCCTGCTTAGTAACATAGTATGTGCTCCAGTGATAGTTTGGTGGCCATTGCATTACTTGGATGCTGTCTTGTACCCAGTGTTGGGGGCATTTTTTCAGAATCTATAGAGACAAGACTTGTCTCTTGACTCCACCCTGTGATAGTGAGAGATGTAGAGTACTATGACCAACTGTTGGATTCTATCTCTGACCAGCACATGAATGTGGTACCTGAATAGTTTCCTTGCTTGTTGTGGCTTGCGTGTGTGTGCATCTACATCTGACGGTGTGATGGGCTGGCCAATCCGGAGTATCTGATGAAGTGGTGTAGGAAGACCATCCTTTTATATTACGGGAGGTGAAGGAACACGGGAAAGTCTGTGGGTACACACTTTGGTTGGAACATCCACCAGTGCCACAAGAGAAGGGAATTGTGAGAGCAGGATCTATTTTCTTTTATCTAGACTTTGATTGTCTGTATTGTATTTCTCCCACTGTAATGGAGAAGACTGTTTATTATAGATAAATTCGCTAATAATTCCTTTGTCTAAAAAGGAAACTTAAGGGAAGCATGGGAGCATGTAACTTAGGAAGTGTAATCCACACCCGGACTCTTACAGTTGGGTATATAGGATACTAAGATTTGACCAATAGGATATACAGTTAGGGTCAGAAATATTTGGACAGTGACACAATTTTCGCGAGTTGGGCTCTGCATGCCACCACATTGGATTTGAAATGAAACCTCTACAACAGAATTCAAGTGCAGATTGTAACGTTTAATTTGAAGGGTTGAACAAAAATATCTGATAGAAAATGTAGGAATTGTACACATTTCTTTACAAATACTCCACATTTTAGGAGGTCAAAAGTAATTGGACAAATAAACATAACCCAAACAAAATATTTTTATTTTCAATATTTTGTTGCGAATCCTTTGGAGGCAATCACTGCCTTAAGTCTGGAACCCATGGACATCACCAAACGCTGGGTTTCCTCCTTCTTAATGCTTTGCAGGCCTTTACAGCCGCAGCCTTCAGGTCTTGCTTGTTTGTGGGTCTTTCCGTCTTAAGTCTGGATTTGAGCAAGTGAAATGCATGCTCAATTGAGTTAAGATCTGGTGATTGACTTGGCCATTGCAGAATGTTCCACTTTTTTGCACTCATGAACTCCTGGGTAGCTTTGGCTGTATGCTTGGGGTCATTGTCCATCTGTACTATGAAGCGCCGTCCAATCAACTTTGCAGCATTTGGCTGAATCTGGACTGAAAGTATATCCCGGTACACTTCAGAATTCATCCGGCTACTCTTGTCTGCTGTTATGTCATCAATAAACACAAGTGACCCAGTGCCATTGAAAGCCATGCATGCCCATGCCATCACGTTGCCTCCACCATGTTTTGCAGAGGATGTGGTGTGCCTTGGATCATGTGCCGTTCCCTTTCTTCTCCAAACTTTTTTCTTCCCATCATTCTGGTACAGGTTGATCTTTGTCTCATCTGTCCATAGAATACTTTTCCAGAACTGAGCTGGCTTCTTGAGGTGTTTTTCAGCAAATTTAACTCTGGCCTGTCTATTTTTGGAATTGATGAATGGTTTGCATCTAGATGTGAACCCTTTGTATTTACTGTCATGGAGTCTTCTCTTTACTGTTGACTTAGAGACAGATACACCTACTTCACTGAGAGTGTTCTGGACTTCAGTTGATGTTGTGAACGGGTTCTTCTTCACCAAATAAAGTATGCGGCGATCATCCACCACTGTTGTCATCCGTGGACGCCCAGGCCTTTTAGAGTTCCCAAGCTCACCAGTCAATTCCTTTTTTCTCAGAATGTACCCAACTGTTGATTTTGCTACTCCAAGCATGTCTGCTATCTCTCTGATGGATTTTTTCTTTTTTTTCAGCCTCAGGATGTTCTGCTTCACCTCAATTGAGAGTTCCTTTGACCGCATGTTGTCTGGTCACAGCAACAGCTTCCAAATGCAAAACCACACACCTGGAATCCACCCCTGACCTTTTAACTACTTCATTGATTACAGGTTAACGAGGGAGATGCCTTCAGAGTTAATTGCAGCCCTTAGAGTCCATTGTCCAATTACTTTTGGTCCCTTGAAAAAGAGGAGGCTATGCATTACAGAGCTATGATTCCTAAACCCTTTCTCCGATTTGGATGTGGAAACTCTCATATTGCAGCTGGGAGTGTGCACTTTCAGCCCATATTATATATATAATTGTATTTCTGAACATGTTTTTGTAAACAGCTAAAATAACAAAACTTGGTCACTGTCCAAATATTTCTGGCCCTAACTGTATATATGTTAATGCCGGCACTATGTAAGAGATAACTTGAGCCAATTAGGATGCAACAATGTATGTTCTAAAAATGACTATATAACAAAGATACAATTGTGTAATAAACACTTTTACTTTCGAGACAAAGAGAGTGTAGCTTCTGATGTATGGCTATTTCAGCGAGGTTTTCTCTGTATTTGTACATACGTAATCTTTATAATTTAATTAGGATCAGACACAAAGTCTTAAGGCCCCATTACACCTAACAATGTCGCAGTGATCCGACCAACAATATGGATCACTGGGACATCATTATCTGATCTCTGGTGAGCTGTCAAACAGACAGACTCACCAGCGATCAGGACCAGCGAGAACGCTGGTATCCAGGGTAAAGAGCGGGTAACTAAGCAGAGCGCGGCGCTTAGTTACCTGATGTTTACCCTGGTTACCAGTTCCCAGCGCTTGCTGTGCGGTGCTGGGAGCTCATTCATCGTTGGTAACCCCGCTGTCACACGCGCCGATGCTGGGCACCCAGCGGAAGACCAACGATAAATTTATGGTCCAGGTCATTAACCAATGACTGATGAACGACCTCATCGTTGGTCGTTGGTAAATGTCACACGAAATAATGTAATTTCAACATCGCTGCAACGTCACCAAACCGGTGACGTTGCAATGATATTGTTGCCAATATTGTAGCATGTAATGGGGCCTTTAAACATCACACACTAAGTGGCAATGAAACTATCTATCTATTTGGCCAACTTCGATTCATTCATCTAGCTTGGATTGATGATAAATAAATAAAGGATTTTTTGGTTATACAATTTGGTGCTCATAGCTTACATTGTTGGAAAATGATCAACTTGAGGGAAAATAAAAATCTATATAATTTTTAATTTTATTCAACTAAAACAAAACTTTGTTACCTTCTTTTTGGTGAGACACTATGTAATATTTATTTTTCACCATTCCTAGATGATTAACTTGTTTTTGAATATATAATATTGACTAACTGGGGACAGAACAGAGACACTTGTCATGAAAGAACTTTAATAGATACAATGCAGGCAAACATAATTCACATTAAAATGAAGTTAATTCATGCTATTTTGTTTCCTCCTTCATGGATATGTGATTCCTTTATGATAGTCATTCAAAAAAGTAATACTTATGCAGTTTTTTAAACAGTGCTATGGGCAGTGTAATTATCAGGAATATTACTATGCTACAAAGGAAAGAAGTAAACTGCTCTCTCCTCCAATCTTCTAAAACCCCATTACTCTGTTATAGATTTTCCTGAGCTGTGACTAATCATCTGTCATCAGTCACAGTTTGAAAACACCTTGGGCAATGACAAAAAGACCAACATGTAATTTTAACTGCTATTTGCTTTCAGATCATTCTTTTTTTTTTCTCAATTAACCTTAGAGGCAATTACATATATTTTCTTTTTAAAAACATATAATTCACTTTAAGTAAACTGGACAAATTGTGTGAATTAAACTTTTTATATGTCTTATGGTCTATCAATTTATTTGTCTTATTATGAGTAAAGCCGCACTGAGATATTAGTTGTTTCTGTCCAGCAGAGCTTTGTCCTCCTCCCGATACCGTTAGTCATGAAGATCCCATGGGGCAGCAGTAGTGTTTGTGTGATCAACAGGCTCCCGCTGACATAGACAGGTTCAGAGATGCCTCTTATCCCAGATGGTTAACTCTTTTAACCTCTTGTCTTCACCCCTTATTCTCTTTTCACCTTCCATGCCAGGCAACATTTTACAATTCTGACCAGCGTCACTGTTTAGCCTACGTTCACACACTGCGCATTTTTGAGCGCTTTTCAAAAATGCGCAGGTGCGTATTGTCTGACAGCAAAGTGAATGTAAAATTCACTTTACTGTTCAGACAGTGCGTATTTTTGTGCCGCGCCTTTCAGGGAGAAAGTGCCGGCGTAAAAAGAATTGACTTATCAATTCTTTACACAGTAGTGCCGACGCTTTTTCCTATAAGGGCGAGCGCTGCTGCATCTGATATCACAGAGGGGGGGAAGAATCCTGCTTCCTCCTCCCCTCTGTGACAGCTGTGACCGCCCATTAGATTTTGCAGTGTATTAATATACACTGCGAAATCTAAATTAAATAAAGCCAAATGTATGAAAAATAACAAAGAATGAAATACTTACCTTTCCGACGCCTTTTTCCCGGTGTCCGGTTGAGAAGCCAGGAGATGTGTGTTCTGCCAGGCCCTGCCGTGATGTCAGAGGGGCGGTCCAGGCACTGATTGGCCGCTCGCGGTCATGTGATACATATCACACAACCTTGGGACATCATGTGATTGTACCGATGAAGGGGTTTTTAACCCTCTAAGGCATAGAATAAACCATCCAATGAGTTTTTAATCACTTTATTGATTTCATTTACATCAATTAAATGACAGTGCGGTCCTATACCCTTTTCTGCTGTGATGGCAGTACGGTCCTATACCCTTTTCTGCTGTGTACAAGCTTGTGGATTTGCAATGCTGGGGAGACCGCTGCACACCGCTACTCCTGGATATCATTGATATCAAAAGTTATACAAGTAGTAGTGATGGATCACAACTGGCCCAGGTGAGCCTGTTTCTTTACTGAGATTATTATCCTCATACAGATAAACACTATTGTGCGCCTTTTGTCCCCTTCCAGCAATTTATCCCTTACTTTATGTCAATATCATTTTTGAAACATATTTTTTTTGTTAGAAGCTGTGAGGTAGCGCCCCTGGGGAACCTGCTTTGCGTGGGGAAATGACATCAGCGACTACATTGTAACGGAACACAACCAGCGGATTTATTGTTTTTCTGTCATAAACCGCTTTCATCACATAAAACATAACACTGTATTAACATTTTCATATGACATAACGTACACATTAGTATATCACATGACATTACATTACATTCACATGAGAATCAACGGGACTATGTCATGACCTATTGTCGGTCCCAATGGCGGTTACCTCCGCCTAACACCCTGACAGGGATCTTTCCCCGTCCTGCTGTAGGGATCCTCAACCTACTCATAGGGAGTCTCAACCCACTCTGCATCATACACATCATACATAGTCAACAGGACCATATCACGACTAGCACTGTCAGTCCCAAAGTAGGCTATACCTATGACCGCCTGGCCCTTGAGCCGTCTTCGGTCTCTCTTGCCATCCATATGACCGCCTGGCCCTTGAGCCGTCTTCGGTCCTCATCACTGGCTGGCATGCACACATCAGGTGCACCGGCATGGAGCTGGCAGGCTCTCTTCACTTCCCCCACTGGGGACGGATCACTTCCAGACGTCCTCACATGGCAGTGGTCTGGACTGCTCTGACTCCCATCGTCCTCTCTCTCATTCAGACACCTGGCAGGTTCTTAACCAGGCTGCCTCACCCACAGCTGCAACCCAGCTCAATCAGCACATCTCACTCACACACAGACCTGAGATGTGATTAACCCCCTGTGCACCATTCAGGTTTAGCCCAGCAAAGCACTCATACACACAGGTTCAGCTGCTCATTTGACTCATGAAAACCCTACAGCTGTTAACCCACTGTACACTGGACAGGTTTCACACAGCACACACACAGGAAAAGCGACCCATGTGAACAGAGACCTGCACTGATAACCCGTGCGATGCACCTGGCCAGGGGCCACATCACCACAAAGGGTTAAAAATTCAAATTTTTTCAACAACTAATGTGAAGCGCCTATGAGACAGAAAATACAGCAAAAGTGACACTATTTAAAAATTGTACCCCTCAAAGTGTCACAAGGGTAACAAGGGAAAAATGGATCATACAATTTGTTGTGCAATTTCTCCTGAGTACATGGGTTTGGTGGCATGGCAGAGCTCTAAAGGGAAGGAATACTACTTAGATAGATTGCAGATGTCATGTCACATTGGCATAGCCCCTGAGTTGGCAGAAAAGTAGACCCCCATAAGTGACTCCATTTTGCAAACTATACCCTTCAATGAATGAATCTAGGGCTTCAGTTATCGTATTGGTACAGCAGGTGTGCTAAAGAAAATGATACCATTGGGCGGTGAAGAAAGGATAATTAATTTTTTTTCACTAAAATGTTGTTTTAACCCCAAGTTTTTTATTGTTTTATAAGGGTTAATAAGAAAAAATGGAACAAACAGTCTTTCTTCTGAATACCTTCCATGCAATTGGGAACTACTTTTGAAGCGCAGTGCAAACGTGATAAAGAATGGAGTGCCATATTATAGTGCAAATTTAGGTGGAATGGTTTGTGGATGCCATGTCACATTGGCAAAGTTTCTAAGGAGCCAGAATAGGAGAAATTCCTCACAAGTGACCTGATTTTGATTGAGTGAGTGCAGTGAGCATATTGATACCACAAGGGTGTTACAAAATGTTACACTATCGGGCGGTGAAGAAAACAAAATATAATTAAAATGCTGTTTGTGCCCCAGATTTCCAAATTTAAAAAGATTAAATAGGTAAAAAAAAGGCTACATTTAGTGATGGGCGAATCCTAAATTACTCGGACTCGCTTGACTCTAGCGAGTCCGAGCCCGGGACTCGCTACTCGTAGCGAGTCTAGCGAGTCCAATGTTAATGAATGGGGAAGCGAGTAATAGCGAGTAATGTGCTGCTGGATCCTAACGAGAGCAGACAGAGCAGTGAATAACTCGCATTCAGCACGGATTGCTGTGTTCACTAGCGATTTAGAAGTCCTCTGTTTTGCTCGGTAGCACAGAAAGTCGTTTGAACAGCACTAAAGAAGATAAACAGGAAGTCGCCTCGCTGCTAAGCACAGGCTGATGTTGTCTGCAGAGATCTGATCTGATCTGCACACACAGGCCGACCAAAGATGTGTAGCAAAAGAGATACAGAGAGGCTCATTGGCCTGGTTGAAGAGCGGCCTCAGCTGTGGCAGCCCACCCACCCTGGCTATCGGGATGACAGACAGCGAAATCTGTGTTGGAGGTCCATTGCCAGAAGTATCTTCCCGTCTTTTGATGAAGCTGGACAAGATGGACAGGCAAACCTTGGTAAGAGTTATGTGATGTCAATTGTAGGGTACCTTTACACGCCGCTACTGGAGGATGGATACAACCCGCTACAGGCTACAAATGTAGCTTGTAGCGTCATTATAGCCCGTAGCGGCGTGTGAAGACGGGACGAGACAGCCGGCAACAGATACATCTGTATCCGAGCACTGCTCGAAAACAGATGGCTACAAAGCCGATTGTAGTGAGCTGTATCGGCGTGTAAAGAAGGAACAGAAGGGTTGTTTCTACACCATGCTATGTAGCTGGGCGTGACACAGGCTCCGGGTTTCCGCGCCCCCTTCAGCGATCATTGGAGGAAGCTCCAGCGTTGCGATTGGTAGTCGCTGCATAGGGCGGCATATTTAAGGAGCTGACGAGTCACAGTACACAATTGCTCGAGCGTCAACTATTAATCAGCCTCCTGCGATGCCTGCCCAATCATGGTATTATTGCTTTGTCCTATCAGCGTACGGACGTCTCGTAATCCACAATTGTAGCACGCCTATGTGCTGTCCCTGCTGCACCAGGTACGCCCATAGTAGCTGGTTGTAGCGGTGTGTAAATGAGGTAAGGTACGCTACAGATGGCTACTTCAGACACCCGGCGATGTATCTAGCTATAGATGTTGCGTAGCGTAGCGCACCTTGTGGCGGCGTGTAAAGGAGGTGCGTTTCCCGTTTGTAACCGTTTGAGCGTGCTCGTGCACGTGAAGTAGCGGATTGTATCCATCCTCCAGTAGCGGCGTGTAAAGGTACCCGTAGTGCTGACAGAGTACAAAAATGCTAGTGTGCTCGATGCTCGGGCCGAGCATCCCAAGATACTGGTGCACTTGGGCCGAGCACCGAGCCAAATGTTATCCTATGGGAGTATTTTTATTAAATGACCACCGCCAGCATGTAGAAACCCTATAAATGTCACAAAACTCTCAGAAGAGTGCTGAAATGACATGTCGACAGCATGGTGAAGAACCCTGTAAGCATTTCTTACTGAAAAGTCACAGCTGTGAAAAATGTTGTTTGAGTTTTATGGCATTTATATAGACTCAACAGATGAAGTTCATAAATGACACCAAGAATAATTTTCATGGCGGAAATGTTAAGGGCACATACCCACTAGTGAGACACAGCTGGTGTTTGCTACTTTGTGTGATGACATTAAATATTTTCCGTGAAAACATTGTGTTGTAATCAGATGTCACTGATAAGAGATGTACATGAAGGCCTCTTGACATAATGTGCCCATTTTGAGGAAGTGTGTCTATTGTACTATTTCCCTTTGCCAGGGTGGCCAAACATTTGGAGGCTACGCATTCTCCATGGATAGAGACGTGCATGAGGGCATCAAAACATTATACCCATTTCAAAGGAGCGGGTGTATTGTTGTTGTAATGCCATTTATGAAATAATTTAACAATGGGGGTATACATGAAATAAAGGCCTAACTTTTTTAACGGTCAACATGGTGGCGCATGAGGAGAAGGCTGAGCAGTCCAGCGATTAACCAAAGTACAGAATTGTGTACCCACGGGTGAGTGTAGGTTAATAGAAAATTAGCTTTTCAATATTTTAATTCTGCTCTCATTTCCTTGTGGTGTGGTGAAGTCTTGCCCAATCCAACCCTTGTTCATCAAGATCTGAGTCATTCTGTCTTCATTTTAATTTGATTGGCGGGTGCGTTTATCAGTAATGATTCCACCTGAGGAAACTCAAAAAAAAATCTGAAAAAACGCTAGCCCCAGGGCAGGCCAGGACTTCAAAGGCGTACAGAGCCAATTCATGTAACATGTCCATCTGGGATACCCAATAATTGGAAGGCACACAGCAATGTCGGAGTACAGTTATTAGATCGGCAAGGAACTCCATCAGCATCTGTCAAAACTTAGCATTTCTTGTGGCACTACCACGCACCTCAGGTGCTGTGTAACGTTAGGGGCTGAGAAAACTGTCACACATCTTAAAGACTGTCCCCCTACCTCGGGCGGATTACACTTGTGCCCCTCTCGTCCGTATGCCTTTGTTGTCCACCAATTCCTGATCGATGCGGCTATCGTTTTGTGTGGAGAATACTTTGTGTAATTCCACAACTATGGCCTTCTGGAAATGCTCCATTTTTGCTGACCTCTCCGCCTCAGGAATAAGCGACAAACTTCTCATTGTAACATGTGTCTAACACTGTTACCAACCAGTAATGTCTTTTGGCCCGAGATGTTCTTAAATCGAGGGTCATGAGCGAGACAACTTAACATTAAGTCAGCCATGTGCGCCAGACTATTAACAGCCAGCACTTCGGTGTCCAGAGCAACACGATGACTGAACATGCTGTAGTACTCCTTCTCCTCCTCCTCATCATCCTCCTCCTCCTCCTCCTCATCTCCCCTGTCCTCTGGCCAACTACGCTGAACACAGGGTATGACTGGTGTGCATGTCATATCCTCAATGTGTCCGGAGAGTAGCTCCATGTCTTCATCCTGCTACTCGTCCTCCTATTCCTCCTCGTCATAGTCCGCCACTGCCCATTGTGATGACATGAGGCTGTGCTGTGTGTTATCACCCACACCCACTACTGTTTCTCGCTCCAACTCTTGGCGCTACGCCTGCAATGCATCATGTTTGTTTTTGACCAGAGACCGTTTTAGAAGGCCGAGATGCGGTATGGTGATGTTAATAATGGCGTCATCGACGCTCACCATCTTCGTGGTTTCCAACAAGTTTTGGATGACGCTACATAGTTCGTACATTCATCTACACTCCTCAAGTGTTATGTGTAGATTTTGACCCTTTTCCCAACGCCTTAGGTGAGGCAGGAACTCAACAACTGCCCTCTTCTGGTCACAAATCCTGATCAACATGTACATAGTTGCGTAACAATGCGTCGTGCCATCACACACCAGTCTGTGAGCCAGAAGCTGAAAAAGGCCCCGCAAAGCCGTCAACGCAGCATGAAGCTGTTGGTTAATTTACATACACTGAACACAGGCGTCAAACTTTGAAGAGGAGATCATACAGCTCTGTGTATGATTTTAGAAACCGCTGAACCAAGAGGTTGAGCACATGGGCCACACATGGAACATGTGTCAGCTAGCCTCTCATCAAAGCCGCCAACATGTTCGGCCCTTGTCGCACACGACCTTCCTGGCTTTAGGTTCAGAGGTGTGAGCCAGTGATCTGCCTGCTGTTTCAGAGATGTCCACACCTCTTCTGCATTTTGGGGTTTGTCACCTATCCATTTTAGATTCAGCACAGCCTGTTGCCGCTTCGCCGAGGCAGTGCTGCAGTGCTTCCAACTTGGGACTGTTGTTGAGAAAACAGTGGGAGAGGATGCGCAGACAGGTTCCTTCTCTAGCCACAACCCTCTCGCAATATGGTCCTTGGAGGTTTATCCTTCTCTCCCTTCTCTGAAGGTGTACGGTATACTTAACCATGGGTACAAAGAGGGCAAGAAGTGGATGTCTATTGTATGTTTGGCACTATTGTTTGAGAGAAGACAATATGTTATCAAATCTGATGTCTGTATTTTATTCATCTGCTTGCAGTTGATATGGTGATGAAGAGATGGAGGAGCTGCCGTGACCAGTACAAGAAGGAGTACGAACGGCAGTTACGCCTGGGCCCACAAGCTGCACCACCGTTGCGTGTTTACGCCCACTTTTACAGACTGGCATTCCTTCGTCCATTTGCTCGTCTTAGAAGGTCCGTAATGGAAGATTTTCATTTGCCCATAACCTTAACATGTGTAAGATTAGAGTATATGTTATATGTCCCCATTGCTATTGTAGCCATGTCACATTGGAAGGCGGATGCTGATCTGTTGAAAGCGTGAAAAAATATGTGGTCATCATGCACACAATTATGTTAGGTGACCTCAGATTTTTACGATCTGCATAACACATACATAGTCCACACTCAGCAAAGTATTTTAGTGGGACCATGGGTACTGTATGTATTTGTTTGTGAGAGATTCGCCATAACAACAGCCGCCATGAAGGCATGTGACCATGACGTGGGCATGTAGTGACTGGCTCACAAGGGCTTAGTCTTGTGGCTCAAGGAAGACACCTTATATGTTTGTCACTCCACTAATGTGCTTCTTACAGGTACCCACCTTGTACAAAAAACAAGTGGGACACCAAAATTGGTCCCAGGTTAACAATTCACTTTGTAGGTTCAGAGAGGCCTGGTGCATGTTGAGAATAACCCTGTCAACCTGCAACATTATGTGTTTTAACAAATGGAGTTTTGACCTGTTTAATTGTCATAGTCTCCATTAGTGGTGAAATGACTATTGTGAGGGTGGCGTGAGACAACACCATATCTCAGAAGTTGTCATTGTATAATAATGTTTGGTTCTTAATAAAGTATAAATTTATCATTGAGAATACCACATTCAAATCCAAGAAGCTTTTCAAAACTGCACTTTTTTGCAAGAATTATGTAATTTCAAGGAAAATAGCTTGTGTTAAAAAAGATGAACAGACATGTCACTGTTATTGTTAAGTTTACTAACAGTTTGGAGGTTACACTGTGTGTCGCAATGTTATTTATATGTTTAACCCCATTTCATTTGTTAGATACAGTAGGGTAACTAACTACAAATGTGCAACACTTATTTTATGAACACAGTTGATCATGTCAAGGTGTCCATCATCTTAAAGTAATTTTAGAGGGCAAAAATGTCTCCACACAAGGTGGCTACAAAATGACCCTGTGGATATTACTGCAGTCCACATCGGTACCTTACTTGTTTTTGAGGAAAACCAGGGTATACAGTAGCATGTCAATGCGCTCTGTGTCTGATCAACAGTATAGATCTGTCTGTGGTCAACAGTCTTCATATCCGTTCAAGAGGCACAGCGGTCTCCTGGTGTGTTGTTCCTTCGCACACTTGTGTGTTGGTCTTAATATTATTAAACTTGCCTATGCCTGTGCCATAATTTCAAAATGCTACTTGGCCCATTACCTTATGTAAATATGGTGTAGCATATCTGAAGGCATCTTACGGGTAACTATATAGTCTGAGATGGTGGTCATAGCAGCATAGAAAGGCGTGATTTCTTATTGCGGGAAGGGTGCGTTATTTTCCTAGCTCAATGGCATCACCTGACTTGAAAGGGCTGCCATTTGTACCCTAACGCTCCCATATACGTAGGATACATATGTGTTGTGCTGCTTAATATTTACTTAGAATGTTTTAACTATTTATTTTACGGTAAACAATACTTTCGAATAGTAAGGTAATCCTCACAAGTTATGCTACTAGAAGCCAATTTATATTGTATGTACTTTGCTCAGCTTGTTGAGTGGTTATTTTACATGTTTAACTTTGCCAAAATGTCAGTAAAGTTAGATTTATTTAGGTAGAAAACACACAAGGGTAAATGTAAGTGTAGATTTAAAGTAATGTTGGTCACTGCACACTTTAATTATAACTGTGTAATTACAAAAAATGTGCGCTTACTTTTTTCATTTTTTGTTTTGAAATAGACCGCGACATCCAAATCCCCAGCCTGTGGAAGGTCACCAAAGCGCAGAGGAGGCCGCTGGGGCAGCTGTTCAACATCCGGACAGACCAGCCCAGCAACAGGATGTGGATGAAGCAGATGAGGTGATGCCGGACCCAACCAACCCGTGGCTGATCAGCTTCCACCACCGTTACCACCGCAGCCTGTAGAAGAACATGCTGTGAGTGGTATGGCTCTGGCGGCTCCACCAGTTTATCTGCCATCCGGTGTTCCAGCCGCTGTGGTCCCCTGTAGCTCTGGCCATGATATAGACCAGTCCAACAGTGGCCCTGGTCCTGTTCCCTCCTGCACTGCCCCAGCTCGTTTTCAGTTTTCTTCAACGCAAGGTCCATTTCCTTGTTCCTCTGTCCCTGCTCCAGCTCCCTGCCATTATGTCCCTGCTCCACTTAGGTCCAGCTGTGGTCGAGCTGATCCATCATCAGCATTTTGGCGTGATTATGGGCCTCCTACAGCTTCAACACAGGTGCCTTTACCCCCAGCTTCCCACCTTTACACAGATATGGCTCGAGTGCTGTTGGTCCAAATTACTTTGCTCCCTGGGAAGGGGTGGTTGGTGCATCCAGTGCAGACCCTAACACAGTAGAGTGGGCGGCTGCCTTTGCACACAGTCTCATTGGATATCTAACACACATTCCACATGAGCGTAGACTCAGTGCAAGGGCAGCCGTCCAAATTGTACTTGATGCCAATGTGCCCCCCAACTCCCCACACGGGTCTTAAATATGCTGGAGAGTTGGCAGCGTTCAGAACAGAACGTATTGTCAAGGTCACACCGCCAGCAGCCAGGCCAACCAGGACCCCTGCTGGGCTCACAGAGTATTGTTGGACCCCCTCTTGCACATACCTTGTGGCGACCCTATGAGCCTTTACCGGTGAATGTGCCTAATGTTGGGTCAAGAGGTTTGGCAGAATATGAAAGGCCGTTGGCTGAGGACATCAACCAGGCGCTCAACGTCATCAACATGCCTATCCATGAGGGTGACGGAGATGTGATTGTGGAAGACAATGGTGGCCGAAGTTACCATGTCCTCTAATGTAATGGACCTATTGAAGTTTTTATCAATAATAATTTTGTTTTTAGGTGTTTTGTAGACTTTGATTTTTCTCTTTTTGAGATATTAAACATTCTTTTTATGTTAGTTTTTAGGTAGCAATTTGGTATCTTAACACCCTTTCGGTGTGTTTCTTTTTTTTATGTTATGTTACTAAATGTGGCTTTTGGATGGCTTTAAAAAAAAAAAGGTGGAAAGAATAACACACAGAGAAAACATACTTAGAAAGCCAACAGGCATTAAAGTCTACCACCTAATAAAAATATTTGTTTTGACAGCCACATATCAGTTGTATGTGTCATGTGTAATACACTCATTCCATGATTTTGGAAATCTCACACACTTTCCACACGAACACTTAGTCAAGAATGTCAGGTCAGTTTATGGGATACACCTAAGGTGGGATTTGGCCTGGGGTTTACATTTCCATTAATAATTGAAGCTGATTATCACATTCTTGTGGGCTTTTAGTTAAACATGTGTCCCGTCTACAGGTACAATGCAGTTTGTGAAGTTTTATCGGCGCTGAAATCCATTTGCAACGTCGTAACATAAATTATCGTTCGATTCATGAAGGACCATCGCATTCAATTGTTCACTCTCTTCGGCATACGTTTGTCTCTAAAACATTGCAACGGTGTATCGGATGTATGTATTGTAAAAATTAAGCAGGCCACAGAGCACATGTCCAACTGAAGCAAAGGGCATGCAATGGTCAATGATGAATTATAGGCTTGTTGCCTCAAAAAATTAGCCCAAGGGGCTTGATCAACTCTTTTTAGATATAGAGGAGGGAGCGTGGCCCATAGTATAGTCTTGCTTGTCCTGAGAGCATAGTACAAGCAACGTATTCGCTGCAGGAATAGGCTTGTTGCCACAAAAAATTAGCCCAAGGGGCGAGATCAACTCTATTTTGAAGTTGAGGAGGGCGCGTGGCCCATACTATTTGCTTGTCCTGAGAGCATAGTACAAGCAACGTATTCGATGCAGGTATAGGCTTGTTGCCTCAAAAAATTAGCCCAAGGGGCTTGATCAACTCTTTTTAGATATAGAGGAGGGAGCGTGGCCCATAGTATAGTCTTGCTTGTCCTGAGAGCATAGGAGAAGCAACGTATTCGATGCAGGCATAGCTTGTTGCCTCCAAAAATTAGCCCAAGGGGCTTGATCAACTCTTTTTAGATATAGAGGAGGGAGCGTGGCCCATAGTATAGTCTTTGAAAAAGACAAATAGGGAGGGGGACAAAGGCGCAATAGTGCCCTATCACTAGTGACACTTGTGTGTGCTGGTGGTGCTGTGTAGCCGCTCACCTGGTCCAGTTGTGATTCCCACAACTGGTTTGAAGGCGTGTTGGAAACAATTGTTCCAGCTGCTGCAGGACCTCCACCGACCACTGGATAGTGGTTTAAATCCAAGACCAAGATGGGAGTACTGGTGTGCCACGGTCCGCGCTGCTGTGGTATGAAAAAACTCACCAAAGAGTCAGCAGTTATTCCATCTTTTATTTCCTCCTTACTCCAACGCGTTTCAGCGCCACACCCGGCGCCTTCCTCAGGGACATTACAATCATACCAGCAGTGGGGGTTTTTATAGCCCCTTGTATTACAGACAAAAGAGGTGTCATCTGTTTACCTGATGATGTCATCCTCATCATCAAAATGGGTGGATCTGCCCATTTTGGCGCTATTTTTTACAAAAGCATTGAATTTATCTCAAATTTACAGAAATAGGGGCTTAGTATTTCCATAAAAATACAAGTAATGATGTCCTTTTAAAATTTCTACAAAAAACACCAAATAAAAGCTTAAAAGTTGCAAAAAATGACATATATGTCCTCTAATGGTATATATAAAAATAAGACATACATACTATGCTTGTATGGGACTAGAACCCGTGGTATTGGATTTGTGTGGGTTTGGACATCAATGTTTTAAGATGTGTGCCACCACTGGATTTGATGTTAAAAAAGTTCTCATAAAAACATATAAAATAGAAAGGTGGCGCTGAAAGAGATTATATAAAAACCAAGGGATGGAAATTAGGAAATATAAGAAATATAAAATATAAAATATATTACTTTACTTTATTAACTAAATATTATTTAAAAAGATATATTATTTTTAATAAAACAAAATTCAGATACAAAAATATATAAAATATGTGTGTGTTAATCCCTGTGCGGTGGCGCGGTAAGATGGTAGTGCTCTCACACTCCAACACCTCAGGTTCCACTCCCTATCTAGGAAAAAAACAAATCAACCTAAAAAATGAACCAAAAGAATGAACGGAATAGCATATCTAAATTGGTTACAAGAATGCATACTCAAAAAGAACACAAGGTGGCGCTCACACGCTAATATTAATCTGTAAAAAATGAGCTTCAGACAGGTTACACTGATATATACAGGCTGCTGATCTTATTTAGATCATGAAGTAAACAACGATGAGGATATGGGAGTGAAGATAAGGAACTAAAAACCAATGGTAGGGTAGTGAAGAAGTTGTAGAGGAATGGTGGTGAGTCAGTTAGGTCTGATCATTAGTTTAAAACAAGGAAAAAATTGGATAAGTGTGTGGATGATGTTAATAGGTGTCATGTTTTAATAATAAATCATATCTAAGGAAGATATTCCAGTGTTAATAGATATGGTACCCATTCTGCATTGAGGAGCCAGTTGCTATGGCTCCCCATGCAGTGCAAATGTCCGCCACTAGGGGCAAAAATCTGAATAGACTTCCAATATAATGGAAACAAATAGAAAAATCATGCATAGTGTCACAGATAAGTGATCAGTGTTGCACAGATAGTCTTGCAGTATATAATAATAAATAGGTGAATAAGATATATATAAAAATATGTAAAGGTATATAAAAATAATAAAAAAATATATTATAAAAAGTGCATAAGTGCAGTTGGTATAATAACAACTATTAGTGAAGGAAATGTAATAAAACAATAGTATACTAGCCAAGTCGACTCTTCCAATTCAAAGAAGAGAGAATGCCCATATGTGTCATAGTTTGATTGTGAAAATTGTCAGGGGTAGCTATCCTTAATTGAGTAAACCACAAGGTGGCACTAGATGTGGTACCCAGTTCACCTTGAGGAGCCAGTTGCCATGGCCACCCATGTAGTGCAAATATCCGCCACTTGAGGCAGTATAAAGGCAAATTTTCAATGTAATGAAAGCAAGTGGAAGGATATTGCCAGTGTATCAGAATATGATCTGTATCTCACAGATTCTCTAAAATTTTATAAAAAAGGGGGTGAAGTGGGTATACAATGAGTGATATATAAGAAGAATAAGATACATAAGAAGAATAAAAGAAGAATAAAAGATAAATGATACTCTATATTAATTCTGTGATCAAGTTTAACCCTTTAGGCTTTAGAGTGTCTAGATTGTACATCCAAAACTTCTCCTTTTTCTTAAGTACTTCAAACCTATTGTTTGTCTCTGCTGGCACATGATCAATAGGAGTGATTTTTAACAGGGTCGGGTCTCTATTATGGTATTTATCAAAATGGCTGGATACCCCATGTAATTTGAAACCATTTTTAATGTTACTTCTGTGTTTGTTAATCCTCTCGCTAAGTGATCTCACCGTTCTTCCCACATATTGTAAAGAACAGGGACATTCCAATAAATAGATGACATAATTAGTGGCACAGTTCATGTCATGTTTTATTACAAATTTCCTATTCGTTGAGGATGAATCGAATGAAGAGACCGCTTGAATGTTTCTGCAACACATGCAGTTTTTTCTCCCACATCTAGTAGTATTTTTTACTGTCTTGACGGATTTTATTAAGGTTTTGTGTTGTGGGAGCCGACTGGGAGCTATGATGCTCTTGATGTTGGGTGCTCTCCTGAAAGTTATGCCCGGTTTTTCTGGTATTATGGATTTCAGTATGGGGTCGTTTTTTAGGACATGCCAGTGTGCCTGTAAACAATTTCGTATAGCAGTATGGTTTCTATTGTATGTAGTTACAAAATTAAACATAAACTTGTTCTGCGTCGGCCTTTCCCTCACCTTCGGATTTAATAGGGTTTCCTGGCTCATTCTACCACAGGATCTCTGGGCTATTTTGACAAGTTTTTTTGGATAATTCCTTTCCAAAAATCTCTTGCTTAAAATTTCAGATTGGGTTACATAGTCCTCCTGGTTCGTACAGTTTTTCTTAATTCGTCTGAACTGTCCCATGGGTATATTTTTCAGCCATTTGGCATAGTGGCCGCTCTCATAATTGATATATGAATTTTTGTCCGTCTTTTTAAAGAATGTTTTAGTGTTTATGGTACCCTTGTCTATAAAGATAGTTAGGTCTAGAAAATTGATCATGGTATCATTGACTGTTGGTTCGAAGTCTAACCCCCAGTTATTTTGCATAATAGAACCTATGAATTTATATACATCACTATAGTCTGTGTCCCATATGAGCAGGATGTCATCTATAAATCTTTTATATACAATCAAACCACCTTTATGATTCTCATTTAACATATGTAGTTCCTCGAATAAGCCCATATACAAATTAGCATAGGAACAAGCAACTTTCGATCCCATTGCTGTCCCGTGTGTTTGATGGTACATGACCCCATTATGAGAGAAATAATTGTTGTACAGAATAAACTCCAAACCTTCCAAAATAAATGATGTCATTTGGTCACTCATATTACAATCTTTTCTGAGGAAATATTCAACACAGAGTAAACCTGCTGTATGGCCGATGTTTGTATACAAAGATGCTACATCCATAGTGACGAATATGTAAGATTTTTTCCATTCAACATTTTTTAAAACCTTGATGACCTCTGTGGAATCTTTAATGAAACTCCTCAGTCCCACTACATATTTTTGCAAAGATTTATCAATGAAACTGGCCAATTTACTTGTTAGGGAACCAATTCCCGAAATAATTGGCCTCCCTGGTGGGTTTGATAGGCTCTTATGTACCTTTGGTAAATGATAAAGGAAAGGTGTGGTGGGTTGAGTTGTTAGTAAGAATTTTTTAAGGGTATCATTGATTATTCCTTGTTCATGTGCTACCTTAATTTTCTTATTATAAGTTTTAGTAAGTTCTGGATATGGGTTTGTTGCAACCTTTCTATAGTATTTAGGGTCTCCCAGAAGTCTATCAGCTTCTTCCATGTATGCTGACCTGTCCTGAATCACTATGCCTCCTCCCTTATTGCTGCTCCTTATCACTATATTTTTGTTCCTCTTAAGATTTTTTAAGGCTACAGTTTCGTTCATAGAGAGATTTTTCTTTTCTTTCCGTGCATTATTGGATTTCATCATTGTTTCCTTATTCAGATTGTTTAGTAAGAGATCCTGAAAGGTTTCCAAACAATGACCCCTACTCTCTAATGGATAAAAGTTCGATTTGTTTTTGAAGATATCCTGATTAGCATCATTATTAGTCTCATTAGATTCTATATCATCACCACCTGGTTTCAGTGCAAAGTGTCTTTTCAGTGTGAGCTTACGGATAAATTGATGAATATCTATGAACAAATCATAATTGTCCGGTTCGTTTGATGGACAAAATAAAAGACCTTTATTTAATAATGATATTTCTTCATTAGTGGGTGTATATTGGGACAGATTAATAATATTGGTATTGAAATTTCCTAATCCAGAAGGCTTATTTTGACCTTTTTCCTTTTTTCCTTTTCCTCTAGTACCTCTTTTTTTCTTTTTCCCCCGTGGGGGTAAAAAATCTTGTTATTTCCTGATTCATGTTTTTCGCTGCCGATAAAAAAGGCACCAGGCAATTATTTTGGTTTTTTGAATTATCTATGATGACCTTTTGTGAGTTAATTGGGATATCGATAATTTGAGCACTATCGGGGTCACATATAATTAGATCCTTTTCTTTTTCAATGTTTTTTAATTTTTTGATGGGTTCAGAATTATTGTGTAAGATAATGGGTTGTAGGGGTCTTTCCTTATTAATTTTAGTGATCAACTCTTTAATTTTTTGCAGATGTTCCTCTTCGCTATATGTGACCTTTTCAGAGATGTCATTACTTTCCTTATTTGAATGTATCTGTGCAGTTGTTGTCACTAGATTCTTGCCAGAGCCTACATTTATTTCATGATCTGAAAAAACCTCAAGATTATCTGTAATTATATCACCATTTTCATTGAAAATATCATCAGCCAGAAGGCCCGACGTATCATCAATACATGTATCCGACTCCTCTAATATCTCCTCCTCATCTATAGTTAGAGATGTCATATTCTGATGTGTATGTAGAATGGCCTCAGTTCGCTGGTGTTCAGATATTGTACCTGCCTGTGATGTTGACTCCTTATTTGTGTTAGTTGTATATGTCACTGTCTTTGAAACATCCATAGTTTTTTCATTCCCAGACGCCACTTTCTCTAACATAGATGTGGGTGCATCTTTGTTGGTATTAATGTCTTTAATATTCTGATTGTCTTCGGTGTTCTGATTGTTACTATGGTAACCTCTGTGGCTGTTTCTTCTTCTAGAGCTATTGGAGAATGTTCTCTCCTTGTGTTCTTTAGATGTTAATGAGACCCTATTCCTGTTGTATGTGTGGTTCTCTACATTTGTTTTGCCAGAAGTGTAATCTAACCTGTCTCTATTGAGTTTCTTTGATTTTCTCATGATAGTATCATGCTCAATCTGTAATAAATTGGTGCTGATACTGGAGTAGATCCTTTTATATTCAGTGCTGTTGCTGTATTTGCTCAGCTCACCACTGAGCCTGTTGACTTCTATGGTGGCTGCATCGGCTAACTTGGATCGTTTGTCACACAATATACATAGTAAAGTGTTCATACATTTCCTAAGAATGAAATCCCAGTTATTTGTGAATTCCACATCCTCCTGGAATGGGGAATTTAAGTTGAGTCTTAAGCCCCTAGGGCAGATGTTTTCATCAATATATATGGACATAAATCTTGAGTCTATGCCATATTGCACCTCTTTTCACTCCCATATCCTCATCGTTGTTTACTTCATGATCTAAATAAGATCAGCAGCCTGTATATATCAGTGTAACCTGTCTGAAGCTCATTTTTTACAGATTAATATTAGCGTGTGAGCGCCACCTTGTGTTCTTTTTGAGTATGCATTCTTGTAACCAATTTAGATATGCTATTCCGTTCATTCTTTTGGTTCATTTTTTAGGTTGATTTGTTTTTTTCCTAGATAGGGAGTGGAACCTGAGGTGTTGGAGTGTGAGAGCACTACCATCTTACCGCGCCACCGCACAGGGATTAACACACACATATTTTATATATTTTTGTATCTGAATTTTGTTTTATTAAAAATAATATATCTTTTTAAATAATATTTAGTTAATAAAGTAAAGTAATATATTTTATATTTTATATTTCTTATATTTCCTAATTTCCATCCCTTGGTTTTTATATAATCTCTTTCAGCGCCACCTTTCTATTTTATATGTTTTTATGAGAACTTTTTTAACATCAAATCCAGTGGTGGCACACATCTTAAAACATTGATGTCCAAACCCACACAAATCCAATACCACGGGTTCTAGTCCCATACAAGCATAGTATGTATGTCTTATTTTTATATATACCATTAGAGGACATATATGTCATTTTTTGCAACTTTTAAGCTTTTATTTGGTGTTTTTTGTAGAAATTTTAAAAGGACATCATTACTTGTATTTTTATGGAAATACTAAGCCCCTATTTCTGTAAATTTGAGATAAATTCAATGCTTTTGTAAAAAATAGCGCCAAAATGGGCAGATCCACCCATTTTGATGATGAGGATGACATCATCAGGTAAACAGATGACACCTCTTTTGTCTGTAATACAAGGGGCTATAAAAACCCCCACTGCTGGTATGATTGTAATGTCCCTGAGGAAGGCGCCGGGTGTGTGCGCTGAAACGCGTTGGAGTAAGGAGGAAATAAAAGATGGAATAACTGCTGACTCTTTGGTGAGTTTTTTCATACCACAGCAGCGCGGACCGTGGCACACCAGTACTCCCATCTTGGTCTTGGATTTAAACCACTATCCAGTGGTCGGTGGAGGTCCTGCAGCAGCTGGAACAATTGTTTCCAACACGCCTTCAAACCAGTTGTGGGAATCACAACTGGACCAGGTGAGCGGCTACACAGCACCACCAGCACACACAAGTGTCACTAGTGATAGGGCACTATTGCGCCTTTGTCCCCCTCCCTATTTGTCTTTTTCAGAGTTTATAATCATTGGTACAGTGGGAAGGTACCTTTGATTGGGGTAATACAAATCCCCCTGGGGACAGAGAGCTGCATAAACTGTAATCTACACGTTACTAAGGATGGATTATCTACACACAAGATTTTCATCACGAGAGAAATTGATCCAGCAAGTCATCGGGAACACCAAACCCATGGGTAATGAACCTCTGGGGGAGACTGTCACCCTAAGTGAGAGTGATGCTAAGCTAATGAAAGAACTATTGCACTGCTTGGAGGACACCCTCAAAAAAGAGGTGCAATATGGCATAGACTCAAGATTTATGTCCATATATATTGATGAAAACATCTGCCCTAGGGGCTTAAGACTCAACTTAAATTCCCCATTCCAGGAGGATGTGGAATTCACAAATAACTGGGATTTCATTCTTAGGAAATGTATGAACACTTTACTATGTATATTGTGTGACAAACGATCCAAGTTAGCCGATGCAGCCACCATAGAAGTCAACAGGCTCAGTGGTGAGCTGAGCAAATACAGCAACAGCACTGAATATAAAAGGATCTACTCCAGTATCAGCACCAATTTATTACAGATTGAGCATGATACTATCATGAGAAAATCAAAGAAACTCAATAGAGACAGGTTAGATTACACTTCTGGCAAAACAAATGTAGAGAACCACACATACAACAGGAATAGGGTCTCATTAACATCTAAAGAACACAAGGAGAGAACATTCTCCAATAGCTCTAGAAGAAGAAACAGCCACAGAGGTTACCATAGTAACAATCAGAACACCGAAGACAATCAGAATATTAAAGACATTAATACCAACAAAGATGCACCCACATCTATGTTAGAGAAAGTGGCGTCTGGGAATGAAAAAACTATGGATGTTTCAAAGACAGTGACATATACAACTAACACAAATAAGGAGTCAACATCACAGGCAGGTACAATATCTGAACACCAGCGAACTGAGGCCATTCTACATACACATCAGAATATGACATCTCTAACTATAGATGAGGAGGAGATATTAGAGGAGTCGGATACATGTATTGATGATACGTCGGGCCTTCTGGCTGATGATATTTTCAATGAAAATGGTGATATAATTACAGATAATCTTGAGGTTTTTTCAGATCATGAAATAAATGTAGGCTCTGGCAAGAATCTAGTGACAACAACTGCACAGATACATTCAAATAAGGAAAGTAATGACATCTCTGAAAAGGTCACATATAGCGAAGAGGAACATCTGCAAAAAATTAAAGAGTTGATCACTAAAATTAATAAGGAAAGACCCCTACAACCCATTATCTTACACAATAATTCTGAACCCATCAAAAAATTAAAAAACATTGAAAAAGAAAAGGATCTAATTATATGTGACCCCGATAGTGCTCAAATTATCGATATCCCAATTAACTCACAAAAGGTCATCATAGATAATTCAAAAAACCAAAATAATTGCCTGGTGCCTTTTTTATCGGCAGCGAAAAACATGAATCAGGAAATAACAAGATTTTTTACCCCCACGGGGGGAAAAAGAAAAAAAGAGGTACTAGAGGAAAAGGAAAAAAGGAAAAAGGTCAAAATAAGCCTTCTGGATTAGGAAATTTCAATACCAATATTATTAATCTGTCCCAATATACACCCACTAATGAAGAAATATCATTATTAAATAAAGGTCTTTTATTTTGTCCATCAAACGAACCGGACAATTATGATTTGTTCATAGATATTCATCAATTTATCCGTAAGCTCACACTGAAAAGACACTTTGCACTGAAACCAGGTGGTGATGATATAGAATCTAATGAGACTAATAATGATGCTAATCAGGATATCTTCAAAAACAAATCGAACTTTTATCCATTAGAGAGTAGGGGTCATTGTTTGGAAACCTTTCAGGATCTCTTACTAAACAATCTGAATAAGGAAACAATGATGAAATCCAATAATGCACGGAAAGAAAAGAAAAATCTCTCTATGAACGAAACTGTAGCCTTAAAAAATCTTAAGAGGAACAAAAATATAGTGATAAGGGCAGCAGATAAGGGAGGAGGCATAGTGATTCAGGACAGGTCAGCATACATGGAAGAAGCTGATAGACTTCTGGGAGACCCTAAATACTATAGAAAGGTTGCAACAAACCCATATCCAGAACTTACTAAAACTTATAATAAGAAAATTAAGGTAGCACATGAACAAGGAATAATCAATGATACCCTTAAAAAATTCTTACTAACAACTCAACCCACCACACCTTTCCTTTATCATTTACCAAAGGTACATAAGAGCCTATCAAACCCACCAGGGAGGCCAATTATTTCGGGAATTGGTTCCCTAACAAGTAAATTGGCCAGTTTCATTGATAAATCTTTGCAAAAATATGTAGTGGGACTGAGGAGTTTCATTAAAGATTCCACAGAGGTCATCAAGGTTTTAAAAAATGTTGAATGGAAAAAATCTTACATATTCGTCACTATGGATGTAGCATCTTTGTATACAAACATCGGCCATACAGCAGGTTTACTCTGTGTTGAATATTTCCTCAGAAAAGATTGTAATATGAGTGACCAAATGACATCATTTATTTTGGAAGGTTTGGAGTTTATTCTGTACAACAATTATTTCTCTCATAATGGGGTCATGTACCATCAAACACACGGGACAGCAATGGGATCGAAAGTTGCTTGTTCCTATGCTAATTTGTATATGGGCTTATTCGAGGAACTACATATGTTAAATGAGAATCATAAAGGTGGTTTGATTGTATATAAAAGATTTATAGATGACATCCTGCTCATATGGGACACAGACTATAGTGATGTATATAAATTCATAGGTTCTATTATGCAAAATAACTGGGGGTTAGACTTCGAACCAACAGTCAATGATACCATGATCAATTTTCTAGACCTAACTATCTTTATAGACAAGGGTACCATAAACACTAAAACATTCTTTAAAAAGACGGACAAAAATTCATATATCAATTATGAGAGCGGCCACTATGCCAAATGGCTGAAAAATATACCCATGGGACAGTTCAGACGAATTAAGAAAAACTGTACGAACCAGGAGGACTATGTAACCCAATCTGAAATTTTAAGCAAGAGATTTTTGGAAAGGAATTATCCAAAAAAACTTGTCAAAATAGCCCAGAGATCCTGTGGTAGAATGAGCCAGGAAACCCTATTAAATCCGAAGGTGAGGGAAAGGCCGACGCAGAACAAGATTTATGTTTAATTTTGTAACTACATACAATAGAAACCATACTGCTATACGAAATTGTTTACAGGCACACTGGCATGTCCTAAAAAACGACCCCATACTGAAATCCATAATACCAGAAAAACCGGGCATAACTTTCAGGAGAGCACCCAACATCAAGAGCATCATAGCTCCCAGTCGGCTCCCACAACACAAAACCTTAATAAAATCCGTCAAGACAGTAAAAAATACTACTAGATGTGGGAGAAAAAACTGCATGTGTTGCAGAAACATTCAAGCGGTCTCTTCATTCGATTCATCCTCAACGAATAGGAAATTTGTAATAAAACATGACATGAACTGTGCCACTAATTATGTCATCTATTTATTGGAATGTCCCTGTTCTTTACAATATGTGGGAAGAACGGTGAGATCACTTAGCGAGAGGATTAACAAACACAGAAGTAACATTAAAAATGGTTTCAAATTACATGGGGTATCCAGCCATTTTGATAAATACCATAATAGAGACCCGACCCTGTTAAAAATCACTCCTATTGATCATGTGCCAGCAGAGACAAACAATAGGTTTGAAGTACTTAAGAAAAAGGAGAAGTTTTGGATGTACAATCTAGACACTCTAAAGCCTAAAGGGTTAAACTTGATCACAGAATTAATATAGAGTATCATTTATCTTTTATTCTTCTTTTATTCTTCTTATGTATCTTATTCTTCTTATATATCACTCATTGTATACCCACTTCACCCCCTTTTTTATAAAATTTTAGAGAATCTGTGAGATACAGATCATATTCTGATACACTGGCAATATCCTTCCACTTGCTTTCATTACATTGAAAATTTGCCTTTATACTGCCTCAAGTGGCGGATATTTGCACTACATGGGTGGCCATGGCAACTGGCTCCTCAAGGTGAACTGGGTACCACATCTAGTGCCACCTTGTGGTTTACTCAATTAAGGATAGCTACCCCTGACAATTTTCACAATCAAACTATGACACATATGGGCATTCTCTCTTCTTTGAATTGGAAGAGTCGACTTGGCTAGTATACTATTGTTTTATACATTTCCTTCACTAATAGTTGTTATTATACCAACTGCACTTATGCACTTTTTATAATATATTTTTTTATTATTTTTATATACCTTTACATATTTTTATATATATCTTATTCACCTATTTATTATTATATACTGCAAGACTATCTGTGCAACACTGATCACTTATCTGTGACACTATGCATGATTTTTCTATTTGTTTCCATTATATTGGAAGTCTATTCAGATTTTTGCCCCTAGTGGCGGACATTTGCACTGCATGGGGAGCCATAGCAACTGGCTCCTCAATGCAGAATGGGTACCATATCTATTAACACTGGAATATCTTCCTTAGATATGATTTATTATTAAAACATGACACCTATTAACATCATCCACACACTTATCCAATTTTTTCCTTGTTTTAAACTAATGATCAGACCTAACTGACTCACCACCATTCCTCTACAACTTCTTCACTACCCTACCATTGGTTTTTAGTTCCTTATCTTCACTCCCATATCCTCATCGTTGTTTACTTCATGATCTAAATAAGATCAGCAGCCTGTATATATCAGTGTAACCTGTCTGAAGCTCATTTTTTACAGATTAATATTAGCGTGTGAGCGCCACCTTGTGTTCTTTTTGAGTATGCATTCTTGTAACCAATTTAGATATGCTATTCCGTTCATTCTTTTGGTTCATTTTTTAGGTTGATTTGTTTTTTTCCTAGATAGGGAGTGGAACCTGAGGTGTTGGAGTGTGAGAGCACTACCATCTTACCGCGCCACCGCACAGGGATTAACACACACATATTTTATATATTTTTGTATCTGAATTTTGTTTTATTAAAAATAATATATCTTTTTAAATAATATTTAGTTAATAAAGTAAAGTAATATATTTTATATTTTATATTTCTTATATTTCCTAATTTCCATCCCTTGGTTTTTATATAATCTCTTTCAGCGCCACCTTTCTATTTTATATGTTTTTATGAGAACTTTTTTAACATCAAATCCAGTGGTGGCACACATCTTAAAACATTGATGTCCAAACCCACACAAATCCAATACCACGGGTTCTAGTCCCATACAAGCATAGTATGTATGTCTTATTTTTATATATACCATTAGAGGACATATATGTCATTTTTTGCAACTTTTAAGCTTTTATTTGGTGTTTTTTGTAGAAATTTTAAAAGGACATCATTACTTGTATTTTTATGGAAATACTAAGCCCCTATTTCTGTAAATTTGAGATAAATTCAATGCTTTTGTAAAAAATAGCGCCAAAATGGGCAGATCCACCCATTTTGATGATGAGGATGACATCATCAGGTAAACAGATGACACCTCTTTTGTCTGTAATACAAGGGGCTATAAAAACCCCCACTGCTGGTATGATTGTAATGTCCCTGAGGAAGGCGCCGGGTGTGGCGCTGAAACGCGTTGGAGTAAGGAGGAAATAAAAGATGGAATAACTGCTGACTCTTTGGTGAGTTTTTTCATACCACAGCAGCGCGGACCGTGGCACACCAGTACTCCCATCTTGGTCATAGTATAGTCTTGCTTGTCCTGAGAGCATAGTACAAGCAACGTATTCGATGCAGGTATAGGCTTGTTGCCTCAAAAAATTAGCCCAAGGGGCGGGATCAACATTTTTAAAATTTATGCAAGGCACTTGAGCCAAACTATATGTGTTATTTCAGTTTGAGAAATGCCCACAATGCAGGCATAGGCTTGTTGCCTTAAAAAATTCAGCCAAGAGACTGTATTGGATTGTCTGACATAATTCAACGGTCAAAAATCATCACAAGTGCATGCATTATGAAAGTAACATTACTGACACTGATTGTGTAGTTTTGTTGTCATGGAGCAAGTGTAGCAGGAACATTATTTATCCAATCTTCTTAGCAGAGGGACATTGTTTATCCTTTGTGTCAGAAGAGGACATAATGTTTAAACCGCACTCAGCCAAACGTAACAAATTTGAAAATGTCCCTCTAGGTTTGGGTACTGTCATCTGAAGGGGTTAAGAACTTTGATGATATCCAGTCCTTGTTAAACTTAATGAGAGTGAGTCTGTCGGCATTTTCTGTAGTCAGCCGTGACCTTCTATCAGTGACAATTCCCCCAGCGGCACTAAAAACACGCTCTGATGTCACACTAGCAGCTGGGCAGGCCAGCAACTCCAAGGCATACAAAGACAGCTCAGTCCAAGCGTGAAGCTTGGAAACCCAGTAATTAAAGGGTACAGAGGGGTCGGTTAAGAAGCTGGTAGTGTCACACACATACTCGTTCAACATGTTTGACAATGTTTGTCTCCTAGACAAGGGGACCGTAGGCACAATCCGTTGCAGATTGGAAGGTCTGTTGAACATCGCCCAGTTGGTGGACATCTTACCACCACCTCTTCTTGACAATGTGGCAGTTTGTGTTCGAACCAAAGGCTGCTGTGGCACAGAGCTGCTTGTTCGTGGTATAGCGGAGTCAGATGGTGAAATTGACATTAAATTGTCAACCACCACACTTTTGAAATAATCCATCGTTAAGCCCCTTGGTGACTGCAACAGCAGAGATGGAAACTTGTCTTTGTAGCGTGGGTCAAGGAATGTTGACAACCAGTAGAGGTCGCTGTCATAGATGTTAATGACGCGTGGATCCTGGGACAGACATTGAGACATGAAGTCAGACATGTGTGCTAGGCTACAAAGACTCATGTCTTCTGTGTCACCTGACTGATGAACAATAGGCATCATGGTCTCAAAATCGGTCTCCGCCTCCTGCTCTTCAGCCCACCCATGCTGTACCGACATAAAACTGGGGTTGGGAGTTCCATCAGGGTGCACCTCAGTACCATGAAGAAATAAATCGTCTTCATCTTCCTCATCACTGTTTTGTTCTGCAGCCAATGTTGCCGGCTGAAATTGGCTTTGCTGGCTCTGATCCTGGATGTTAAAATGTGGATCCATAGCCCTCTGCTGTGCCCTCAATGATTCTGTTTTAAGATTCAGGAGAGAATCTTTAAGCAAACAGAGCATGGGGATGGTGAGACTAATAATGGACTCATCACCGCTTACCAGTTTTGTGCAGTAATAAAAGTTCTCTAGAACCTCGCAAAGGTCAGCGATCCAGACCCACTCCATCGTACCAATGTGTCTTGTATTACTTCCTGGGTGACGGGCATGTTGCAGCTGATATTCCGCTATAGCCCTCTGCTGCTCATTGAACCTAGCCAACATATGGAATGTAGAATTCCATCGTGTGGGCATGTCGCAAATTAATCTGTGTTTGGGCAAATTAAATTGCTGTTGAAGGGCAGATAGACTTGCAAGTGCCGTTGATGAATGTCGGAAATGTCTGCAATTTCTACGCACCTTCTCTAGTAGATCAGATAACTCTGGGTAATTTTTCAAGAATTTCTGAACTACAAGATTCAGTACGTGAGCCATGCAAGGCACGTGTTGAAGTTTACCGAGCTTTATTGCTGCAACAAGGTTTCGTCCGTTATCACTGACAACAAGACCTGCTTGTAGTTGCAGTGGGGCCAGCCACTCATCTGTCTGTTGTTTAACACCTTTCCACAGCTCGTTTGCAGTGTGAGGTGTGTCACCTAGACAGATGAGCTTAAGAAGAGCCTGTTGTCGCCTGGCTGATGCAGTACTGCAAAGCTCCCAACTTTGACGTGATGTGGCGGACAAATCAGCAGTGGTCAAGGAAGTAGAAGACGCACATTGTGTTGTAGAAGTATATGAGGACGCGGACACCCGGAATGATGCTGTGCCCGCTATTCGTGGAGTTGGTAGGATCGCAGATATTCCACTATTACACTTTGGGACACTCTCGACAAGGTTGATCCAGTGAGCTGTTAGGGATATGTATCTGCCCTGTCCACAAGTACTTGTCCAGGTATCAGTTGTCAGGTGAACTTTTCCGCTCACAGCATTTGTCAGTGCACGCTTCAAGTTGTTAACCACGTCCTGATGTAGCGCGGGTATGGCAGTACGTGAAAAAAAATTGCGACTGGGGACAGTGTATCGTGGTGCTGCCACAGCCAACAACTCCCTAAAAGCCTCAGTATCAACAAGCCTAAATGGCAGCATTTCTACAGCTAACAGCTTAGAAATTTGCGCTGTCATTTGTCGAGAAAAAGGGTGTGTGGATGGGTGCTTCCGCTGCCTCTCATACAGCTGTGGAACAGACAACTGGACAATTGGCGCAGACTCACAAGTCACTTGACTACTGTCATATCTCTGGTCTAACGCAGCTTGTGAGGAGATCGTATGAGTAGGAGCTGCTGCATGAACAGTAGATGGTGAAGGACGATTCGGAGGTGGCATAACGGTGTTGAGGTCAGAAGGCCCTGATGTCGAACCCTGATGGGCCAACCACTGACTTGGGTGCTTAAGAGTCATGTGTTTTCGCATACTGCTGGTGCTCAAGTTTACTTTGCCCTGGCCTCTGCTCAGCCTGGCATAGCAGATGTTACATATAACCACATTTGGTACTGATGGACTATCTTTAAAAAATTTCCAGACAATGGATGTTCGTCCTTTAGGTTGTGGTGTAGGAACTGAAGGATGAGTCTGGCCAACACAAACTGTAGACACATTTTGGCCAACTGTTCTGAAAGTTGGGGCAACAGTTGGTACAGTTTGTGCAACAGTTGACACAATTTGGGCTACTGTTGTCACAGCTTGGATTCTGGATAAAGGAGTCAGCCTGGGTGCTTTAGGCGGTGGTACATAACCACTTTCCTCCTCCTGGCTGCTCTGTTGGCTCTGCATGTCAAGTGTCCAGGTTGGATCAGTGGTCTCATCATCCACCCCCTCCTCCTCAAAGTCATCTGGATAACGTGACTGGTCAGGCTGGCCAGATGAGATGTGTGTCTCATCATCATCATCATCCTCCACCTCCTGAGACGGTCTATGGCTTTGTTGAAAGGGACGTTCTTCAGGACGAGGTGAATCCAAACTTTGTCCATAGATGGAATGTACGTCTGGTTCAAGTATCTGTTCAGGCAGTGACAAAGAAAGGTCAGGTTGTCTTAATGGCTGATAAGAACCAAATAAATCTTCCGAATGTCCAAGTTCGCGGTCTAAATTTTCCTCCGTGTGGCGATGGCTTGAGGAAATAGGAAGATTTTGTGGATTAGATGACCCCGCGTTGTCAGTAGCGGCACTTGAATATGGTGTCAACGATGATTGTGTGCTGCCAGAACCCGTGGTTGAGGTCTTGTCAGCCATCCAAGATGTTATTTGGTCTTGATCTTCCGGCCTCAAGACACGTTTCGGTTGAGTACTGGGAAATTTAGACAGCAGGAAGGTGGATCGATCAATCCTTGTCTGTCTACTTCTACCAGTGCCTTGTTGTTCACGACTGCTAGGGCCCCGACCTCGTCCCTGTCCCTTTGCAGACTGGTTTTTGGGAATTTGGTGTTTTTGGGACATTGTTGACAAATGCACAGCCACCGAGATGGAGTTAGGTGTTGATGCAGGCGTCACTTACTGGCGGGTTAAGTGTGTGCTAACACTTGACAGTGAAGCACTACACTATTCCCTGAAAAAATTAGAAAGTGCGCACAGCCACCGAGATGGAGTTTGGTGTTGCTGTAGGCGTCACTTACTGGCGGGTTAAGTGTGTGCTAACACTTGACAGTGAAGCAGCACACTATTCCCTGAAAAAATTAGAAAGTGCGCACAGCCACCGAGATGGAGTTTGGTGTTGCTGTAGGCGTCACTTACTGGCGGGTTAAGTGTGTGCTAACACTTGACAGTGAAGCAGCACACTAGTCCCTGAAAAAATTAGAAAGTGCGCACAGCCACCGAGATGGAGTTTGGTGTTGCTGTAGGCGTCACTTACTGGCGGGTTAAGTGTGTGCTAACACTTGGCAGTGAAGCAGCACACTAGTCCCTTAAAAAATTAGAAAGTGCGCACAGCCACCGAGATGGAGTTTGGTGTTGCTGCAGGCGTCACTTACTGGCGGGTTAAGTGTGTGCTAACACTTGACAGTGAAGCACCACACTAGTCCCTGAAAAAATTAGAAAGTGCGCACAGCCACCGAGATGGAGTTTGGTGTTGCTGTAGGCGTCACTTACTGGCGGGTTAAGTGTGTGCTAACACTTGACAGTGAAGCAGCACACTATTCCCTGAAAAAATTAGAAAGTGCGCACAGCCACCGAGATGGAGTTTGGTGTTGCTGTAGGCGTCACTTACTGGCGGGTTAAGTGTGTGCTAACACTTGGCAGTGAAGCAGCACACTATTCCCTTAAAAAATTAGAAAGTGCGCACAGCCACCGAGATGGAGTTTGGTGTTGCTGTAGGCGTCACTTACTGGCGGGTTAAGTGTGTGCTAACACTTGGCAGTGAAGCAGCACACTAGTCCCTTAAAAAATTAGAAAGTGCGCACAGCCACCGAGATGGAGTTTGGTGTTGCTGCAGGCGTCACTTACTGGCGGGTTAAGTGTGTGCTAACACTTGACAGTGAAGCACCACACTAGTCCCTGAAAAAATTAGAAAGTGCGCACAGCCACCGAGATGGAGTTTGGTGTTGCTGTAGGCGTCACTTACTGGCGGGTTAAGTGTGTGCTAACACTTGACAGTGAAGCAGCACACTATTCCCTGAAAAAATTAGAAAGTGCGCACAGCCACCGAGATGGAGTTTGGTGTTGCTGTAGGCGTCACTTACTGGCGGGTTAAGTGTGTGCTAACACTTGGCAGTGAAGCAGCACACTATTCCCTTAAAAAATTAGAAAGTGCGCACAGCCACCGAGATGGAGTTTGGTGTTGCTGTAGGCGTCACTTACTGGCGGGTTAAGTGTGTGCTAACACTTGACAGTGAAGCACCACACTAGTCCCTGAAAAAATTAGAAAGTGCGCACAGCCACCGAGATGGAGTTTGGTGTTGCTGTAGGCGTCACTTACTGGCGGGTTAAGTGTGTGCTAACACTTGACAGTGAAGCAGCACACTATTCCCTGAAAAAATTAGAAAGTGCGCACAGCCACCGAGATGGAGTTTGGTGTTGCTGCAGGCGTCACTTACTGGCGGGTTAAGTGTGTGCTAACACTTGGCAGTGAAGCAGCACACTAGTCCCTGAAAAAATTAGAAAGTGCGCACAGCCACCGAGATGGAGTTTGGTGTTGCTGTAGGCGTCACTTACTGGCGGGTTAAGTGTGTGCTAACACTTGGCAGTGAAGCAGCACACTAGTCCCTTAAAAAATTAGAAAGTGCGCACAGCCACCGAGATGGAGTTTGGTGTTGCTGCAGGCGTCACTTACTGGCGGGTTAAGTGTGTGCTAACACTTGACAGTGAAGCACCACACTAGTCCCTGAAAAAATTAGAAAGTGCGCACAGCCACCGAGATGGAGTTTGGTGTTGCTGTAGGCGTCACTTACTGGCGGGTTAAGTGTGTGCTAACACTTGACAGTGAAGCAGCACACTATTCCCTGAAAAAATTAGAAAGTGCGCACAGCCACCGAGATGGAGTTTGGTGTTGCTGTAGGCGTCACTTACTGGCGGGTTAAGTGTGTGCTAACACTTGACAGTGAAGCACCACACTAGTCCCTGAAAAAATTAGAAAGTGCGCACAGCCACCTAGATGGAGTTTGGTGTTGCTGTAGGCGTCACTTACTGGCGGGTTAAGTGTGTGCTAACACTTGGCAGTGAAGCAGCACACTATTCCCTGAAAAAAATTATTAAGTGCGCACAATTAGTCGCACAAGTAGGTGGCGTACGTGCTATTTGCAGCTAGGAGAGCAGCAACGCACTGTTCTGCCACAGACAAAATAACGCTGAAGGGGTTTTTAGGACCCAAAATGTATCAGCTGGCAAAAAATTGTAAATAGTACCTCAGCTAAGCCTCTCACTTCAGCTATTAGAACAGCTGAGTGAGTAAGCGAAGCTATGAGGTCGCTCCTGTGAACACTGTAAAGGCTGCAGCTCCCTGCTTCCCTGCCTGCCTACAGTGTCACAGTACACAGTACTCCTCTGTCCTCCTGCTAGCTCTCACAAGAGCTGTTTGGGGTTAATATAAGGAATCTTGAAGTTCCCTACACTCACTGACAATCCCTATGATCTGCTCCAGAATCTACCTCACCCTGCTCTAGCTCAGATCTTCAGAGAAATGTGCTCAAAATGGCGGTGGCAAGGCTTATATACAGCCTTGCCTGTCATCGATGACATAGCCATCACGATGGACAGCAGCCAATCATAGTAATGCCACAAGAAGAGGGCTGTGGCATTACTGAATAAGATTGGCTAACATGCTTGTCCATCTTCACAAGTTTGTCTGACCTAACACGCTAGGCTGTCTCGGAAGATTTGTCGGAACATAACAGATTCTGTATTCACGAGTCCCGAATACAGAATACAGGACTCGGATTCGTAGACTCGCTAGGATTCGCTAGGAATCGCTAAGACTCGCTCGGAATCGCTACTTACAGCGGGTATCCGTGAAGCGGTGCCATTCTCTAAACGATTTGGGGAGATTCAAGCTACATAGCGATGTGATATAGCGAGTCTCGCTAGTAAAACTAGGATTACCTTTAACTTGCATTGGACTCGCTACTTTGCGAGTCCTCGCTGGGAAACTCGCCGAGTAGCGAGTCCTGCGAGTCCCTTACTACTCGCCGAGTAACGAGTCCTAGCGAGTAGATTCGCCCATCACTAGCTACATTATATGTACACATTTTTTGCTGAATGTGGCAATACCCCATGCGTGACTGTACAGTACAATTTGGTCACACGGCATGGGTCCGGAGTGAAAGAACACCATTTGGCTTTGGGAGCACTTTTTTCCTAGAATAGTTTGCAGACTCCATTTGTAGAACCCCTAAGTGCAAGAACTGCAAAAACCTTTTCAAGTGACTCCATTTTGGAAATTGTACCCCTCTGGGTATTCATCTTCAGGGCTAGTGATGATTCTGTCTCTGGAAAACCCCATTAGAGTCAAACATAGTAAATTAAATGAATGAATGAAAAATTGCAATTGTAGTTCCCAATATATTGAAGTGTCAAAGCTATAGGGCCCAACATGTGCTTACTATATTAATACCAAACGTGGACATTAACTGTGGTTTAAGCACATTGTGATGATCAGAATGGTGGGGGGGGCATTTGGATTTGGGAGTGCAAATTCTGCTTGATTTCCTTTGTGCGAAAGCTTAGCGCTTTTCCAGAGTCTTGGTGCCACCAGTACCATTTAAGCCTCCTATATTTCCATGAACCGTTGATAACACTGAGTGGGTCCTTTTTTTTGTAGGTTGAGTTCAATGTCATTGGTAGTATCTTGGGGGTACAGAACCGTTTGGTTCTGTTCACATTTATACTGTGCTCTATGCAGAGCAGTTACAACAGGGTTTCCATCTACATCTCTGAAATATGTGATTCAGATGAAACCCCTGATGGAATTTTGTCTGAATCATATTGTTTAGATATTTTAACGTAAACCCCAATGTAAGCTCCCAGCGTAGAGCAAAGGATAAATGTTTTGGAGTCAGAATGAACAAATCCACAGCAGGTCAATTGATTTTTATTTACTTTTTACACAATTCACCTTGCGTTACAAAAAATAAGGAAGCTCTATTCCTTAGGTATATCGATTACAGAGATTTATAGATTTATTTTAGATATGGCTACTATTACACTAAAAAATACAAGTTCTTTTGCATCAGTGAGAATTAAAGTATAACAATATATTTTTCCTTAAAAACCATATAAAAAGAGTTTGAATGCAAACATACAGAAAACGTGTACAAGTGTAAAGCATGCAAATTCTAAAAATATCAACTATGTCAAATTACCGTACATTCCCTGTATGGGAATATCAGTACTAAGCAAATTAGTGATTCATCAACCATTAAAGTATAGATGCAAGTATTTTTAAACCAGAGACCTATATGTCTTTACGGTACACAAGATGACACAATGCTGCTTATGCATTACAAAAGATTTATTTGTTTATCACAAGTGAATGTCACTCTTGTAAGCACAAGTGCACCAGTGAAAAAGGGGCGGGGGGGGTTACAAGAATAAAGTGCGTGGTTCAAAGAGAGATCAAACACAGGACCCAGTATCTTACATGACAGACAACCCTAGGGTAATGCAGTTAAAACACAGAAGTAAAAGCACCTCAGTACTGATAACAATGGCAGATTTAACAGTTTAGTTGCAGCTTTTTGGTAAATACAGCTTAAATCACAACATTACGAACACTGCTGCTGAAATCAAATGCCTGGGGAGCAAGGAGTTAATAGTAAGTTATCATACCGACGGGTGTCTGCTGCCTGGGGGCTGTGTTCGCCAATCTCAAATTTGAGCTGTTTTGGGCAGTGTTCGAGTCATTCGACGAATGTGAACAATTAGCTTCAAATTCGGCAGTTCGAAGTTATGTTTGATATCGGTTCGATCACCAAAAGAACCCTATAAAGTGGTCTGGGGACAGAGGAAAAGGCTGAAATGGGGGCATGATTGTTTACAAGCCGGCGTTAAAAAGCCGCCGGCTTTTAAATAATCATTCAGCCCGATCCTCTGACCCCCAACAGCCTTCCATCCCAATTCTCCGCTCCCCCGCCACCTCCCATCCCGATCTTGAGTTAGGACCAGGCGGGGAATGCAGCACCATGGAGCGGGAAGCGAAGGACCCGGGCGTGGAAGCCGGCAGCGGTGAGAAGACTTCACTGCTGGCTTTCCTGCTCTGTGCTGTGCTCCCCGCTCCCTGATGCCTTCTCCACACTCCCTAGAGCTGCTCCCCCCACCCGGTCCTAACTTAGGAGAGCGATGAGGGGACATCAGGGAGCGGGGAGCGCAGCGCAGAGCAGGAAAGTCGGCGGTGAAGTCTTCTCACCACTGGCTTTCCTGCCGGTTATTTCAAATGATCAGCTGATGGTGATCAGCTGTTCATTTGAATTAGCCACGGTGCTGTCAGGGTTCATGTGAGTTCATGCAGCATGAACCCACATGGACTTTACCACGGCCACCCAACGCACAGCTCAGCTACATCTCTGGTAGAGATTTTCTGAGCTAAAGAAGAAAACTGTATTGGACTACGTCGGACGGAAGATACATTTTTAATAAAGATGGAGTCTAAGTGTTGTTTTGTTATTTTTTCTAATAAAGAATTTTTTCTCTGTGTTGTGTTTTTTTTTTTTAAACTTTACTAGAAATTCATGGCGGTCATGTCTACTATTGGCGTGATCCCATGAATTTCGGGCTTAGGGCCAGCTGATAATACAAAGCTGGCACCAACCCCTTTATTACCCAGTGAGCCACTGCACCAGGGCGCTGGATGAGCTGGATACAGCACCAGAAGATGGTGCTTCTTTGAGCGCGCTATTTTCTGGGGTGGCTGCGCGCTGCAATTTGCAGCGGGGGGGGGTGGATGCCAAGAAAGCAGATTCCAGCCCCCAGCTGCCTAGTTGTACCTGACTGGACATAGAAATAGCACGAAGCCCCACGCATAGTGATGGGCGAATCCTAAATTACTCGGAATCGCTTGACTCTAGCGAGTCCGAGCCCAGGACTCGCTACTCGTTGCGAGTATAGCGAGTCCAATGTTAATGAATGGGGAAGCGAGTAATAGCGAGTAGTGTGCGATTTACAAATCACAGATGTGTCTCGGAAGCTTCAGCCTGAAGCAATCCTAGTTTTGCCATTGATTTGCATTGGACTCGTTTACTTTGCAAGTAATCGCTGTGAAACTCGCACAGATAAGAGTCCTGTCTGCTCTGTGTGCTGCCTGCCGCAGCTCCAGGGTCCTAGAGCCCGCCTGCTGCCTGATGTAGCAGAGCTGAGATTGTTCTCAGTCTGCTCATTCCCTGTGCATAGACATCTATATCTATGCAAAGGGATGAGCAGAGAGGACATCGCGTTTTGGACTGCGTCGGACGGAAGAGGATTTTTTAAATTAAAGATGTAGTCCCTAATGGCTTTTTTTTTTATTTCTAATAAAAAATTTTCTCTGTGTTGTGTTTTTTTTAAAACAATTTAATAGAAATTCATGGCGGTCATGTCTAATATTGGTGTGACCGCCATAAATTTCGGGCTTAGGGCCAGCTGATAATACAAAGCTGGCCCTAACCTCTTTATTACCCAGCGTGCCACCACCACCAGGGCCGCTGGAAGAGCGGGGTTCAGCGCCAGAGGATGGCACTTCAATGAACGCGCCATCTTCTGGGGCGGCTGCGGGCTGCAATTTGCAGTGGGGGGTGCCCAGAAAGCTTGGGCATCCCTGCGCTGCGGATTCCAGCCCCCAGCTGCTTAGCTGTACCTGGCTAGACATAGAAATTGCGCGGAGCCCCACGCATTTTTTTTTATTATTTCATGAAATTCATGAAATAATAAAAAAAAAGGGCTCCCCTATATTCTTGTGTCTGGCCAGGTACAAATAGGCACCTGGGGGTTGGGGGCAGCCCATCGCTTCCTGCTGGATCCGGCTGGTTCCAGAAATATGGCGAAGCCCATGTAATTTTTTTTCTGAAAAATCAATAAAACAATCCTAAAAAAGGGACTACATCTTTATTACCCCTCGCCCATGGTCCAGGGGTTAATAAAGATGCAGTCCCTTTTATTTACATTGCTTTATGGATTTGTCAGAAAAAAATTTCACGTGGGCTTCGTCGTATTTCTGGAACCAGCCGGATCCAGCAGGCAGCGACGGGCTGCCCCCAACCCCCAGGTGCCTATTTGTACCTGGCCAGACACAAGAATATAGGGGAGCCCTTTTTTTAAATTATTTCATGAATTTCATGAAATAATAAAAAAAAAATGCATGGGGCTCCGCGCTATTTCTATGTCTAGCCAGGTACAGCTAAGCAGCTGGGGGCTGGAATCCGCAGCGCAGGGATGCCCAAGCTTTCTGGGCACCCCCCGCTGCAAATTGCAGCCCGCAGCCGCCCCAGAAGATGGCGCGTTCATTGAAGCACCATCCTCTGGCGCTGAACCCCGCTCTTCCAGCGGCCCTGGTGGCAGTGGCATGCTGGGTAATAAAGGGGTTAATACCAGCTTTGTTATACAAGCTGGTATTAAGCCCGAGATTCTTAATGTCAGGCCACGTTTGACCCAGCCACTAAGAATCTCCAATAAAGGGTTAAAAAAACACAACACAGAGAAAACTTTTTATTTGGAAAAAAAAAAAAAACCATTAGGGACTCCATCTTTAATTAAAAAAATCCTCTTCTGTCCGACGCAGTCCAAAACGCGATGTCCTCTCTGCTACATCCCCTGTGCATAGATATAGATGTCTATGCACAGGGAATGAGCAGACTGAGAACAATCTCAGCACTGCTACATCATCTCTGTGAGCAGGCGGGCCCTAGGACCCTGGATCTGCGGCAGCTTGCACAGAGAAGACAGCTGGACTCGGCTCGCAAAGTAACAGCAGTTACTTTGCGAGTTTCCCTGCTATCACTGGCACAATAGCCGAGTCTAATGCAAGACAATGGCAATCCTAGTTTTGTCAGCGTTTGCCATTGATTTGCATTGGACTCGTGCGAGTAATCGCTGGGAAACTCGCAGAGTACCGAGTCCTGCGAGTCCCTTACTACTCGCCGAGTAACGAGTCCTAGCGAGTAGATTCGCCCATCCCTACCCACGCATTTTTTTTTTTATTATTTCATGAAATTCATTCATGAAAGGGCTTCCCTATATTTCTGTTTCCAGGCAGGTATAAATAGGCAGCTGGGGGCTGCATCTTTATTAACCACTCGACCATCATCTCTGTTACAGAGTAGATGGTCGAGGGGATAGTAAAGATGCAGTCTCTTTTTTTTGGATTGTGTTATGGATTTTTTGTAAAAATTTCAACATGCGCTTTGCCGTATTTTTGTACACCAGCCAAGTACAGCAGGCAGGAAAGGGCTGCCTCCAGCTACCTATTTGTAGGTAAACAGAAACAGAAATATAGGGAAGCCCTTTTATTATATTATTTCATGAATTTCATGAAATACTAAAAAAAAATGCTTGGGGCTTCGCGCTATTTCTATGTCCAGCCAGGTACAACTAGGCAACTAGGCTGATGTGTCAGCTGATCGGTTTTGTCAGCTCGTTTACACGAACACATCAGCTGAGTAGTTTTGGTGGGTGGTTTAAACACTCAGCTGATGTGTCAGCAGAGTCCAAAAAAATAATTAAATAATATATAAAGTAAAATAAAATAAAAATAATAATAAAATAAAAAATATAATAAATAAAAAATAAAATAAAAAAAATTATAAAATAATACAATAAAAAAAATGAAATAGGGCTCCCCTGTATCTCTATCTCATGGAATGGAGAACAGGAAATGACATCAGGGACCCTTTTTCACTGTCCTTGTGGACATCGTAAAAAAAAAAATGCATAAGAAAAGCTGAGTGTGAACGCAATGTGTTTATTTTTACCTGCTCAAAAAACGGATTCTCAAAATTCAGAAAAAACAGATCCTCAAAAAAACACAGCGTGTGAATGCAGCCTTAACGCATTCATTTTTCAGTTGATGGAGCCACGTGATGGCTTAGGCCAGTTTCACTCCACGGTGTGATCAGGTCCGGGGCTGTGCAGTATAAACCTGACAGCCCTGGACCCGATTTTGCGGTAATGTAGCCCTAAGGGCCAGATGGAACCAGATGGTAGCTATGGGCCATCCGTTTTCCATCGGGAGGAAAATTCAAATTCACCCGGATCCTCCCGGACACAAAAACGTTGCTTGCAACGTTTTGTATCCGGGGCGAAAAATCTGCTCAAATCGGATCCTCCCGAATCCGGGGTGATCCGGCACTCCCTAACATGGGGGTCTATCGCGCCGGATTGCCCCAGATCCAGGAGGATCAGGGAGGATCCAGGACCCGGACGCCGGGTGCAGGAGTTTAGCAGTGAGCGCTGCTAAACTTCAGCACCACTGGCTGTCCCCTGCACAGATTTCAGAACCGTGGCTAGCTCCCCACTAGCCTCGATCTTGAAATTTCAGCAGCTGCAGCTGCAATTGAGGACATGTTTGCCCTCCGGTTCTGTTTGCAAGTCGGGTTCGGTGCTGTCTGAATCACATCAGAAAGCCCCAGACCTGATCACACCGTGATGTGAAGCCGGCCTTAATTTTTGTGGGGCAAGGCAATGTTTCTATTATTGCCATTTTCAAATAGATACAGTGTTGGCCAAAAGTATTGACACCCCTGAGATTCTGTCAGATAATACTCAGTTTCTTCCTGAAAATGATTGCAATCACAAATTCTTTGGTATTATTATCTTCATTTAATTTGTCTTCAATGAAAAAAACACAAAAAGAATTTTCCTAAAGCCAAATTGGATCTAATGCCACACCAAACATAAAAAAGGGGGTGGACAAAAGTATTGCCACTGTTAGAAAAATCATGTGATGCTTCTCAAATTTGTGTAATTAACAGCACCTGTAACTTACATGTGGCACCTAACATGTGTTGGCAATAACTAAATCACACTTGCAGCCAGTTGACATGGATTAAAGTTGACTCAACCTCTGTCCTGTGTCCTTGTGTGTATCACATTGAGCATGGAGAAAAGAAAAAAGACCAAAGAACTGTCTGAGGACTTGAGAAACCAAATTGTGAGGAAGCGTGAGCAATCTCAAGGCTACAAGTTCATCTCCAAAGACCTGAATGTTCCTGTGTCTACCGTGCGCAGTGTCATCAAGACATTTAAAGCCCATGGCACTCTGGCTAATCTCCCTAGATGTGGGCGGAAAAGAAAAATTGACAAGAGATTTCAACGCAAGATTGTGCGGATGGTGGATGAAGAACCTCGACTAACATCAAAACAAGTTCAAGCTGCCCTGCAGTCTGAGGGTACAACATTGTCAACCCGTACTATCCGTCGGCGTCTAAATGAAAAGACCCTGTATGGTAGGAAACCCAGGAAGACCCCACTTCTTACCCCGAGACATAAAAAAGCCAGGCTGGAGTTTGCCAAAACTTACCTGAGAAAGCCTACAACGTTTTGGAAGAATGTTCTCTCTTTTTGGGCAAAGGCATCAACATAGAGTTTACAGGAGAAAAAAAGAGGCATTCAAAGAAAAGAACACAGTCCCTATAGTCAAACATGGCGGAGATTCCCTGATGTTTTGGGGTTGCTTTGCTGCCTCTGGCACTGGACTGCTTGACCGTGTGCATGGCATTATGAAGTCTGAAGACTACCAACAAATTTTGCAGCATAATGTAGGGCCCAGTGTGAGAAATGCCACACACAGGTGCAACTCAATGAATTAGAATATCATCAAAAATCAATGTTTCAGGGCATTTCTGGGAGCCATAAAACACATTGACTAATAAATCAATATTGTATTCACCCTTATGAATACCTAGTCTTGTGGAATACAGCAGTGTGGTTTTTAACCCTTTATCCTCGCTACTTTAATTTTCTGAAATAATGACCTTTGTTTTTTCATTGGCTGTAAGCCATAATCATCAACATTAAGAAAATGAGATCTGCTGCAACACTAATCACTGAAGGAATATGAATAAGCTAGATGGCTATCAAATAAATAGCAGGACTATGTGTACAAAATTGAGAGGCTTAGCTTAAGCATTGGCCACTGCTTTTAAGCTCGGTAACATCAACAAGGTGCTCTCATCTTACAGGGTCCTAACACTACGTCACTACATGCGGTATACAATTGCTTGTGTGGGTTTATATGCCTCTGAATGCAATTAAAACCTGCTGGAATGGCATGTCTGTGGTATTCTGGCACCCTCGCACTGTACTCCTAAAGAATGAGTTGACAGACAGCTAAACTATTACCCATCAATGCAATGACTTGAATGCTGGGGGTTCTTTTCAACTTTTATTAATAGGTTAAGAGTAAAACTAGAAAAAACAAATAGAAATTCTCAATACAACATAAGCATATCTGAAGTACATAACATTGCATTGCTACAGGTCACACAATGTGATTGCACGATACGGCGAATACACAATAAGTATAATAGCAGGAAAACAATAATATGTTAAACAACAGTGTAGCTACATTATGCATTTAGGTGGGCGGTAGCATATTATAAACTCACCGACTATGCTATGTTAAGGGAAACATGCAGATGAGCTGAAATCCAGAGAGAGAAGGATTTCAGGATGTCAACTTGTACGAAGCTATAATGGCTTCTGGAAGAGAAGGGGCAGAGCCTAGAGCACGGGCTCATGGGAATACATAGGCCTGAAGGGACCAGAATTAGACTATACAGTAAACATAATGTAATATGGGAACATTGTTAACAGATGGCGCTATGGGATAAGACATCGCTGAACAAGCAAACAATATATTGTCTCAATCAAGCAGGACATGTTGACCTGGGCTACAGCAAGATGGGGGAATAGGCGAGCCTACAGGTCGGGGGAAAGAAGCACAGTCAAAAAATAGTCATACAAAATCTATTATATAATCTCCTAATGTTCTCTGTCTGTCACGGAAATCACATGCTAGGGCTCATTGGTCGCCGGCAGATGTGGCAGCCAATAAGCGCAGTGTATGCAAAAGAGCCGCGTGCTGTGTGGCTCTCCTTTAAGCCCCCAGGCTCCTCTTGCCGTGCTCGCCCTCCCCCCCCGCTCTCCTCCTCCCCGGGATGTCACTCCTGTGCTCCCCGGATGTGTGGGTGGGGCTAGTGTCTGGCCCTGCCCCTGCTCTCCTCCCCGGGATGTTGCTCCTGTGCTCCCTGGCTGTCTGCACTGATGATGTCGGCGATGGCGGTGCTGAGTGTCCCCGGACTGTGCCGTCTCCTGCTGATGCTCTCCGTGGTGCTACTCCCAGGCCGGGTGCACCTGTATGATGAGGATGACCCATTGGGACGGCCAGGGGACAGAGAGGTGAGTGCCCATGTGTGTGTGGCTGTATGTGTGGCTGTGAGTATGAGTCTGTGTGTGGCTGTGTGTGGCTGTGTGTGTGTGGCTGTGGGTGTGAGTCTGTGTGTGTATGGGTGTGGGCCTGAGTCTGTGTCTAGGTGTGAGTCTGTGTGTGGGTGTGAGTCTGCTCCTTCCTCCCCCTGCCTGTGCTGCTTCGTCCTCCATCCTCCTCCCCACTTCTGCTCTGTGCTTTGTTCTCCCCCTGCCGCTCTGTCCTCCCCCTGCCTGTGCCGCTCCATCCTCCCCCACCCCACCGCTTCCTCCTCCTTCCTTTGTCCTCCTCCACTCCGCCACTCCATCCTCTGTCCTCCCCCTGTCTTTGTTGCTCCATCCTCCCCCACCCTGCCACTTCATCCTCCGTCCTCCTCCACCTGCTGCTCCATCCTCCGCCCTCCCCCTGCCGCTCCGTCCTCCCCCTGCCTATGCCGCTCCTTCCTCCCCCACCCCATTACTTCCTCCTCCTTCCTTTGTCCTCCTCCCCTCCACCACTTCATCCTCTATCCTCCCCCTGCCTGTGCTGCTCCATCATCACCCACCCCGCCGCTTCATCTTCCATCCTCCCCCCCGCCGCTCTGTGCTCTGTCCTCCCCCTGCCACTCTGTCCTCCCCCTGCCTGTGCTGCTCCTTCCTCCTTCACCCCACCACTTCCTCCTCCTTCCTATGTCCTCCTTCCCTCCGCCACTTCATCCTCTGTCCTCTCCCTGCCTGTGCTGCTCCATCCTTCCTTCACCCCGCCACTTCATCTTCCGTCCTCCTCCCACCTGCCGCTCTGTACTCCATCCTCCCCCTGCCTGTGCCGCTCCATCCTCCCCCACCCCACCGCTTCCTTCTCCTTCCTTTGTCCTCCTCCCCTCCGCAACTCCATCCTCTGTCCTCCCCCTGCCTGTGCTGCTCCGTCCTCCCCCACCCTGCCGCTTCATCCTCCGTCCTTCTCCTCCCCGCAGCCGCTCTGTGCTCAATCCCCCCCTGCCTGTGCCGATCCATTTTCCCCCACCTCACCGCTCCCTTCTCCTTCCTTTATCTTCCTCCCGTCCGCCACTCCATCCTCCATTCTCTCCCTGCCTGTGCTGCTCCATACTCCCCCACCCCACTGCTTTGTCCTCTGTCCTCCTCCCCCCCCGCTCTGTGCTCCGTCCTCCCCCTGCCGCTCCATCCCCCCCTTGCCTGTGTCACTCCATCCTCCCCCACCCCACTGCTTCCTCCTCCTTCCTTTGTCCTCCTCCCCTCCGCCACTCCATCCTCTGTCCTCCCCCTGCCTGTGCTGCTCTGTCCCCCACCCCGCCGCTCTGTGCTCCATCCTCCCCCTGCCGCTCCGTCCTCCCCCTGCCTGTGCCGCTCCATCCTCCCCCACTCCACTGCTACCTCCTCCGTCCTCCATCCTCCTCCCCCCTGCCACTCCATCCTCGCTCCTCGCCGTACTCCCCCCGCCGCTCCGTCCTCAAAGTCCCTCCCTATTCAGCCCTCACTGCCTTCCCCATACAATCCCTATTTCTATATTCTAGAATACCCGATGCGTTAGAATCGGGCCACCATCTAGTATTATATAATGATCGACATCACCTGCATGTAAAGGTACAAGCAAGAAAATACGCTATGATAAGAAAACGAGATCTGCTGTGACACTAAACACTGAAGGAATGTGAATAAGATACATGGTTATCCAATGAATAGCAGGACTATGTGTACAGCTAAGACAATGTGTGTATGGCAAGGAGACTTAGCAAAAACTGCTTTTTATACTTTTACAACTTTTTATAGTTGTATCATTCTGATTTACTCCCTGCAGGTTTAATAATCTGTATATGGTTCCCATCAACAGCACTCAAAGAGTTTGGAAATTTTGTGATTTCCTGAAATTTCACTGCCAGTGTTTCATTGGGGGATGGGTGTTGAATTCTTGGTGTAAAATTTCCTACAAAGCTGACCAGGTGCCTTACTGTCCCCGGGACAGCAGAAATTCCAAGTCGGAACTAGAAGTGCAACGATGAAAGTGTTTCTTCTGTAGCGAGGAATCTGTGCAACAGAATAAAATAATATACAGTTAGGGCCAGAAATATTTGGACAGTGACACAAGTTTTGTTATTTTAGCTGTTTACAAAAACATGTTCAGAAATACAATTATATATATAATATGGGCTGAAAGTGCACACTCCCAGCTGCAATATGAGAGTTTCCACATTCAAATCGGAGAAAGGGTTTAGGAATCATAGCTCTGTAATGCATAGCCTCCTCTTTTTCAAGGGACCAAAAGTAATTGGACAATGGACTCTAAGGGCTGCAATTAACTCTGAAGGCGTCTCCCTCGTTAACCTGTAATCAATGAAGTAGTTAAAAGGTCAGGGGTGGATTCCAGGTGTGTGGTTTTGCATTTGGAAGCTGTTGCTGTGACCAGACAACATGCGGTCAAAGGAACTCTCAATTGAGGTGAAGCAGAACATCCTGAGGCTGAAAAAAAAGAAAAAATCCATCAGAGAGATAGCAGACATGCTTGGAGTAGCAAAATCAACAGTTGGGTAAATTCTGAGAAAAAAGGAATTGACTGGTGAGCTTGGGAACTGTAAAAGGCCTGGGCGTCCACGGATGACAACAGTTGTGGATGATCGCCGCATACTTTATTTGGTGAAGAAGAACCCGTTCACACCATCAACTGAAGTTCAGAACACTCTCAGTGAAGTAGGTGTATCTGTCTCTAAGTCAACAGTAAAGAGAAGACTCCATGACAGTAAATACAAAGGGTTCACATCTAGATGCAAACCATTCATCAATTCCAAAAATAGACAGGCCAGAGTTAAATTTGCTGAAAAACACCTCAAGAAGCCAGCTCAGTTCTGGAAAAGTATTCTATGGACAGATGAGACAAAGATCAACCTGTACCAGAATGATGGGAAGAAAAAAGTTTGAAGAAAGGGAACGGCACATGATCCAAGGCACACCACATCCTCTGTAAAACATGGTGGAGGCAACGTGATGGCATGGGCATGCATGGCTTTCAATGGCACTGGGTCACTTGTGTTTATTGATGACATAACAGCAGACAAGAGTAGCCGGATGAATTCTGAAGTGTACTGGGACATACTTTCAGCCCAGATTCAGCCAAATGCTGCAAAGTTGATTGGACGGCGCTTCATAGTACAGATGGACAATGACCCCAAGCATACAGCCAAAGCTACCCAGGAGTTCATGAGTGCAAAAAAGTGGAACATTCTGCAATGGCCAAGTCAATCACCAGATCTTAACCCAATTGAGCTGGCATTTCACTTGTTGAAATCCAGACTTAAGACAGAAAGACCCACAAACAAGCAAGACCTGAAGGCTGCGGCTGTAAAGGCCTGGCAAAGCATTAAGAAGGAGGAAACCCAGCGTTTGGTGATGTCCATGGGTTCCAGACTTAAGGCAGTGATTGCCTCCAAAGGATTCGCAACAAAATATTAAAAATAAAAATATTTTGTTTGGGTTATGTTTATTTGTCCAATTACTTTTGACCTCCTAAAATGTGGAGTGTTTGTAAAGAAATGTGTAGAATTCCTACATTTTCTATCAGATATTTTTGTTCAACCCTTCAAATTAAACGTTACAATCTGCACTTGAATTCTGTTGTAGAGGTTTCATTTCAAATCCAATGTGGTGGCATGCAGAGCCCAACTCGCGAAAATTGTGTCACTGTCCAAATATTTCTGGCCCTAACTGTATTGCTAAAAGTAAAAGTAAAAAAGACTTTCCACAACAATCCCCATAAACATATAATTAGCAAGGCAGATATTCACAAGAACTTACCCATAGGGGAGACTGTACACTACCAACCATCCAGACCCTTCTGCCCAAGGCTCTCCTATGTGAAATTTACCCATAGAAGAGAATGTACACTGCCAACAATCCAGACCCTTCCGCCCAAGGCTCTCCTATGTGTAAGATATTGTGAATATTTGCCTTGCTAATTATTGTATTTTACATGGATGTGTGAGCAATACCATATGTTATTATAGGTACATGTGGTATACGTGAAAAAAACAGACGCCACATGTGCCGGAAACACTGACAGGTGAAGGGACCATTAATGTGACTACCGGAGATAGCAGAGCGGTGCACTTAGCTGAGCGGTGCACTTGGCTAATCTTCGGCACTCCCAATAGGATGACTAAAGCGGCAGTGCACATGATCGACCTCAGCTTCATTCAGCATGTACTTTTCAGAATTGTCCCCATGGCTAGGGGACCTTGTTCATGTAAGTGTTTGAATTCAGTATTTTAAAGAGTTAAATCATGGGAGGCATGAGGCAAGCCAGACACAATAACTGCTGCATCTACTCTGCATGCATACTGTATGTTAGACTGTGGGTTAAATACAGAATAATAATTTATGTTTATAAGTACCAAGGTCGATAGAGCACTTTAATTTCACATTCAGCTAAAATTAAATGCACCAGATACTTCATTTTACAGTCCTGCTAAATCTTTTTCTACCTTCCCCCAACACTCCAGATATACGTAAGCGAGTGTTTTCTAGCTCTTGAGATTAGTAATTGGTGTAAATCTTGTAAATTAGCCTGGGCATTGCCATCGAGTCAGTCTATTAAAATTCATGCGCTTTACAGTTAGAATATTTAACAAGTAGTGAAATATTTAAACTTATTCCACTAACTCTTCCTATTAAAATTACATATCTGACGCCCTTAGTATTTTTTAGTGGGCATTATAGGATTTCCTAAAATAACACCTTGTTACAGTGAATTATAAAGCTTTTTGAGATTATAAAGCCGTCACATATTTAATGAATTTGATGACAAATCAGCTGTTCTTTTCATTAGCGCAATCTCATGTATAATTTGTGAATCTCAGAAGTGTTGTTGGTAGAAAAGATACAATTTACAGTTTAGTAAGTGTCAGGATGGTGTAGCGGGAAATTTCACATAACAGAATGTGCAAAATGCGACAATAGTGTACAGTATATTCCACAGGAAAAGAGCAACAAAAATGATACATTAAATAATAAAAGCTACATTGCTGAGGCTGAAGCCAAAGTCTATTTAACCTGACCTTGCCAGAATGTAATCATCGAATTTAGTGCAGAGAAACTATATTACCATTGTTTTACTGTGCCCTCTTCATTTATAGCTTAAACTGTGAATACTATCCCAAATGGCAAAAGGACATTGTATATTTTATCTTTCTGTGTTCTACACTCACCGGTCAGTTTACAACAGAGAATTACCCGGCTAATACCAAGCAGAACGATTCTCCTCGCTTCCCAAAGTGATCTAATGACCGGTGTGTAAGGTTTATCGGGCGTATGAAAAAGGTTTTACATCATTAACTCAGAGTCCACAGTGTAAAAATGAATGCGATGTGTTTTGCAATGTGATTACACAAAATATCAGAAAATTGTAAATGAAAGAGCTAAATGTAGCATCTCAATAGGACATAAGTTTAGCATTTATTTCATTAGGAGTGATGAACAAGTAGTAAGATATTCAGGTTTGGATATCTCTAACTGAATACTTTGAATGAGTCACAATCCAATGCAAGTCACTGGAGAACTCATATGGATCCGAATACTGAAACATGTCAAAGAATTCGGTTAGAGCTATCCCAACCCGAATATCTTACTACTCGCCCATCACTATTCATTACACGTCGACTTTTCCACCTTTTTGGTCTTTTCCTTATGACTATATTAAAAGTACTGTAGAATGTGGCACTATGAGGCCGATTCTTCATGACTGGTGTAGCACACAATCGCACTATGCCAGTCATGCTAAACTTAAACTAGAAGGTGCTACTCATTAAGAGGAGAGATGAGCGTCCCTTTGAATTTTCGGTTCAGGTCACCTAACTTCCCGGTAGTAGCTTTTTTGACGTACAAACAGTCAGGATTTTTGATAAATTTGATTGGTGGGTATGGCTACCCCCCACACTAGCTCTGCCCAGTCTCTCCGCTATCTGAAGATCTGAGACTAACTCCCCATTGCGCAAAACGTTTGCAACTTTACAAAACTTTTATGCAGTTTTATGCTTAAAAACTTGAATAAAAAATGATCCCTTTGTTTGAGGAAGTCTCACCACTAACATTCTTTGTGTTTATTTTCCTATAAGTGGTTTAATATCAGTGTCATCTACTGAGAACACAAATACTTGTGTTTTTGTCAGACATATTACAAACATATTATAGCCCATTCTAAACTCTGTTTTTGCTTATTTATGGGGTTTTGTGGTATATTTCCCTTCTCCAAAAAGTTAATCCCTAGCTTTTTTTCAAGTATGGTTTCTGTTCTGCAAGTATTTTAACAAAAACAAGAGCAGGAGGATCCATTTAGATAAATTATATTTTCTTCTGTTGAATCCACACTTTTTAGCTAGTCCTATTATTTATGAATTATATATGAAAAAATGTTGGCCAAAGCTATCTAAGAAGGTTTAATATGGGTGTATGTTCCTACAACTTTTATTTTTGATGTATTTAACTCTCTCTCAATTAATCTTCCTTTTCCCTCACTACACCTCCACCTCCACTAACTTCCAATCTTTTCACTGGCTTCCAATTCCCCAGTGAATCCAGTTTAAACTTCTAAATATGATTTACAAGTTTGTCCATAATCAGTCTGATCTGTAAATCTATACTGATAACTAAGCCAGAGCACAAAGTGAACAGGTCTGTAGAACCGTGTTCACACCACCAAGGATCTAAATCACAAAAAAGACAATATAAAAAAACTGCTATATAAGTAAAAGTAAAAAGCAAGTGTAAAAAAGTGCTAATAACAGGGTACTTAGTTAACACATTTTTTGCAAATATGTATGAAGGCCGTTCTATCACGTCATGGTAACCTTTATTAGAACGGTCCCTAAAACTAACGTATTTAAAACCTGATCTAATGTGAATAAACCTCAAAGATGCAGGATGCAGCAGGGTCAGAATTCTGTAACCCAGTGCCCGGAAGTAACACATCACCGTATCACACCGCGGGATCGCCAGGGAGGGTAAGAAATTGGATTGTTTTTGGTGTCAAAAACACCCTTAAAAAGCATCACAAATCGACCCTGTGATACCATTTGTGATGCTTTTTTTCAGTAGAATGGAGTCAATAGAAATAGCACAGCAGAAAATCAGAGCAATAATGAACATGATCATTATTTTCTGGATGCTCTTTCTGCACTACTAAGGGTATGTGCTCACCATCTGGAAGCATTGGAACTCGGACGCAGTGCCTCTACACCTGAAGTAAGCGGTGAGACCTCATCCACCTTGTACTCCCCTTCTGGGGTGGGTGCAGGCCGGCTTCTCCCTGTATTCACCTGCAGGAGATTGCTCCCAACACCGCAGCAAGAAATAAACCTTCTGCGGAGCTGTGGGAGTGTGGCAACCCCCACCACAACTGAAATAACGCTGTAGCAGGGAGAAGCATAGTGAGAATGGGATTTCTAGAGATCCATCCACTATGCTGCTACTGTACTAAACAGTGTTGTGGACGCAGCGGCAATACGCTGCATCCAAAATACTGGGTATGCTGATCACGAGTATGCACCCTATTGCAGCAGTCAAAAACGCTGATGTCTACACAGCAAATTGAAAATTACATTCACTTTGCTGGCACAGTGACTAGCTCGTTTCTGGTGCAGTTTAAAAATTAAAGGCAGCACCAAAAACCTATCACAAACGCTCCAAAAAACGCCCAGTAGGCACATAGCTTTACGCAAACATTTCTCATTTGTGAAAACATTTAACATATTGCATAGTTTTTTTACTTCCTATCCGAGATCAGCATCTATCATTTGGGTAAAGATAACAAAAACTGCATAGGTCAGCAGAATTTTTTTTTCAAATGTAGACCAGTGTAATTGTTAGTTAATGATGGCCGTTCATGTAGCCCATAGAAAACACAGATTAGACTGTGAACTTGAGCTTCACATCTCAAAATCAATAAAATATGAATTTATCTGAAATGCTCCAAGTCTTCTGGGATTTTTAGACAGCAGAAATTATTTATGAGTTCTGTTCATTAATTACTTATTATCTTTTGACCTTTGTCGTATTACGGTCTTATTGGTCTACCAGTTTAAGAATGCATGTCACACATCTGTTTTGCTCATCTTAAACGAAATCTGATTTTCAAGAAAAGTTTTAATTTACAACATATTTAAAAATAATGCCTTAGACTCTTTCTTTTGAAAGCTGTGTTGATGCCTTCCCACCCTACTTCTGGTTTTGTCACTGGAGGTCACTACTGTTTTGTTGCAGGTGACGCAGAAAGGAAATTATAGTTCTGTATTTTCTGTTACTTGTAGTAGCATCCAGGCTGAGAGCTCTAGAATTAATTTCTGTAGTCTTTGCTCCCTGCTATTTAGCCTGGAAGTGTGGCACCCCACTCCATGGTTCGGTTGCCACAGGAACACCTGGAGCAGAGAAGGATTTCCACATCAGGTAAGCCCGCACACAACACCTTCCACCCCAGACCTGAAGGGGGAGCTCTACTTGCCAACTTCAGGCAAGGAACCCTATAAATTCAGACCCAGGGGCGGATTTAGGAAGTTCAGTACAGAACAGTACTGAGGAAGACACCTGGTGAACAGTGCCGTGCTACGCCTGTGCCAGAGGGGAAACCTAGCCAGTGTGAGGGAGCCAAGAGTGACGGTCGGAGGCGAGGTGAGTTAGCAAGGGGGAGCGGATCTGTACTGGTTCACCCCAGAAGAGCTCCATTGACAGCCCAGACACCGGAGCCCTAGACTGCACGGGTCCAGTCGGCCCAGCTGTAAAGACCGGAGGCCATGGAGATTTCAAGTCTTCTGGTGCAGCAGTACTTGAGGTATGGCCACTTAGCAGGGCTAGGGACCACAGCGGATCTAGCGGTGCCCGCAGCAGAGCTCTCACAGCCTGCCATACAAGTGAGGAAACAGGTGAGGGTCAGGGCCTAGCTTCAGACAGCCCAGGACTAAAGTACACACACAGCGTAAAAGTGAGGCCTCAAAAGTCATCAAATGTGGAGATCCCGAACTGCTCCCAGACCACCTGAACTGTACCCTGGACTTCACGTTGCTCATATCATCAGTAAAGATATGGAAACAACAACCCTGTTTGTGTGATTGTTATTGCGGCTCCTGATCCTGCTCCCTTTGTAGACTGTCCGTAACCATCAATAACTTCCACTACTGCCCCGGGGATCCTGCTCCAACCACGGGGAGCGTAACCACCTTGCTGCTCCACCATCACCCCGGAGGTCTGTCCCGCAGCGCCGGTAACATTACCGAAACCGTAGGTGGCGTCACGAAACACTTTTATTTTATTTTCATTGACTCTTTTCAGCGACCACCAGGGCCACTGGACCTGTCAACAGGCCCCCCTGACATCCCCAGTAAATCAACGCCCGGAGTAGCCAACAGCCCTGGGGTGGGTCAGAAGGGGTTGAAAGAAAGTTAAGTTGCTTTTATCCTCTTCTGAGTCATGTGATGGCAATTTAGACTTTGCTGTGCTCAATGTGTGACCAGGAACTTTTTTTCACAATGTGTGACACCCTGTAGAATTAGCCATCACAAATATTTGTAAGCTCTGGTGACGTGGAAAATCAGCTTTTGAGCTGTTTTTATACACACACAGATGTGATTAGGGCAAGGGCTACTGTAAAGCCTAGTGGTTACCAGCCCATGTATAAGAACTACTGAACCCAGGAACAATAGAGTTCTCCTTAGATTCAGTGGTGATTGTGAGAAAGGAGGCCAACCAGAGCCTTTGCTGTGGTCGCTGTCAGGACACAACAAAACTGTGTAGCCGCATTGGACATAGTGTCCTGCATGGTCCTAGTAGTGCCCAACTGCCAGACAATGACAGCTATGGATCAATGATTGTGTACGTAGTGAGCTGCCTTGATGGGATCCTGATTTGTCAGCCAGCAGTGGGGAAAAAGCTGATGTACTTTACTGAAAGCCTGAGGTACGATGGATGCCAAGGTCCAGGCTGAGAGAAGTTTAGAGATGTGGTATAGTGCCATAGCTAGTGGGAGTAAGAACTGTCACACATTGTCGGAAGGAGAGCAGAAATAATCACATCATCAAAGGCTGTGACTATGTACCTTGAATAACTGTGGGGAGCTGTAATATCACCACCATCACTGATCTAGTAAAAACTAAGTTTTATTCTGTTGCATCTGAAGTCTAGGCAATACTTATTCAGAGCGGCTGATACTGCATCCCCATCTACAACTTTAACCCCTTCTTATTCTGCTGAGAATTTACTTCTTCTTGAAAAGACTATAATGACAGCTGGCCATCATTACAGCCCACTTCAGTGAAGGCCAAACCAGACATAATGCTCTGGAGTCTAATTCTTAGTCTCCTTAGACTTACATTGTAAAAGCCACATACAGATAACACATTAAAGGGAATCTGTCAGGTCGAAAATCCATATGCAGTTGCTATCATTTTCTAATTCCTCTGGTGAAACTCTTTCTATCCATGTATTTCTTAAATTTATACTCCTCCTATCCTCTGTAAACTGCAAAATAAAAGATTCATTCCATCTGTTAATCACAGTGAAAGATCACTGAATTCTCAGCAGCCAACTCCCCAGAAAATGAATATTCATGTAGTGACATCACTGCACTGCCCTGCTCTCATCTGGGTGGTCGGCTCTCCATGTGCAGCACTCACTGTAGAGGAGAAATGAGGGGAGGAGGTGTGTGCTCTTAGCAGCTTCACATCTGACATCTTCATTGTGTGTATTTAAGGCAAATGTGTAGTGTGTGCTCTCTGAGATATTTCTTTGTGTTTATATGAACATTTGACCCTTTGCACAGCCGATACACACATTACATGTTCGCAGGACAACCAACGTTCATAGAAAAAGATACAAATCTCTTACAGACAGCACATTGTAGCACAAACACCTCCCCTCGCTCCTATCTCTCCCACCCCACCCAATGAACCTGCAGAAGCCTGAGATTTTCAATGTAACTTCAGCCCAAGGGGGAGGGACAGAAAGCCAGCTCGGATAGATGTGGTTATTTAAATAACACATACTGTGACTATTCACTTGTCCAGTTAATTACTTTTACAGCTGCCTGCTGGGTGTGCAGGTGTTTATAGCAAGAGAACTACAGAGAGTACAGTAATGATTTTTGCACATTCTGAAAGGTCTACCCGGGTACTAATTGAAAGGTACTATTAGTATCATACTGAAAAATGACCTGACAGAGTCCCTTTAACACCAATTTAAGCTGGCGTGATGCAGATGTAGGCTAGAATGGAGATGGATATCAGAGAAGATGACAATGAGTACTGTATATTACTATATCTACACTACATTGACATTTACATAGATTTATGGAAAAAAAGTTAATAGGAATACTTCTTTAATGGTGCTTAAATATATTGCTGATAAGTACTTATGTTTCATTTTGTGCTTCACACCAATTCTATGAAGTTTGTACAAGATATAAAACTATTGAAAATATATTCCATGAGCTAAATTATTTATCACCATCAACAGATTTCTATTCCAAGAAATGTTAACTTTTCAGGTAGCAAACAGTGTACTGACTTTACTTATTGCTCTGACATTTTATTGACCTTGATTTGATATTCTCTTGAGATTCAATTATAGCTTCCTTTAGTAAGAATTCATCTCTCTTTTTAGTTAGTAATTTTTCTTGTCCTTGAATGTAGATATTCGTGACCTAAGAAATACCGGTGATGCTCAGATTGTGGTTTCCTGTGGTGCAAATAAAGTAGGTTTGTTGTATTTCAGATGATAAAACAGTTTTAGAAAAACAACTGGGTCAAACATTGAATAATATACCTGACTCTGCTCTCAGCTGGGAAGAGGATACAGTTATAGCAAGTGTATGCGATCCTTTGTGAGCTAAACACATCCGCAGAACAAATTAACCTGATAGTTTGGCAATCTACAATACTAATACTAAAAGTATCAGTCATGAATGTTAAAATAAAATATTTTAGGAAGTTGCAGAACTTCAAGCCTTATTTACGTAAAACTAGAAAGCACAGAATAAGGAAATTACCGTAGTCAGAGAACTATTCCTACCCCATGTGACAGCAGCATACCAAAGGGGCAGAGACCCTGATTCCAGCAAAGTGTCACTTACTCGTCTGTGTGTTGTAGTTTTAATAGAGAGAGAGGCGCAGCGTTTGCATGCGCTGCCATCCGGACGGCAACACGTCCCAATTGATTTCTATGCATACATTGTGCGCATGACGATACCTGCGTCAAAAGCAAGCATCCTCGGACGCTCAAAAAGTGCAACATGCAGCATTTTTCACTGCTGTAGAAAAAAGCACCCAAACGCCCAACCCAAAGCAACCCAATGGCCAAACGCATACACCGTGCGTCCCTATGTTAAACATAGGGATGCAGGATGCATGCGTAGCCACACACCCTCAGCTGCATGCTACGCAATGCAGCCAAACGCCAGTGTGAAACCGGCCTAAATCTATCACTTCTCTCAATGCTGAGCTCTGTATAACTTTGCTCAGACTACTGTTTGGTATCTTTCTGCCAATGCACAACAAGAAAAGTGAATAACCACAGAATAATATTAAAATATAATTTTATTGGAATAAAGTTAAAGGGGTTGTCTGGGATTTTCATTAAATGTGTGTCCATGCATTAACAGGCAGGTAGCTGCCACCTACTTGCCTGTTGTACCCGGCACCAGTCACCGCCTTTCACCCCCAGCACAGAGCAGTCACAGACCACTCCTGCCATGGACAGCATGGCGGGGTAAACAGAGCAGAGTTGGCTCTACTCTGTGAAAGGGGCGAGACAGCCGGTCTCCTGCTAATTGAAAGCCAGCTCCCTCCTACCTGATTGGGGAGGTCGGCTGTCAATCAGCGTGATCGGCTCAGTCATTCGTCGACAGAGGAGAGAAGCCACTCCTCTGTTGAGATGATGTCAGTAGAAGTGGCAAAATCGCTGACAGGAGCATTTTGTGCCCGCTCTGTCTCGGCGGTGACCGGCAGTGAATGGCACTGAGCACAACAGGCAGGTAGATGGGCACATTTATTTTATTTTTTTAAGAAATCCCGGTAAACACCTTTAAAAGGATATTTATATTTAAAATTAGTCGAGAACAATACACGGATTAAAAAAGTTCACAAAAATAACAATTTCAGAAGGGGGTATCCATACATATGTTAATATTTACATTACTGCATATTACAAGTAATGGCTCTCTTGATTAACTTACAGTGCCTTACAAAAGTATTCATACCCCATGAAAATTTCTACATTTTTCCTGTTATGCCCATAAAATTAAAGGTATTTTATTTGGATTTTATGTAATATACTAATGCAAACTAGCAAGAGAAGAGTAAAGAAAATTAGACATATTTCTGTAAATATTTTTAGCATTTGTATGCAGCCCCCTGTAGTCAGATACCCATAAAAACATGTTTAAACCATTGCTTTCAGAAGACGCATAATTAGTAAATTGTGTTCATCCAATTGATTTTGTGTGTAATTATTTTCTCAGTATAACTACAGCTGCTCTGAAATCATTGGAGATCAAGGAACATCATGAATACCAAAGAACACACTAGACTGGTCAGGAATAAAGTTGGAGAGAAGTGTAAAGCAGGGTTAGGTTATAACATATAGCCCAAGCTCTGAACATCTCAGAGAGCTCTGTTCAATTTATCATCCAAAACTTTAAGGAGTATGGCACAACTGCAAACCTACGAAGACATGGTCGTCCACCTAAACTGGCATTACAGGCAAGAAGAGCAGTAATTAGAGAAGCAGCCAAGAAGCCCATTGTCACTATGGAGGAGCAGCAGAGATCCACAGCTCAGTAGGGAGAATCTGTCCACAGGGCAACTATTATTTGTATACTCCACAAATCCGTCCTTTATGAAAAAAATGGCAGAAAGAAAGCCGTTTTGAAAGCAAGCCAGAAGATGTCTCATTTGCAGCTTGCAAAAGCCATGTAGGGGATACAGGTAGCATGATGATGGAGGTGCTCTGGTCAGAAGACACCAAAGTTGAATTATTTGGGCTAAATGCAAAATGCTATGTGTAATGAAAAACTAACACCATGTCCCTAGTCACACATGGTGGTGGCACCATCATGCTGCAGGGAAGCCTTTCTTTAGCAGAGACAGGGAAGCTGGTCAGAGTTGATAGGGAAGTGTATGGAGCTAAATATAGGACAATATTGGAGAAAAATAACTTAAAGGCTGCAAAAAAATTGGAGTGGGGCACAGTTTCACCTTCCAGCAGGACAATGATCCTAAACATACTGCCAGAGCTACAATGGAATTGTTTAGATCAAACAATATTCATGTATGTGAATGGCCCAGTCACAGTCCAGACCTAAATACCATTGAGAATCTGTGACATACTTGAAAACACAGATGCTCTCCATCCAATTTTATTGAGCTAGAGCTGTTTTACTAAAAAAGGATGGGTATAAAATTCAGCCTCTAGAGGCTTAAAGCTGGTAGAGACATCCCCTCAAAAACTTGCAGTGATAATTGTAGTTAAACGTAGGCTTACAAAGTATAGACTCAGCGGGGCTGAATACAAATACACATCACAATTTTCATACTTTTAATTTTAAAATATTTAGAAAACCATGTATCATTTCTTTTATACTTTCCACTTTGTGTTGGTATATGACATAAAATCCCAGTAAAATACATTTTTTTTTGCATGTAGGACTGCCTTCACACTGCGGTCAGGTCCGATTCGGGGCTGTCAGCTGGGAACCTGGAAGCCCCAGACTGGATCAGCACCCAGAACCGGAGGGCTAATATGCCCTCTGGTTCGGTGAGCAGCAGGACGCAGCTGCCGCTGCTGATGATTTAGGACCATGGCTCGCAGGGAGCTAGCCGCGGTCCTGAAAGAACAGCGGTGTGCAGCCGCAGGTGTCCGGTTCCCAGATCCTTTCGGATCGGGGCAATCCGGCCCCATAGGCTCCCATATTAAGGGAGCCCCTGATTGCCCCGGGAGAATCGGTTTTGTGTCTGGGAGAAAAATCCAACTTCTCCCGGATTCTTCCGAAGAGATGGAAGCCTTTTTACAAAAACAAATGAGGTTTAGAGCAGATAACGCAGACCTGTAGCTTTCTCCCTCCAAGTCCTGAACAGAATAGTAGCTCCAGAAAGGGAACCACACAGCACTGAGAGCAGAGGGAGGAGGAAGGAGGGAGGAGAGAGCTGAGAGGGAGTGCATAATTACATGACAGTTTATACAGCAGCTGGACTAATCGTCTGTGCTTATAAAGGAGAGGACTAATCTAGGAGACCTCTGCAGGGTGTGAAGATGCTGATAACATGGAAACTACAAAGGGTAGAATAATGATTTTATATGTTTTTAAAAGGTCTGCCAAGACACTATTCAAGGGTAATATTAGCATCACAAAAATGAAAAATTACCTGACAATGTCCCTTTAAATGTGCCTGAAAAATATTAAAACAAAAATGCTAATCTGTGTAGGAAATTTAAGAGCTCATTTTCGCCAGATTCTATTGGAATGTTATTGGCAGGACGCTGTATTGCTAATGATGCATAATCTTTACATTTCTCTAAAGAAAACATTTTAGAAGTGTAACGTATGATCATTTCTTGTGTCAAAACATCAAAGAATATCTTTTTATTCACGCTTAATATACTAAATTTCGAAGGAGAAGAAAACGCATGTCATTAAATTGCCATTAAATGGCTAACAGGCCTTTTGAACTTATATCTCTGAGTAAAGAGGATTTACTTGACATGGTACAGAATAAAGCTGAGCATTTGGGACCGCTAATTTTAAGTCTTTACATTTCTGCAACAGAAATCTCCTGCGAGTGTTTGGCAATTCAGATAAGTATTCACAATGGTATACTTACTGGCTAAGAAATTCAACATTTTTCTGTTAAGGCTTTTTAAATGTTTATGCCATTTAATGCAATGTATATAAAATGGGATACATTTATTCTTTTTACGTTTAACTTTCATTTTTTTAATACTTTGAGTGATTCTTGTAAGTGTATTACTTTAACCTGCATACTTATAGGTGGGTAAGACTGCTTTCACATCAGCGATTTTTTACTTTTGTGGCAGATACAACGGTTTTGCTGCATCTGCAGCCTTACTGGGACACTTGCGGCAAGTCTCATTCATTCCCCATAGGACTTGCGGTCAGGTGTGGCAAGTGCGGTTTTGCACTTGCAACTACTGTGGCAAGTCAAAAAAGGGCTGCTAGCAATGTTTTCTTACGCTGCTGCAAGTTCCAGATTTGCCGTATCGTGGCAAAATGGCAAAACCACACTTGCCGCACATGTCCGCAAGTCCCGGAGGGAATAAATGGAGCTTGCCATAGACTTGCGGAAAGTAAGCCTATACGCAGCAGATACAGCAAAGCTGCCAGATCTGCATTAGCCTATGGCAACCACTGCCCGAGCGAACCCTGGCACCACTTCAAAACTATATGGCTGTGTGGGAGTGATCAGCAGCTAATAGGGAGTAGTGCAATGTGACAGCAGAGAAGGGGTTAACAGAGATCATAACTGAGCTGTGTGGAGCCAGATAACAGATCAGAACCTTGTGCCAAGGAAAGAGGAGTTTGCAGTGATCTTGACACTCTGACATTGCTTAACAAATTTGCTGTAGCTTGAAGTAATCTGATACATTGTCACTTCTTCAGCTGCAGTCAGCAGTGTGGATGCAGTGTAGTCACCGCCCCCTTTACACTTATATGGTTACATGCCCTCTGTTTAATGTGAGAAGCTTGAAGATGGATCTGGCTGATAATGAACGTACAAGTGCATCTCCATGAATTAGCATATCATCAAAAATTATTGTAATATTGCCATGTTTTTGGAGCCCTGAAACACGTTGACTAATAAATCAATATTATATTCACCCTTTGCTGTCTCGTCGAATACAGCAGCGCTGTTTTTAACCTTTCATCATCCCTACTTTAATTTTCTGAGATAATGACCTTTGGGTTTTGATTGACTGTAAGCCATAATCATCAACATTAACATAAATAAACACATGAAATAGATCACTCTGTTTGCACTGACTCTATATAATATATGCGTTTCAATTTTTGTATTGAATTACTAAAATAAATTAACTTTTTGATGATATTTTAATTCATTGAGATGCACAAGTATGTCTGCTTCAGACACAGTCTAGTAGGGACAACTTGTGGAGGGTTTATGAACACTTTTCAACCAGAATTCTCTTATCAAATATATGTAAACGTTTATTATAATCACTTGCTCTACATCATTATTAAATAATAATTTAAAAAGCAGTTACGCTTTAAGCAATTTTTTGTGATATAGCCAAGACAGCTGAGCTCCTCTATAATCATGTATACAGAATAGAAAAAATAATTAGAACACATCAGGAAAAAATACGCAAATGTTATAATTATTAAAAAATATACACTTAATATGTAGAGTACATGCCCTTTAAGTCGATTATATAAGGCTATGTGCCCACTAAACCGAAAGTTTCTGTACCAAAAACTCATCTCCTAGCAGGAGAAACACTGCAGAAAAAACGCTGCGTTTTTAACATTTCACATGCGTTTTTTGGTGCATTTTCTCCATGTGATTCTATCACATAGTCTATGAGAAAAATGTATATAAAATAGCCCAAAGAATAAGCACGTTTTTTTTTTTTGCACCAAAACCTGCATGGAAAAAAACCTGAAGATGGGCACAGCTTTTCAGAATTCTCATTGACTTTGCTGGAATGTTTTTCCCTGGTAGATTTCAGAGAATAAATCTGTAACACATCACACATCAAAAACTGCATAAAAACACTAGGTGTGTGGTGGCGCCCTGCCCACGCAGGTAACCACAGATCTCTCTAATGCACAGCTGGGTTTCCACAGCAGATACTTACTACGAACAACACCTTCCATCCCGTCACAGTAGGGGGAGCTCAATTTGCTGCCATTAGGCAAGATCCCCTATAAATACTGCTGCTGGGGAGGAGCTAGTCAGAATGTGTGCAGACGCTAGAAGAGCTGCAGGGAAGTCCTGGTGTTCGGTGCCGCATGTAGGCCCAAGCCAGTGACCCAGAGTAGCCTTTCAGCGTCCCACCAGCCTAAGTGGGACTGAATGCAGGGAGCTTAGAGAAGGAACAGAAGAAAGGAACAGGTAGCTCAAGTGGGAGTTCATTCCAGAGAAATCGGATACTGGGGATCCGCATCGGTGGGAGAACTACAGGCCCACAGAAAACCCCTTGGCACTGAGGAAGCTTCAGCTACCCGGTCTGCTGAGAGAGTCAAAGAGAACAGCAGGCCACTGCAGTGCCGAGAGACGATCATCCCGGAGACTGCACAGGAGGAGAAGGAGATACAGATAAACGAAGAGAGTGGAGGCAAGTCAGGATATAATTGACTGTGCTTCAGCAAAATTCACAAAGTGAGGAGGCCTTATACCCACTTGCTGTGGGAGCCCACTGTGCAGCCCGGTCACCCGTCAGTGCCCCTCTACAGACTATTCCTACTCTCTCTCCACCTTCTCAGCTCTGCTACAACCCGTTCACCTCACTACGCTGGCCCGGAGGTCCCAGTACTGCCTGCGGAGGACTATACCATCACTGCCGCAATCTCTCCGACCTCCGGAGGACTGTAGCGGCGCTGGTGATCCCTCACCAGATACTGCAGGTGGCGTCATGACCAACTTGTACATAATCCCTGCAAATACCCTTTTCAAGAGCACCGCTCCCCAGGATACGGGATCAGGTGCGGCCGCCATTCCCCGTGACAAAGTTAACCCCCTCACTGCCGCCTGATACCCGAGTACCCCTTGCCCTGGGGCGCAACATGTGCACATAGCCTAATACTGTATTATAGGATGACAAGTTCCACAGTTCTCTTTAGTGATGGATACAAGTATTTAGAATATTTTCTTTTTGTATTTATCTCAGCCACTTAAGCCTACTGTTCTGTTTGGGTCTACTATACACTTATAATGTTCTGCTCATTTTTGACCGGACCTATTAAGTCTTGATTATTAATTTAAAGAGGACCTGTCACCCCCCTTCCCCCCCCCCGGTGCATGGCATACTTAATGCAGCACTGAATTCAGCATGCCTACTGCATTCAGGGAAGGGTCCCCAATGGCTCTAGTTCCCCTGTGCACTGAGAAATAGACTTTATAAATCTTACATATTGTGAGTCTGGCGGGCATTCCTTCTTATGGAGTCAGTGCTGGCACAGAGGTGTTTCCCTGCCTCCGGCTGCTTTGCGCCGCCTCCTGCTGCTCTGCTCCTCCTCCTTATTGAGTCTGCTTCCCTCCTCGCTGACATCTAAGCTTCTGTTCTCACGTAGGCGCATAGCGAGGCCGTGAAGTCAGCCGCTTGCTGTGCGCCTGCGTGAGAACAGAAACTTAGACGTCGGCGCAGGCGAGGAGGGAGGCAGACACATTAAGGAGGAGGAACAGAGCAGCAGGAGGCGGCGCAGAGCGGTCAGAGGCAGGGGAAAACCCCTGTACCAGCGCTGACTCCATAAGAAGGAATGCCCTCCGGACTCACTATATGTAAGATTTATAAAGTCTATTTCTCAGTGCACAGGGGGGCTAGAGCCATGGGGTACCCCTTCCCAGAATGCAGTAGGCATGCTGCAGTCAGTGGTGCATCTAGATTGCCATGAACCAGGGGGGTGACAGGTCCTCTTTAAGTGTTTTATTTGAATATCTTTTGCATTATTATACTGTATGTGAACATGGTTGTTCATAAACTAAAGAAAAATGGACACACAAATTTCAAACTCCATCATTTTTAACCAAACAGAACTGCAGGGTTAATGATGGCGAATTATCAATAAGGACTTTTAGACTTATTTTGGAAACTGCGATCGTAACTCCATCAATATACAGAATGTAAGAGTCTACTCAATTGTAATACATTATACTGGGTTCCAAGTAAAGACTATATACCGGTAATATCTTCTGCTTCATTGCAGTGGTAGCCTAATTATACAGAACAGAATAAGTGGAAACATATATAATGATTCCTAAAGAAACAGCTTAAGGCATTTTTAATAGTTTCGGGTTAAACTATTGTCATTGAATATATATTTATAAGCAAAATTACCACAGTTACATTAATGAATATTCTGTACCGACTCACTCATTTTACTTATTAGTCATCACAGAATATCTTCAAATAGCCACCTTGGAAAATCCTTTTTCACGGAAGATTTAGTAACCTCTAATGCTGTTTACTGCACAGGAATCTCACATTATTCACATCAGTGACTGTAATTTACTGTATCAAAGGCTGGCTCTCATTACCAGAGGCAGCACAGTTGTTTTCTTTGGTATCATTTGGAGAGTAAGGAATATTTTATCAAATAAATATATATATACTAGCTGTGAGCCCGATGCAAATGCATCGGGTGTCTAGAATATTTTAAAAATTTTTTTAAGATTTTCGCGGCCGCACTTGCCGCAAGTGCAAAACCGCACTTGCCGCACCTGCCGCAAGTCCCCCTATACTTTCTATGGAGATTACCGCAACCACGCCGCAAGTGTAACCGCATCTGCCGCGTTTGCCGCATAACCGTTACACTTGCGGCGCGGTTGCGGTAATCCCCATAGAAAGTATAGGGGGACTTGCGGCAGGTGCGGCAAATGCGGTTTTGCACTTGCGGCAGGTGCGGCCGCGAAAAAAACCGCGGCTGACTGCGTTTTTTTTTCGCGGCCGCACTTGCCGCAAGTGCAAAACCGCACTTGCCGCACCTGCCGCAAGTCCCCCTATACTTTCTATGGGGATTACCGCAACCGCGCCGCAAGTGTAACCGCATCTGCCGCGTTTGCCGCATAACCGTTACACTTGCGGCGCGGTTGCGGTAATCCCCATAGAAAGTATAGGGGGACTTGCGGCAGGTGCGGCGGCTCAGGCAGCGACTCGCAATGGCCTCGCGGCCATTGCTCGCGCTACATGAGCGGTAAATCGCTAACTTTGTGGCCGAGCCTCTGGTTCAATTTTCGGCCAGCGACTCGCAATGGCCGCTTCGCGGCCATTGCTCGCACGTGGTGACGTCACAGAGTGACAAAGCCACGGTCTTTTGCAGGGTCCGACACGGAAGTGCCTACGGCAATTATATAGTAGATATATATACATATACAGTATATATATATATATATATATGGTGTATATATGCTTTATATAGACACATTGTGTGCAATAAGTATTGAACATGCTACTGCTGTAAGAAGGTCCTGAACCTCTGAATCAAGAAGTTGCGGTTGGTATGGGCCAATAAACACATGAAGTATATGTGATAAGTGCTGTCCATTTTTTGGTATTTTCTATTGAAAGCAGCCGAACACTGCTAAGGACTCTGCACCAGATTTAATGTCATATTGCTACTTTGTGCTGTTCTTGCCTTTTTATATTTATATATATAATAAGAACCCTGGCTCTAAAACTCCACATGGCAAGTCCTAAACAAAGTAAATAAACAGCCTTTCTTGGTAGGAAAACACAGTCCTAACAATAGCACTTAAGTCATTGAGCAGTATACAAGTCCAAGCATGGAGACTTCACACAGGAGAACGTCTTATCTCCACACGCAGACAGACTAATGATATCTCCTGAACTTATTTATGTCCACAATACCATGCCCCGGGGAAGGAGGAATATGTGAATATCCAATGCCACCCATCTCTTTGATTGCTCATAAACCCGGCCCTTGCCACACCCTATTAACCCTATGCATGCTAGAGCCTGCTTCCAGGTTTATATTAGTAAAGGTACCATATCCATGATACATATCTTCCCTTGAGGACCTGTATGGCAGCCATCTTACAAGAAATATATATACAGTGGGTACGGAAAGTTGAGCATCTCTGGAAAGACCTGAAAATGGCTGTCCACCAACATTCACCATCCAACCTGATGGAATTGGAGATGATCTGCAGGGAAGAATGACAGAGGATCCCTAAATTCAGATGTGAAAAACTTATTGCATAATTCTTAAGAAGACTCATGGCTGTACTAGCTCAAAAGGGTGCTTCTACTCAATACTAAGCAAAGGGTCTGAATACTTTTGACCATGTCATATTTCAATTTTTTTGCAAAAAATGTTTACATTTCTGTTTATTTCCAGTCAAGATGGGGTGCAGAGTGTACATTAATGAGAAAAAAAATGAACTTGTTTTGAATTTACCAATTGGCTTCAATGAAAGGGGTCTGAATATTTTCCGTACCCACTGTGTATATACCGTGTTTCCCCGAAAGTAGGGCGCCCCCGAAAGTAAGGCATGGTGCCGGTTTTAGGGGGGTTGGGTAATGTAAGACATACCCCGAAAGTAAGACACTGTCTTACTTTCGGGGGCGCCCTACTGGTATATACAGCTGCAGCCCCCCCCATGAGTATACAGGCGCCCCCCCCCCCCCCCGCGCTGCCGCCAACCTGTAAAGTAAAATATCATTCTACTTATCCCCGCCGGTGTCCCGCTGCTGTCCCGATGCTGTCCCGCCGCCATCACGCTCTTCCGTCTTCATCCGGCTTTATCCGACTTCCTTCTCCGGCGCACAGACTGACGTCATTGTCTGTGCGCCGGAGATGGAAGACAGATGAAGGCGAAGGAGCGTGACGGCAGCGGGACAGCAGCGGGACACCGGCGGGACACCGGCGGGGATAAGTAGAATGATATTTTACTTTACAGATTGGCGGCAGCGCGGGGGGGGGGGGGGCACCTGTATACTCATGGGGGAGGGCTGCAGCTGTATATACCACTGGGGGCTGCAGCTGTGTACACACTGGGGGCTGCTGCTGTGTACACCACTGGGGGCTGCAGCTGTGTACACCACTGGGGGCTGCTGCTGTATATACCACTGGGGGCTGCAGCTGTGTACACCACTGGGGGCTGCTGTATACACCACTGGGGGCTGCAGCTGTGTACACCACTGGGGGCTGCTGTATAAACCACTGGGGGCTGCAGCTGTGTACACCACTGGGGGCTGCTGTATACACCACTGGGGGCTGCAGCTGTGTACACCACTGGGGGCTGCTGTATACACCACTGAGGGCTGCAGCTGTGTACACCACTGGGGGCTGCTGTATACACCACTGGGGGCTGCAGCTGTGTACACCACTAGGGGCTGCTGTATACACCACTGGGGGCTGCTGTACACACCACTGGGGGCTGCTGCTGTGTACACCACTGGGGGCTGCTGTATACACCACTGGGGGCTGCAGCTGTGTACACCACTGGGGGCTGCTGCTGTATACACCACTGGGGGCTGCAGCTGTATACACCACTGGGGGCTGCAGCTGTATACACCACTGGGGGCTGCAGCTGTATACACCACTGGGGCCTGTATATACCACTGGGGAGGTTGCTGTATACCACACTGCTGGGGGCTGTATTTTATGGTTAAAACAAAAATCGACATTTATTTTCCCAATATAAGACATACCCCGAAAGTAAGACATAGTGGGACTTTTCGGGGTAAAAAAAATGTAAGACAGTGTCTTACTTTCGGGGAAACACGGTATATACATATATGCAGTCCACGGCCTAAAGTGTTGCCACCCTTGAAATTGTTCCAGGAAATTAAGTATTTTTACCAGAAAATTATTGCAATTACAAATGTTTTGTAAATATACATGCCTACTTTCCAAAATTGTGGGTAAACAACTTTTTTCAAACATTTGATGCTCATTCAAACTCACCTGTGCAAAGGAACAGATGTGGGTAATATGATAACTGTATGAGGTCTTAAGAACAAAAATTGTTGAAAGATATCAACAATTTCATCTCCAGAAATCTTGATCTTCCTTTGTCTACTCTGGGCAACACATTCAAAACTTTACAACCCATGGCACTGTAGCTACAATGGAATTAGAAAATTTGGGCACCTCTGGTCAAAATTACTGCTATTGTGAACAGTTCAACAAGTAGAAGATGAAATAATCTCTAAAAAGCATAATGTTAAGTATCAGAATCATCCGAGATAGGAGTAGTGTCTCTGGTCCGTGCTGCTGCTTGATAAATGATACACAGGGAGCCAACACCTGTATCTGCTGCTCCTTTATTCCTCCTCACACCAACGAGTTTCGGTGCAAACCTTGCACCTTCCTCAGGGTTACATTCATTCACTCCTCAGCCTTAAGTAGTTCTGCTCCCTACCACCAGATGTCACAGCAAGAGATCATTCCTCTTCTAGGACCCGTGAGGTGCAGTTGTGTTAGCTGAGCTGCTGCTGTTCCCTTCATCTGGAGTGGTAGTCTATTCCTTGTCCATGGGTGGAAGTAGGGGCTTTTAGCCTAGGACTAATCAAGAGTGAAGGGCTAGGGTGAAGGCCGGAACATCCTCACCTTCATAGGTAATTTCAGGGTCAGAGTGAGCCTGCAACCCCCAGTCTAAGGGTCTGACTAGTTCCCCAGTTTGCCTAGCCCATCTTAGCATCTTGCCTCCTGATTCCCCTTCTGCTGCACCACCTTGTGTGCAAGTCAACAGGCATGATGAATTTGTGCTTTTATGTTTTGGTTGTAATTATTAGTTTAGTTTCTAGTTTAGTTTTATAATGTTAAATATGACACATTTCCTTTGTATTTTAGGCATAAAAACTATTTTTAACTTTAACATTTTAAAAATTACAAAAAGTTAAATGTTTCGGCACCCTGCATGGTTAGTACCTAGTAGCACCCCATTTTGCAAGAATCACAGCTTGCAAGTCCTTTTTTTCGCCTAGCGTCTTTCAATTCTTGTATGAGGGATTTTTATTCAATCTTCCTTTGAAAAGTCTTCTAGCTCTGTTAGATTCGTGGGTCGTCCTACATGAACTGCTCCTTTGAGGTCTGGATTTTGACATGCTTAGGATCATGATCCAATTGCAGAATCAATCCTCTGTTCAACTTCAGCTTTTTAACAGATGGTTTGCATCAAGAATTTGTTGAATATTTATTGAAACCATTCTTCCCTCTACCCGTAAAATTTTACCTGTGCCATTGGCTGCAACACAACTCCAAAGCATGACAGATCCACTCCCAAGCTTAATGGTTGGTGAGATGTTCTTTTACTTAAATTCTGTGCCCCTTTTTTCTCCATACATACCTTTGATCATTGATGCCAAAACATTGTATTGTAAACTCATTGGTCCACCGGACTTGTTTCCAAAATTCATCAATTTTGTTTGGATGTTCTTTTGCTTACTTTTGATTCAGAATTTTATTGGGAATTTGCAGGAAACGTTTTGTTCCGTAAAGGCCATATTGGTGCACTCTTTTATGAAGGCCATGTTGATGGAGGTGGCTCTTTACCATAGAAAAATGTACCACAACTTCAGACTCTGCTAAGTATTCCTGAAGTTCTTTTGCAAGTGGGGCATATGATTTGCCTCTCTAGAAATCACAGCAGCAGCTCTCATTAACAGCTCTCACTCACAGTCTCACTAACCATTTTCCTTTTTGGAATTTTTAAAATGTTAAAGATAAAAATATTTTTTTCTCCAAAAAGTCAAAGGAAATGAGCCATCTTTATCATTATGCATTTTAGAGATTAAGTCATCTTCACCTTGCTTAACTGTTCACCAGAACAGTGATTTTGAGCAGGGGCGGCCAAACATTTGCATGATAACATAATCTCCATGAATATATATATATCTACTGTATATGTACATCTATATGTATACTTAGTAACATGGTAACATAGCAGCATAGTTTTTAAGGTTGAAGGAAGACTTTAAGTCCATCTAGTTCAACCCATAGCCTAACATGTTATACTATTTACATTTTATGTGATAATCACAAGACAATTAATGATCCATAAGTCTTTTTCTGATAAGCTTTAGACCTTAAGAAAATTGTTTTCTTATCCTTTCACTTGTGGCTCAGAAATATGCACCTCACGTAAAAAGATTTTAGCTTGCAAATGTTTCGATCACTCCTGTCTGGAAGGCAATATTTGTTTTTTAAGCTGATGTGCAAAGTACATTTTTTTCTGCATAACATTAGATGTTATATCACCCATCTGGATGCCTGGGAGAAATTTTGAATTTCCTTTTCAAAATGCTTTGAAATTACAGCCAATATTATATCCTTTAATTGTCATCTTTATTGTAATTATTCTCTTTAAAACAATTTTTCTTTATTTAATCACTTTTCAGAAAATCATTCTTTAGAATGCAGATGTTGCTGTTGAATAATGAAATCTAAGGCCTCTTTCACATTAGTGTTTTTCGCTGATTGCAGCAGATCTGACAGTTTTACCGTATCTGCCGCCTAAAGGTCTCACTTGCGGCACACTTGCGGCAAGCCCCATGCATTGTCTATGGGGCTTGCAGCAAGTGCGGCATTGCCGCGATCCGGCACTTGTGGCACTTGCAGCCGCACAAAAAAAAACGCTGCTGATGGCGGTTTTACTCACGGCCGCAAGTGCCAGATTGGGGCAATATCACACTTGCCGCACCTACCGCAAGCGTCATAGACAATGCATGGGGCTTGCCGCAAGTGTGCCGCAAGTGCGACTGTTAGGCGGCAGATGCGATAAATCTGCTGGATCTGCCGCAATCAGCAAAAAACGCTGATGTGAAAGGGGCCTAACATTCACATTTTTTATAGCGCTGTCTGTATGAGTCTATTATTTTTTTTTATGTAAGAATAATTTTTTCTAATACCCTAATAATTACAACCAAAACATAAAAGGCATTAGCACAAATTCATCATGCCTGTTGACTTGCACACAAGGTGGTATAGCAGAAAGGGAATCAGGAGGCAAGATGGTAAGATGAGCTAGGCAAACTGGGGAACTAGTCTGCCCCCTAGACTGGGGTTGCAGGCTCACCCTGACCCTGAAATTACCTATGATGGTGGGGATGTTCCGGCCTTCATCCTAGCCCTTTGCTCCTGATTAGTCCTAGGCTAAAAGCCCCTACTTCCACCCATGGACCAGGAAAAGACTACCACTCCAGTTGAAGGGAACAGCAGCAGCTCAGCTAACACAACTGCACCTCATGGGTCCTAGAAGAGGACATCTGGTGGTAGGGAGCAGAACTACTTAAGGCTGAGGGGATGGAGAGCAGAAAGCTCAGACACATCCCTCACCTCCACCTGAGCTATGATAGTGATGGGCGAATCCTAAATTACTCGGAATCGCTTGACTCTAGCGAGTCCGAGCACAGGACTCGCTACTCGTTGCGAGTCTAGCGAGTCCAATGTTAATGAATGGGGAAGCGAGTAATAGCGAGTAGTGTGACATTTACAAATCGCAGATGTGTCTCGGAAGCTTCAGCCTGAAGCAATCCTAGTTTTGTCATTTATTTGCATTGCTCGTTTACTTTGTAAGTAATCGCTGACTCGCACAGATAAGATCCTGTCTCCTCTGTACAGGCTGCCAGCTCCAGGGTCCTAGAGCCCGCCTGCTGCCTGATGTAGCAGTGCTGAGATTGTTCTCAGTCTGCTCATTCCCTGTGTACAGACATGAATGTCTGTGCACAGAGATGATGTAGCAGAGTTGAGATTGTTCTCAGTCTGCTCATTCCCTGTGTACAGACATGAATGTCTGTGCACAGAGATGATGTAGCAGAGCTGAGATTGTTCTCAGTCTGCTTATTCCCTGTGCATAGACATCTATATTTATGCACAGGGGATGTAGCAGAGAGGACATCGCGTTTTGGACTGCGTCGGACGGAAGAGGATTTTTTTAATTAAAGATGGAGTCCCTAATGGCTTTTTTTTTTTATTTCTAATAAAAATTTTTCCTTGTGTTGTGTTTTTTTTAAAACAATTTAATAGAAATTCATGGCGGTCATGTCTAATATTGGCGTGACCGCCATAAATTTCGGGCTTAGGGTCAGCTGATAATACAAAGCTGGCCCTAACCTCTATTACCCAGCGTGCCACCGCTACCAGGGCCGCTGGAAGAGCGGGGTTCAGCGCCAGAGGATGGCGCTTCAATGAACGCGCCATCTTCTGGGGCGGCTGCGGGCTGCAATTTGCAGCGGGGGGTGCCCAGAAAGCTTGGGCATCCCTGCGCTGCGGATTCCAGCCCCCAGCTGCTTAGCTGTACCTGGCTAGACATAGAAATTGCGCGGAGCCCCACGCATTTTTTTTTAATTATTTCATGAAATTCTGAGATTCTGACTCTGAGACTCTGACTCTGAAATTCATGAAATAATAAAAAAAAAATGCGTGGGGCTCCGCGCAATTTCTATGTCTAGCCAGGTACAGCTAAGCAGCTGGGGGCTGGAATCCGCAGCGCAGGGATGCCCAAGCTTTCTGGGCACCCCCCGCTGCAAATTGCAGCCCGCAGCCACCCCAGAAGATGGCGCGTTCATTGAAGCGCCATCCTCTGTCGCTGAACCCCGCTCTTCCAGCGGCCCTGGTAGCGGTGGCACGCTGGGTAATAAAGAGGTTAGGGCCAGCTTTGTATTATCAGCTGGCCCTAAGCCCGAAATTTATGGCGGTCCCGCCAATATTAGACATGACCGCCATGAATTTCTATTAAATTGTTTTAAAAAAAACACAACACAAGGAAAATTTTTTATTAGAAATAAAAAAAAAAGCCATTAGGGACTCCATCTTTAATTAAAAAAATATTCTTCCGTCCGACGCAGTCCAAAACGCGATGTCCTCTCTGCTACATCCCCTGTGCATAAATATAGATGTCTATGCACAGGGAATAAGCAGACTGAGAACAATCTCAGCTCTGCTACATCATCTCTGTGCACAGACATTCATGTCTGTACACAGGGAATGAGCAGACTGAGAACAATCTCAGCTCTGCTACATCATCTCTGTGCACAGACATTCATGTCTGTACACAGGGAATGAGCAGACTGAGAACAATCTCAGCACTGCTACATCATCTCTGTGCACAGACATTCATGTCTGTACACAGGGAATGAGCAGACTGAGAACAATCTCAGCACTGCTACATCATCTCTGTGCACAGACATTCATGTCTGTACACAGGGAATGAGCAGACTGAGAACAATCTCAGCACTGCTACATAATGTCTGTGAGCAGGCGGGCTCTAGGACCCTGGAGCTGCACAGAGAAGACAGCTGGACTCGGCTCGCAAAGAAACAGCAGTTATCTGCGAGTTTCCCTGCTATCACTGGCACAGTAGCCAGTGATTACTCGCACGAGTCTAATGCAAACAATGGCAATCCTAGTTTTGTCAGCGTTTCTGACAAAACTAGGATTGATATTGATTTGTATTGGACTCGTGCGAGTAATCACTGGGAAACTCGCAGAGTACCGAGTCCTGCGAGTCCCTTACTACTCGCCGAGTAACGAGTCCTAGCGAGTAGATTCGCCCATCCCTAAGCTATGACTCACTTCCCATCTGCAGAAGAGCCTCACAGCACATTCAGCAACTGCAGCTTCAATCTCACCTTGACTGAGTCAAAGGAAAAAAAAAACTTCATTTAAACAGCAGCAATTCGTGACAGCATGTAATTCTTGAGGAAAGGTCTGCGTGTGATTCTTAATAGTTTTTGTGCGTCTTTTGGTGCACTCCCACAATTGTGCTCCATTTGAGGAATTGAGTAGATTCCTGACATACTCATGATGAATTTCTTTTTTTTTTTTTTTTTTTTAGTTCTCCCAACTAAGAAACCATCAGTCCCGGTGTCTGAGTACCCCTATCCCTGGCCACATCACAAATGTGTATGGGGAAATAGAGACATAGCAAAAATTGCTTAGGAATACTGAAACAATTGAGAAACTTAGCTGATGCATTGTCCAATTCATGAGAGCCAGGTAACCAACGTCAAGGCGTTCTCTTCTATCGGGTTCCTAATCTAATACCTCTACTTGCGATTTAAATCTGCATGTATAGGTGTACTTATGCTTCTAAGTGCAAGTAAAATCTGCATGTATAGGTGTATTTGTACCTCTTAGTGCAATTAAAATCTGCATGTACTGTATAGGTGTATTTGTACCTCTGAGTGCAATTAAAGTCTGCATGTATGGGTGTGATTCAGAAGCTGGCTACAACAAGATGGAGGACTTAACATGGCTATGGGGTGGGGGATGGTTCTCAGTCAGAAAAATATAGTGATGCTAAAGATAGAGACTGACCAGTTTTTATAGCCATAATGCTAGATCAAGTTTTCTCTTAAGGCCGCTTCACACCCTAGGATATAGGTGAACAAGATCGTTAGCTATGTCACATGACCGTGATCCTTCCGACATCGTTAGTGCGTTGTCACATGCAAGGATATCGTTAACGATCTTAAATTTGGCAATGCTCCAGATATTTTGAGAAGAACGTTTGAACGATGTTAAACAGCGGCAGGAATAGGAGAATTAAAGAACGACATCGTTTAAAAAGGTGTCACACTGAACGATGTTGCTGCTTCCCAGTACGTTAATTGGACGACGAACTATAGATTTGAGGTCAGGATCTCATTTTTTGGATGAACGTTCAAACGATTTTTCCTTCCTACATCATTCGTTTACATGCAACGATGCACTAACGATATTGTTGGAACGATCACAAATCTGTGACGTTTCAACGATATCGTTAAGGATATCCTAGTGTGTGGAGCGGCCTTTAGTGTTCAGTGTGCAGCTGTTTACCATATTTTATAATGTGTTTTTCCAGCTAGCACCTTTACACACAGGTGTTGCCAGTCAGTCTCTAAGTTTAGTGGCCTCATTTTCTGTCTGATTGGAAACAAATGCAAAAACATTTCTGGTGCCTCCGGCATTACACTTGATTTTAGGTTTATTCAGTCCCCTGAATCAGAATATATCATTCCATTTTTGTAGCAGCTCTACTTTTTGAGATTGCAAAATCACATACTATTGCACTATAGAAACAGTTTTACTGTCATTCTACTTGACAGAAAAGTGATTTGTTTTATTGAAATAATGTCCAAGACTTGCTGATGAAAATGGTCAGATCACAATATCAACCAAACGAATGGTGGATTTGTACGGAATATTCTTGGGAGCTATAAATAAGATAATAATACTGAACTAGTAGAAAGAATACAATCTTTTTTCCATCACTTTGTCTGTACAAGGAGTATCATGGTGCATTATGTTTAGTAGACATCAGTGCTAGTGTTGGATCAGATCGGTTGTATTAACATACATAGGATATTTCACATCTCATTAACTAAACCTGATAGAAGAAACATAATGGAAGATTTAGAATCAGCAACAAGAACTGACTTGAAAATAGGTTAAATATCTCAGGCACCAATTTTCTTGTTGCCCAGTGTTATCTTTGTACCTGAAGCCTACCACTAGGTTCTGAGTATGCTATGCTTGGATTTCTTGGCTTTGGACATTGTTGTCTTATTTTTTTTTTTTCTCTTAGGGTGTAGAATTTCAGATGGCTAATTTCCGATCTTGATGCATTGCTCAAACTGGGATAATCCATTGCCTGTTTAGCGACCTGAGTTACTATGATTACTATATATATCAACTTCTGCTGTCAGCATATTATGATGCATTATTTGAGCATTTCATTTTTGTAACAAGCCTATCATCAAAGGTAAAATGGCCATCATCCAAGAATTTAGGGGAATAAGAGTTAAAGAGGTTGTCTCATCGTTTAACTGTTAAAAAATAGTTTTGGGGATATGTGGGGGGTGCATCTTATAATCGGAATGTACAAGTACTTTAGGGGAGGGGGGCCCCTTTGGAGCGGTGTCAGAGAGCTGGGACGTTCTGGAGATGGCTGCAAAGGCAGCGGGAGGTCACTTAGCCTCATGTAATATGCATTGCACCCGCTAACCATCACCTCGGTGCTGAAGCCACGCCGAGATGTGGACAGGAGAGCGGTGTATTATATGTGCTTGCACTCATCCCCCATTACCCTATATGGCCCCCTGCTGGCATTCACATAGACCCCCCCATCACTCTATGCCCCCCCTGCTGGTGCGCACATGCCCCCCATGACTCTATATGCCCCCCTGCTGGCGCACACATAGTAAAATAACAAACATTTTTAACTCACCCTCCACTGCCTGCTCCATCGCTCCCAGCTTCTCGGTCTCTTCCTGTATCTGTGCCCAATCCGATGTCATCACATTGCTGTGCTGATCACATGATCCAATGCCAGCACACATAGGAAGAGACTGAGGAGCTAAGAGTGACAGAGCCGTTTGTTATTTACTATGTGGGCAGCAGCAGGGGGCATATAGAGTGATGGGAGACTATGTGCACACCAGTAGGGGGCATATAGAGTTACGGGGAAGCCATATCCATGATGTGTGGGCATATGTGCCAGAACAGTGGGCATATGTGCCAGCTCAACGGTCTATATGTGCCAGCTCAAGGATCTATATGTGCCAGCACAGGGGGCGTATGTGCCAGTACAGAGGGCATATGTGCCAACACAGGAGGGTATATGTGCAAGCACAAGGGGCTATATGTGCAAGCACAAGGGGCTATATGTGCCAGCACAAGGGGCCATATGTGCCAGCACAGGAGGGCATATGTGCCAGCACAGGAGGGGATATGTGCCAGCATGGGGGGGAATATATGCCATTACAGGGGGGCTATATCTGCCAGCACAGGGGGGCTACATGTGTTAGCACAAGGGGCTAAATATGCCAGTACAAGGGGCTATATGTGCCAGCACAGGGGGCCACATCCAGGATGTAGGACTATGTACCAGGATGGGGGTTATATATAAACCATGTTCCAAATTATTATGCAAATTGGTTTCAAGTGTCATATGAGTTTTTTTTTCAATGAAACCCATTGATGGTATTGTGTCTCAGAGTTCTTTGGATCACTGAAATCAATCTCAAATACCTGTGATAATTATTTTGGCAGGTGAGCCCAATAAAAGGAAAACTGGATGTTCCACAATACTGAGCAGGCCACAGTTTTCAAGTAACATTGGAAAGAAAAAGGATCTCTCTGCTTGGGCAAGGGATGAAAACATTAGATATTGCACGAAAATTTAAGCATGATCATCGTACTGTGAAGAGATTTGTGGCTGATTCTGAGCACAGACGTGTTCGTGCAGATAAAGGCAAAATGAGGAAGGTTTCTGCCAGGCAAGTTCATCAGATTAAGAGAGCAGCTGCTAAATAGGTTTTACAAACCAGCAAAAAGATATTTGAAGCTGCTGATGCCTCTGGAGTCCCTCGAACCTCAAGGTGTAGGATTCTTCAAAGGCTCGCTGTGGTGCATAAACCTACTATTTGGCCACACCTAAACAGTGTTCACAAGCAGAAACGGTTGCAGTGGGCCCAGACATACATGAAGACTACTTTTCAAACAGTCTTGTTTACTGATGAGTGCCGAGCAACCCTGGATGGTCCAGATGGATGGAGTAGTGGATGGTTGGTGGATGGCCACCATGTCCCAACAAGGCTGTGACGTCAGCAAGGAGGTGGAGAAGTCATGTGTTGGGCCAGAATCATTGGGAAACAGCTGGTAGGCCCCTTTAAGGTTACAGAAGGTGTGAAACTGACCTCTGCAAAGTATATAGAGTTTCTGACTGAGAACTTTCTTCCATGGTACAAGCAAAAATGTGCCTTCAGGAGCAAAATCATCTTCATGCATGACAATGCATCATCTCATGCTGCAAAGAATACCTCTGTATCATTGGCCACTATGGGCATAAAAGGAGATAAACTCATGGTGTGGCCATCATATTCTCCTGACCTCAACCCTATAGAGAACCTTTGGAGTATAATCAAGCAAAAGATCTATGAGGGTGGGCAGCAGTTCACATCAAAACAGCAGCTCTGGGAGGCTATCCTGACATCATGCTAAGAAATACAAGCAGAAACTCTCCAGAAACTCACAAGTTCAATGGATGCAAGAATTGTGAAGGTGATATCAAAGAAGGGTTCCTATGTTAACATGTAACTTGGCCTGTTAGGATGTTTTGGAGTTAAATAGCTTTTTATTTCAGTGAATGTGACCTCCTAGTGCTACAGATTCAAAAAATGAGCATTTTAAGTTCTTTCAAACATATCAAATGTTTAGAAACTCTACTGTGCCTAATAATTTGGAACAGTACATTTAGAGTTTTTTTTTTAATTTTGAAGATTATACTGTTATCATTGGGAGGTTTCTCAAGTAACTTTTGAAGTATGCTCTAGCAGGAGATGACTTTTATTACACTGACTGTCATTTGCACCGACCATTTAGGAAAATCAGAGAAAAAGAACATTTGCATAATAATTTGGAACATGGTGTATATACCAGGATAAGGGACGTATATATGATTTGTAAGATGGACACTGGCATTATAAGGCAAACCCCATTTAACATAAAAATTTAGTTTTTCTTTTTTCCTTCACCAAATTTGGCGTGCACCTTATAATCAGGTGCGTCATATAAAGTGAAAAATACAGTATGTAATATTAATCTCACTGATTCCCACCATTTATGATCTGCCATTTCCTACATACCTGCCCAGTCTAAATGCTTCTTACTTTTGATGGACATGAAACCAGTGCATCCAATAATTGGCTGCAGCAGTGATTAAAACATTCAATATCATACTATTTATTTTAATCATCTGAATAAATGGATTCGAAAGGAAAGAGGAATATAAAACCTTCTTTTATTTTTGTTAAATTTTTTAAATCCACTTTTGGCTTCATATACTGAAACTAGCTGCATAATAAAATAGAAAAGAGAACCCACTGTATTTATGCACTTATTACCGATTAATTATGTGTAAACTAGTGTAATATATTCCACTTCCAATTTAATCCATTCATTTGTGTCTGACTATTGGATACCATGTGAACCATTTTCCTCCAAGCTTCTCTGTTTGTCACAGCATCTCTCAGTTTGTGATGTTTATCATCGTGTCTGCCATGATGGTGTCCAGCCAACAGGTCTTAGATCTTCCGCGACCTCTACTGCCACTGACTATGCCAGGCATCTTGTCCTTCATGTCTTGCATAAAGGTAAATGTGAACAGGTGCAAGCTGCAATGACAGACAATATACAAACAAAAACACAATAATACATTTCTAGAAATCCCATGCTCACTGTGCTTCTCCCATCCGCAACATTATCCCATCTGCGGTGTAAGCTGCCGCTCTTCCGCAACTTCGCAGCATGTTAATTTCATGCTGCGGAGTTGAAATAGATAACCTTTGGGTGCATGCAGGGAGAATCCGCCCTGTACTGAATGCAGGTAATGAGCACAGGGTGACTGTGGTCTCCCTGCGTTCAGCTGCGGATTCCCTCAGGTCCGTAGACACTTGGTCCAACAAGTATGCACAGCTAAGCTGAAAAACTGCTATCTACTATATAATCTCCTAATGTTCTCTGTCTGTCACGGAAATCGCTCGCCAGGCCTCATTGGTCGCCGGCAGACGCGGTGGCCAATGAGCGCAGTGTATGCAAAAGAGCCACGGGGCGCGCAAATTCAAAATTTGCGCATCACGCGGCTCTCCTCTAAGCCCCCCGCTCCTCCTGTCCTGTCCGTGCCCCCCCCGCTCCTCCTGCCCTGCCCGCGCTCCCCATCGCTCTTCCTGTCCTGCCCGCGCTCCCTCCCTCGCTCCTCCTGCCCGTGCTCCCGCTCCCCGCGGCCCTCTGCTCCTTAAGGCTACTTCTTTAGTGATTTGATTTCACAGTGCATTATACACTGCAAAATCAAATGTAAAATAAAGACAAATGTATTAAAAATAATAAAGATTGTTATACTTACCCTTCGCCGAGAGTTTGGTAACCGGGAGCAGTAGCAGGCAGTATCCTGCTAAGACCTTGCATGATGTCAGAATGACATCGGCGTTCGGCGCTGTGATTGGCCCGCTCGCAGTCATGTGATAAGTGACTTGCATATCACATGACCGCGAGCGGGCCAATCACGGCGCCGAACGCCGATGTCATTCTGATATCATGCAAAGTCCAAGCAGGACACTGCCTGCTACTGCTCCCATTTACTGAGGGCAGGGCAGGAGGAGCGGGGGGGGGGGAGCGCGGGCAGGCCACCATCCTGCCCCGATCACTCCATCCTGCCCCCCGCCTACATTCTGCTCCCCTCCCCTCCATCCTGCTATCCCCCAGCTCCATCCTGCCCCCCTCCACGGCTCCATCCTGTCCCCCCGCCAGCTCTATCCTGCACCCCCACTACCAACCATCCTGCCCTGCCGGCTCCATCCTGCCCCCCTCCACCGGCTCCATTCTGCCCCACCCCGCCGGCTCCATCCTGCCTTCCCTCCGCCGGATCCATCCTGCCTTCCCCCGCCGGCTCCATCTTGCCCCCCTCTGACAGCTCCATCCTGCCCCCCTGCCTTCATCCTGGCACCCCCGCCTCCATCCTGCCCCCCCGCCTCCATCCGGCCCCCCAAGCTCCATCCTGCCCTGATTGCTCCATCCTGCCCCCCGGCTCCATCCTGCCCCCCTCCACTGGCTGCATCCTGCCCCCTCCGCCGGTACCGTCACCGTCGAACACCAACACACAACACTGATACTTCTGTACACCGACACTGCTGTACACTAACACTGCTGTACACTGACACCACCGCACATCGACACCGCCGTACAACACCGACACCGCCGCTCCATCCTGTCTCGCTCAATCCACCCTGCCCCGCTCACTCCATCCTTCCTCGCCGCCACCATCCTGCCCCCCTGCCACCATCCCGCACCCCGGACTCCATCCCGCTCCCCCTGCTCCATCCTGCTCCCCCGCCTCCATCCTACCCTGCTTGCTCCATCCTGCCCCCCACCTCCATCCTGCCCCCCTGCCTCCATCCTGCCCCCCGCCTCCATCCTGCCCCCCTGCCTCCATCCTATTTAAAACACGCGCCAAGTGCACATAACGGTCGTCGCGGCTGGCGACGACCAATCAGCAAAGTGGAGCATGGCTTGGTATATTGGCACGCAATTTGAACTGCCACTCATAGTGTCATGCACTTCGCTGCTGTTTACAAGGCTGTCAGTCATAGTGTAACGCAGTTCACTCCTACATAGTAACATAGTAACATAGTTTTTAAGGTTGAAGGAAGACTTTAAGTCCATCTAGTTCAACCCATAACTTAACATGTTGATACAGAGGAAGGCAAAAAAAAACCATGTGGCAACACTAAGCTTCACATTGGGGAAAAAAATTCCTTCCTGACTCCAGATATGGCAATCAGACTAGGTCCCTGGATCAACGCCCTATCAAAGAATCTAGTATATATAACTGGTAATATTATACTTTTCAAGAAAGGCATCCAGGCCCTTCTTAAGTGTTAGTAGTGAGTCACTCATTACAACATCATGTGGCAGAGAGTTCCATAGTCTCACTGGTCTTACAGTAAAGAATCCACATCTGTGATTATGATTAAACCTTCTTTCCTCCAGACGTAGAGGATGCCCCCTTGTCCCGGTCTCAGGCCTAAGAGTAAAGAGATCATTAGAAAGTTCTCTGTACTGTCCCCTCATATATTTATACATTATTATAAGATCACCCCTAAGCCTTCGTTTTTCCAAGCTAAATAACCCCAAGTTTAATAACCTGTTTTGGTATTGCAGATCCCTTAATCCTCTAATGACTTTTGTCGCTCTTCTCTGGACCCGCTCTAGTTCAGCTTTGTCTTTCTTATACACCGGAGACCAGAATTGTACACAGTATTCTAAGTGTGGTCGCACTAGTGACTTGTATAGAGGTAAAATTATGTTCTCCTCATGAGCATCTATGCCTCTTTTAACGCATCCCATTATTTTATTTGCCTTTGCAGCAGCTGCCTGACACTGGCCACTAAATGTGAGTTTGTCATCAACCCATACACCCCGGTCTTTTTCAGTGACAGTTTTGCCCAGGGTTTTACAATTAAGCACATAATTATACCTTTTGTTTCCTCTGCCCAAGTGCATGACTTTACATTTATCCCCATTAAAGCTCATTTGCCATTTAGCAGCCCAAGCTTCTAGTTTACATAAATCCTCCTGTAATATAAAATTGTCCTCCTCTGTATTGATTACCCTGCAGAATTTAGTGTCATCTGCAAATATTGAGATTCTACTCTGTATGCCCCCTACAAGGTCATTAATAAATATATTAAATATAAGCGGGCCCAACACTGACCCCTGTGGTACCCCACTGTTAACTGTGACCCATTCTGAGAGTGTTCCATTAATAACCACCCTTTGTTTCCTATCACTAAGCCAGTTCTTAACCCACTTACACATATTTTCCCCTATCCCCATTGCCCTCATTTTATGTATCAACCTTTTGTGTGGCACCGTATCAAAAGCTTTTGAAAAGTCCATATACACCACATCCACTGCATTTCTTTGGTCCAGTCCAGAACGTACTTCTTCATAGAAGCTTATCAGATTAGTTTGACAGGAACGGTCCCTCATAAAACCATGTTGATAATGGGTCATGAGGTTATTTTTCTTCAGATACTCCAGTATAGCATCTCTTAGAAAACCCTCTAGGATTTTACCCACAGTAGAGGTTAAGCTTACTGGCCTATAATTTCCAAGTTCAGTTTTTGTCCCCTTTTTGAATATTGGCACCACACATTTGCTATACGCCAGTCCTATGGTACAGACCCTGTTATTATGGAATCTTTAAATATTAAAAATAATGGTCTATCTATGACAGTACTTAATTTCTGCAGCACTCTGGGGTGTATCCCATCCGGGCCCGGGGATTTGTCAATTTTAGTGATTTTTAGACGATGCCGTACTTCCTCTTGGGTTAAGCAGGTGACATTTAATTGAGAATTTTTGTTATCACTGATCATATCGTCTGGCATGGGATTTTCTTGTGTAAATACTGTTGAAAAAAAGTCATTCAGCATATTGGCTTTTTCCTCATCCTCATCCACCATTTCACCCAGACTATTTTTAAAGGGGCCAACACCATCATTTTTTAGTTTCTTACTATTTATGTAGTTAAAAAATATTTTGGGATTATTTTTACTTTCTCTGGCAATGAGTCTCTCTGTCTCAATCTTTGCTGCCTTAATTTGCTTTTTACAGATGTTATTTAATTTTCTGTATTTATTTAATGCTTCATCACTACCTACTTGCTTTAATTCCCTAAATGATTTCTTTTTGTCACTTATTGCACCTCTTACCGCTTTATTTAGCCATGGTGGTTTCCTCCTATTTCTAGCATGCTTATTCCCATAGGGTATATATTGTGCACAGGTCCTATTCAGGATGCTAATAAACATCTCCCATTTGCTTTGTGTACTTTTATGTCTCAGGACATCGTCCCAGTTTATTGCACTAAGATCGTCTCTCAACCGTTGGAAATTTGCCTTCCTGAAGTTTAGTGTCCTTGTAGCCCCTCTAATACACATCTTAGTAAATGATACTTGAAAGCTTATTATGTTATGATCACTATTACCCAAGTGACCTCCAACCCGTATATTTGATATGCGGTCCGGCCTGTTGGTTAATATTAGGTCCAGCAGTGCCCCCCTTCTTGTTGGGTCCTGAACCAGTTGTGAAAGGTAATTGTCTCTCATAGTTTTCAAAAACTTATTACCTTTTCTGGAACTGCAGGTTTCTGTTCCCCAATGTATTTCAGGGTAGTTGAAGTCCCCCATGATAATGGCTTCTCCCTGAGTCGCTGCTTCATCTATTTGCTTTATGAGGATATTTTCCTCCACTTCCATTATTGTTGGGGACTTATAACAAACCCCTATCAGTAATTTATTATTTTTCCCCCTCCCCTTATCTCCACCCACAGGGACTCTACATTTCCATTAGATTCACCTATATTATCACGCAGGATGGGTTTTAAGGATGATTTTACGTATAAACATACACCTCCTCCTCGCTTATTTGTACGGTCATTTCTGAACAGACAATAGCCCTGTAAATTAACAGCCCAGTCATGGCTCTCATCCAGCCAAGTCTCCGAAATCCCCACCATGTCATAATTATTTTCCAACAAAATCAATTCTAATTCCTCCATTTTGTTGGTGAGACTTCTGGCATTAGTGTACATGCACTTTATGCATCTCTCTTTACCTCTATTCCTTCCTACTAGATTGACTGTTCTAACCCCACCCCCCATGCCACCCCCAATTTTATTACTTGTGCCCAGGTTACTATTTACACTATCTTCCCCTCCTATACAATGAATACCCTCCCCCCCAATCCCTAGTTTAAACACTCCTCCAACCTTCTAGCCATTTTCTCCCCCAGCACAGCTGCACTCCTGTTTACAAGGTATTCTAGAATACCCGATGCGTCAGAATCGGGCCAGCATCTAGTATGGAATAATTATCATTTTTTAACGATCTTTCTTATGGAAAAAAATAAAAGTTTCTTAGCTTATAAACTAAACTGTCCAATCCATGTGTGCCCATTATCTACAGTAAGGTGACCTGTCTCTGATGGGACTCTAATTATCAAACACCATCTTAGTGAAGGAGATTGAAGAAAGTGCATAGCTTTCTTCTTGCTGTACATAACTATAAGAAACCTTTTTGTGTTTCACTTCACTGTCCTCTAACCATCAAATATTAACTTTTCCTGCAATTATATACAAGTAGAAAGCACTTTACAATATGAAACATCTGAGTGTGATATTTGGTATAATGTGTCTGTCTTCTCTCCAGGATACTGATAAGTAGCACTACACCTTTATTTACATTTAAATAAACACATTGAATTCCATCTCATACGCCGTGCAATTAAAGACAATCCAAATGAATTATCATTAGCAGCTACGAAATCAAGTCTCAATGGATCTTTTTTGCAATGACTGAGCACTGCTTAGTAATTACAGGAGCAGAAAATGTTCTCTTTCAATTTGAAAATTAGTTGGAACTTAATTAGATGTTTTTATTGAAAGTAATTGGCCATATAACATATTCATGAGGGCTATAACATAAATATGCCTTGTTTTTGAAGCGAGGGTTTTGATCAAATAAGTGTAAACGATCCAATTCCTATTAAGTGATGATGTGGCGTGTCTATTGTAAAATAATATCTTCCAATAGACCATCAAAGTACCTAAATTTACAAGTAGTGTTCCAAGTAGTATTCTGGGAAACAAATAAATGAAGTCAAATACAACAGAACAGGCTTTCATGGTACCTCTGAAACGATACGTATTTCAGATATATCTGGTTTGCTGTAAAGTATATTTGATAATCAAGTTTATGACAGATAACCCCTAACTTATCAGAACAAAAGTGCGATATACATCAATCATGACAGCACAGTAAAGCAAAAGAAGCTGAATGTTCCAACTGTCCATGATAGCCTATACACTGTGTACAATTATTAGGTGGGTATTTTGACCATATCTTCATTTTTATGAATATTTCCATACTCTAATCTGCATAAACGTGAATGCTTAATGGATAAAGCTTATCAGGCTAGGTGTATTTGTTTCATGTAGGAGGATGTGGTGTAAGGATATCACCACCTTTTATCAAGGTGAGCAGAATTATTATGCTGCTTGTTTTCCTCAGGCATAATTGACCAAAAAAAGAGATTTACTTGGTTCTGAAAAGTCAGAAATTGTTAAAAGTCTTATAGATGAATACAAAAAACTTGAAATTTCTAATATATTGAGGCATGATCACCAACCATCAAAACTTATGTTTCAAATAGACAACAAACTTGTAAAAAATCCACATTAACTGCCAAAGATTTAGCAGAATCAAACAGGAAGTGACCAGCAAGCCACTATCTTCCAGTTTTGCCATATTGCAGAACTGCAACCTCCCTGGAGTGCCCAGTAGTACAAGGCTGCATGCACACGATCAGGGTTTGCAGCATTATTGATGAGGCATGTTTGTGCTGCGTCCATAATGCTGCATTGTGCAGTACGAGAAATCCCATGTCCACTGTGCTTCTCCCCACCACAATTCCGCTTCTCAGCAGCATGTTAACTTATTGCTGCAGAGTTGGAAGCAAGCTCCAGTGATGAATGCTGGAAAAGCTACCCTACACCAAACGCAGATCGTAAGTAGTGATGGGTGAACCCGCCGATGCTTGGGATTGACAGACTCGCATGGACCTTTTTGTAAAGTCTGACTTTGGGGCTGGACATAACTCAAACATGTGTCTGAACCCTGAGCTTCAACTTTAAAGTTACAGTGCCAACAAGTAGTATTCAACCCCCTGCATTTAGCTGGTTGACACATGCGGAATTAACTTGGCATTGTGACATTTGGACTGTAGATCAGCCTGGAAGTGGGAAATGCAGTGCCACAAAAATTTTTTTTTTTTTTTTTTAAAGCGTTAAAAGTTAATTCAGAGGGTAATTTATTATTCAACCCCTCAAACCACCAGAATTCTGTTTGGTCCCCCTAAAGTATTAAGAAGTAGTTCAGGCACAAATAACAATGAGCTTCACATGTGTGGATTAATTATCTCTTTTGCCAGCCTTTTCTGACTATTTAAGACCCTCCCCAAACTTGTGAACAGCACTCCTACATGGTCAACATGGGAAAGACAAAGGAGCATTCCAAGGCCATCAGAGATAAGATCGTGGAGGGTCACAAGGCTGGCAAGGGGTACAAAACCCTTTCCAAGGAGTTGGGCCTACCTGTCTCCACTGTTGGGAGTATCATCCGGAAGTGGAAGGCTTATGAAACTACTGTTAGCCTTCCACGGCCTGGACAGCCTTTGAAAGTTTCCTCCCGTGCCGAGGCCAGGCTTGTCCGAAGAGTCAAGGCTAACCCAAGGACAACAAGGAAGGAGCTCTGGGAAGATCTCATGGCAGTGGGGACATTGGGTTCAGTCAATACCATAAGTCACGTACTCCACCGCAATGGTCTCCGTTCCAGACGAGCCTGTAAGGTTCCTTTACTTTCAAAGCGTCATGTCAAGGCTCGTCTACAGTTTGCTCATGATCACTTGGAGGACTCTGAGACAGACTGGTTCAAGGTTCTATGGTCTGATGGGACCAAGATCGAGATCTTTGGTGCCAACCACACACGTGACGTTTGGAGACTGGATGGCACTGCATACGACCCCAAGAATTCCATCCCTACAGTCAAGCATGGTGGTGGCAGCATCATGCTGTGGAGCTGTTTCTCAGCCAAGGGGCCTGGCCATCTGGTCCGCATCCATGGGAAGATGGATAGCACGGCCTACCTGGAGATTTTGGCCAAGAACCTCCGCTCCTCCATCAAGGATCTTAAGATGGGTCGTAATTTCATCTTCCAACAAGACAACGACCCAAAGCAAACAGCCAAGAAAACCAAGCCCTGGTTCAAGAGGGAAAAAATCAAGGTGATGGAGTGGCCTAGTCAGTCTCCTGACCTTAACCCAATTGAAAACTTGTGGAAGGAGCTCAAGATTAAAGTCCACATGAGACACCCAAAGAACCTAGATAACTTGGAGAAGATCTGCATGGAGGAGTGGGCCAAGATAACTCCAGAGACATGTGCCGGCCTGATCAGGTCTTATAAAAGACGATTATTAGCTGTAATTGCAAACAAGGGTTAGTCCACAAAATATTAAACATAGGGGTTGAATAATAATTGACCCACACTTTTATGTTTAAAATTTATAAAAATTCAACTGAGCAACATAATTTTTTGGTTTGTAAGATTTATGCTTCTGTTAATAAATCCTACTCTCGTTTGCAGTTTGAAGGCTCTAACTTATTGGCATCTTATCAAACCAGCTAAATCTGCAGGGGGTTGAATACTACTTGTAGGCACTGTACATAGTAACATAGTAACATACATAGTTTTTAAGGTTGAAGGAACACTTTAAGTCCATCTAGTTCAACCCATAGCCTAACATGTTGATCCACAGGAAGACAAAAAGAAACCCATGTGGCAACACTAAACTCCACATTGGGGAAAAAAATTCCTTCCTGACTCCAGATATGGCAATCAGCCTAGTTCCCTGGATCAACGCCCTATCAAAGAATCTAGTATATATAACTGGTAATATTATAGTTTTCAAGAAAGGCTTCCAGGCCCTTCTTAAATGTTAGTAGTGAGTCACTCATTACAACATCATGTGGCAGAGAGTTCCATAGTCTCACTGCTCTTACAGTAAAGAATCCACGTCTGTGATTATGATTAAACCTTCTTTCCTCCAGATGTAGAGGATGCCACCTTGTCCCCGTCTCTGGCTTAAGAGTAAAGAGGTCATTAAAAAGGTCTCTGTACTGTCCCCTCATATATTTATACATTATTATAAGATCACCCCTAAGCCTTCGTTTTTCCAAGCTAAATAACCCCAAGTTTAATAACCTGTCTTGGTATTGCAGACCCCTCAGTCCTCTAATGACTTTGGTCACTCTTCTCTGCAGTTATGGGATGGGACAGGTGGGATGTAAAAGACAGCATATAGTTAATAAACATTGTCATTATACTTACTAGGTCCCGTGGCGCCTATCCTGCCGTCCCACTGTCCAGGCCACATCTACTTTTGGAGCCACTCATTAACTTTTGGGCATATTTGCTGCACTACCGAAAACCACTTTGGTTCTCGGTAGTGTTCGCGGTGATGTCAGGGGTCACTCAAGTTCAAAGATAAGCTATGAACTCGATTGACCTCTGTCACTGTCAGTCTCAGCCTGCTTGTCCCTCTGAACAGACGCTTGTTTGTTCAGAGTGATGAAGCAGAGCTGAACCTTCTCTGCCTGTCAACTACGATGGAGGGAAGGATTTTTGGTAATTAAAGATGGAGTCCCTAAATGTGTTTTTGTCTTATTTCTAATTAAAGATATTTTGTATGTGTTTTTTTTTTTTTTTTTTATTTGGCTTGACACCATGAATTTGAGCTTAGTACCAGCTGACAATGCCAAGCTGGTACTAATCCCATTATTACCCAGCATTCCACCTCCCACCAGGGCCGCTGGAAGAGCCAAATAAAGTGCCTGAAAATTGCGCTAGGATGAATGCAACATTTTCAGGGGTGGTTGTGGGCTGTGGTTTTCAACGTGGGGGACCCAGAAAGCTTGGGCCTTAGAACACTGAGAATCCCAGCCCCCAGCCGCCTGGTTTTACCTGGCTGGCAATCAAAATATGGCAGGAGCCCATGCATTTAAAAAAAATATTTATTTAAATAATTAAAAAATGGGATTCCCTGTATTTTGATTGCCAGTCAAGGTATAGTCAGGCAGCTGGGGTGGCAGCCTGTAACTGTCCGCTTTATCTGTACTGAGAATCAAAAATACTACAGAGCACTACAGAATTTTTTTTAAATTATTCATTTTTACACTACTATATGTGTGATGGACCCAACAGCCAATCACAGACGCTGTGGCAGAGAATGGGTGTCTGTGATTGGCTGTTGGAGTACCCTGGAATCTGCCCACACATTCTAGATGCTAGAATGTATGCGCTGGTTTCAGGTTACTTCAACAGCCAATCACAGATGCCTACTCTCTGTGACATCATCTGTGATTGGCTGCTGGGCCCTTCACAGATTGACATTTTTTTTAAATTTTATTATTATTATTTATTTATATAGCGCCATTATATTCCATGGCGCTTTACATGCTAAAAGGGCAGACTAGGACAAGTAACATAGTAACAATACAAGTAACAATAAATGTTGACAATTCGGTTGTACAGATACTAGAGGGGAGAAGTAATAATATTATGTAATAGTAGTGATTTCTGAATTTTTTTTATCACTAAAATAATAAAACATAAAGCTATAAACTATGCATGTTTCATATTGACATGGTTGGAAACATCTGAAGATTTGTATTGCCAGTTCATTTTTACCGTATAGCAAAACTTAAAAATCAATACCTGAAAACATAAATACTGGAATTGAACTTGGTTTGAATAAAGACATTTTTAAGCAAAGTTGAAGTGGCATCAGGGTCTTCTTTTCTATTACGCTTTAATTGGTAGCCAGACAATTTACCGGGTACCTGGGAGTCCACAAGTGTTTGTGGGAAACCAGCACAAATTATATTTCCCCTTTCTCTGTTTCAAGTGCCTAATATAGCTATGTCAATTGAAAAATATAAAAAAAAAGGTTATGAGTCTTGGAAGGAGGGGAGAAAAAAAGTGCATAAAAAAAATCTGTTGGCAAAAGGTTAAAAAGTTTGCAAATAGCCGGGAATATAGGAAAGGTGTGCCGCATTATAGAGAGCAATGTGGAAGCCATATTTACTTGTGTGATTTAATTAGAGCACTTTCTATGAAAATTCTCAAGTTTGCACATTTGTGTGGGCAGCGTTATAGCAGTGTGGGGAATAAGCGTCTGTGATTTAGATGGCTGAGTGGCAGCTGGCAATTACCGCAGCTCCCAAAAGGCAGTTAGCTGGCCACACCTGTTATGTCATAAATGTCAAACCATATATATGTACTCTGAAAGATTGACTCATCTGTGATATATTAAATGTGCCTAAAGGTTTTGCTGATAAAATCACAGAATTCCTAGAGTTACGCAGTTAGTTATTTTTATTCAAATGGGAGAAAATATTGAATATTTTTCATTTTATGTGACTTTCATAATGTGATTTGTATGATTTATGGCGCTCTTGTATTTTGTAACACAGATAAATCAATATATAAATAAATGAGTCTTTCTTCTGCCAATAACCCTGCGAGGTCCCTGGAATGTTTGTTGTACGATATATATATATGTTAATAATCTTTAATCAATAATCTATTGTTACTATATCATATATGTGCAAATTATAATACAAAAAAGAATGACATTTTTATTTAGAAAATATAAAAGGATCGACACAGCAAACTATTTTTTTATTTTTCTTTCTGGAGTGCAACTTTTGCTGCCAGACGACACTGTCATGTATCATTACATTTACAGGATCAGATTTAGAGTATAGAGCTTATATACTTTGTATTATTTACTTACATTGACCTTCTGTTCTTTATCTCTAAAACTGCTGAGTTGGAAACTGGCTTGCCTAAAAAAATGTAAAAATAAAATAAACTTTCAATAGCGCCATCAGATATCCTACCGTGCAGTAAGTACATGCAGTACTCACTCTCCGCTACGGTTTCTCTATTTTCTAAAAGTTTTTTAAAAGCTAATAAATTCTGATCCCTAAACCTAAATGACATAATAGATTCTATAGTAAGATAAGCACAAGAATAATCCATTTTGTTACTAAAGCAGAGAGATTGCACTAATTTTTCCAATTCTTTTGTTCACTATCTTCTCTAAATTCCAAAACAGATTTTTTTTGCGTATGGTAGGCAAATATCATACCTTTTTTATTCTTATTAAATAAAATATTAGATTGTGCTCTTCTGCATTTGCCAATATTTACAAATTCTCTGTCTTGTTGTCTGGAATATAAGATGCCCAAGGCTATAAGATGCATGCACAGTTTAGACTAAGAAAAAATAATTGAAGCAAAAACTGTGGTGCACTGTTATGGGGGAATTTGCTTCTGACACTATTGTGATCACACAGCATTTTTACCATGTGTCTCTTGGGTTCAATATTCTTAATTAGGCCAGATGTAGTGTTCTTTTGTTTGTTAACTCATGAAACGTGAGTCATTGTTTCTTGCCAGACTAATTGGAACCTTCATTGTCTCAGTTTGTGGATTGCTACCTAAATGTAAATTGCATCAGCCCCCTCTGTCTACATCATTCAGAGGGCAATTATGCAGTCGGATTGAACTGCTGACTTATTAAAGAATAGCCTTATCCTATCAATTCTGTAAGAACGCAATACTCTGAGGTGAAGGATCGGGGTATAAAAAGGACTTGCTTCTGTCACCAGTTGAGAGCTATATATTCTACATGACCTCAGTCTAGAAGCTTTGGTTCCAACTAGAAGTTCACAAAACTGGATCATATTCTACAGGACTTCAGCCTAGGCTCCTAAGATTCAGCAAGAAGATCAGAGACTACTTAAAGAATCCAGATTGGGACAATTCGGTCACTTGTCTACAGACATTGCTGTGCTTGGTTAGCTTCCTAAGCTTGCTGCTATTCCTTGCCAGCCTTTCTTAGTGTGTGCCCACCAAAAGCAGGGTGCTGCTGTACTTGGATAATTGGCCCTGGAAGCCCAGAAGTCATGCGTATTGTAAGAACTGGTGAGCTAGCAGAAGGGTTAGACTCTGTTGCTTGTTATTGTTTTGTGTTTTTGCTGGGTATGTGTTACATGCCTTGACTGTTGGAGATCCAATAAAGTCTAATCAATGTATAATTTCCTCACCTTGAGTTGTAAGAGTGTTCTGGCCGTGGGTAAGGAGTTCAGGCGTTCAGTGGAAGAGCCTTGGTCCATGCAGTCTTTCAAAAGGCAGTCAGGTCAGCGGATGAGAGCACCCACTGACCCCCAAGTCTCCACAACTATTATGTAGGTACTGTCCTTCAATCCTATACTAGTGTCCCCCATCCTGAGGCCCTTCTAGGTATACATGTCCCCCATCCACTTATATATGTCCTCCATCCTGGTATTTATGATTCCCATCCTGATATATATGGTTCTCATTCTGGATCCATCCTGGTATATACAGTGAAGGAAATAAGTATTTGATCCCTTGCTTTTGTAAGTTTGCCCAATGACAAACACATGAACAGTCTATAATTTTAACGGTAAGTTAATTTTAACAGTGAGAGACGACATAATGTTAAAAATAAAATCCATAAAACCACGTTGTCTAAATTATATAAATGTATTTGCATTTTGAAGAGAGAAATAAGTGTTTGATTGCCCGTACCAACCATTAGGAGTTCTGGCTCCTACAGACTAATTAGACGCTTCTTATCAACACGTTACCTGCATTAAAAACAGCTATCTTAAATTATCTGTATAAAAGACTCCTGTACACACACTAATCAATCAGTCAGTCTCTAACCTCTACAACATTTGCAAGACCAAAGAGCTTTCTAAGGATGTCAGGGAAAAGATCCTAGACCTGCACAAGGCTGGAATAGACTATAAAACCAGAAGTAAGATGCTGTGTGAGAAGGAGACAACTGTTGGTGCAATTGTAAGAAAGTTGAAGAAATACAAAATGAGTGTCAATCAACATCGATATGGGGCTCCATGCTAAATCTCACCTCGTGGGGTATACAGGATCATGAGAAAGGTGAGTGATCCGCCTAAAGCTACGTGGTGGCAACTTGTTAATGATCTCAAGGCAGCTGGGATCACCGTCACCAAGAAAACCATTAGTAATACATTACGCCATGATGAATTAAAATCCTGCAGTGCACACAGAACCCCACCCCCTCCTTTTACTGAGCAGAGCATTTATATTGCATCCCATTTCTGTGTGTCCATTTTGGCACCCAGGTCACACTCTGCATCCTACTTCCAATAAGGTCAGTGGGCACAGGAGCAGATTTTAATACAGTTAGAGTAGGCACTATTCCGAAGTAGGTGCACCTTGATGAGGTGGGATGGCTTAGTACATTTTTTGCAAAAAAAACGTATGTACCAAATACCCTATGTTTTTATCAAAAAAGGGGGAAAAACACCGGCAATCTTCTTTTTAATCCTTTATTTGGTTAAGATAAAAGCATGATGAAACGTGTACAGAGATGAACAGCGTAAATCTTGGTACATGTTTCATGATGCTTTTATATTAACCAAATAAAGGAATGAAAAGAAGAAGACTGCCATTGTTTTTCCCCTTTTTTGATTGTGATATGGATGGACACCAACCATCACACCGGCTCCGGAGTCCAGTGTGTAATGATTGAGGCGCTGCTTCCCCTTCCCCCTACCGTTCACTATGTTTTTATAGCACTTACTTTTATTTATTTATCACAGGGTATTTTGACATATTTTGTATGTACTTTTTTCCCTTGGATTCAGTTTATCTGGACGTCAATGTATATATGCTCTACAGGCATGTGTGGAGCCCCTCGGGACGGGGTACTCGGTACCGGACCGGGTACTGCTGGGGAATGTCACGGCGGTTCTGGTCCGGACCGTGTCCCGGGCCCGCACAATAAGATGGGGGGTTATTTACAGGGGATTTGTCACTCGTGACGCCACCCACTATATGCGGCCAGTAATGGGGCCGCCGCTGCTGCAGAACCTCCGGGGATGATGGGTTAGCAGCTTGGATGGAATAGTTTCTGTGGGCAGAACTGGGTTCCCCGGGGCAGTGGTAGAGGTAGTTAAAGTCTGTGAGGACGTTATTGATGCTGCAGGAGAGTAGGAGTAGCAATAGAGATGATAAGAGTAGAGGCAATGGCAGTCTATGAGGGCAAGTGGGGCTTCAGCATAAGGATGACACACACACTCACGGTTTCTGTTGTTCTTCAAGTCTTTACTGGCAGATGGTATTACACAGTATTGTCCACGGAGTCTGTACCAGGCTGCTCTCACCCTGACCGGGTCCTTGGCTTCCTACTTAAATGCTGTGTGGCCCTGCTGCTGCTTGTAGCTATACTGCTGGCCCTGTCTCTGCTCACGGTACCAATATGCTGGGCAACTTGAGTCCTCTGTGTCACTGACTCCTTCGTGTTGCTTTGCTATGGTGTGGTGAAGATGGTGGACCTTCACTATGCCGGTGTTTACTGTCCTGTCTGTCTCAGGCACAGCCTCGGATCCGGTATCCGTCTTAAGCGTTTCCCCTGGATCAAGCTTTTGGGGTAACTCTTTATCCCGGGTATGTTCCTCTGTTAATCTGTCTCCTTTCCTCAGACCTCTCAGGACCTCCACTGACACTTTGCTCTGCTCCTGCTCCAGACTAGACTCAACTCTCAACTCTCCTCTGAACTGAACTAACTGTCACTCTTGTCTTGTGGTAAACAACTTTAGCTCCTCCCACTAGTGCAGGTGCCAGATAAGCTCCTCCCACTTTCTAGTGTAGTGTTGTGTGGGGATTAAACCTGTGTTGTTTCTGTGGCATATTAACCCTTGGGGTGCCACACATGATCACTAATGTCTGCTTTGACTCAGCTTTTTTTGTAATTTCAGTTTATCTACTTGTCTCCTGACAAGTTAGGGAGAGCTCCACCCCCTCCTTTTACTGAGCAGAGCATCTGTATCCCATCCCATTTCTGTGTGTCATTTTGGGACCCAAGTCACTCTCGGCATCCTGCTTCCGATTAGGCCAGTGGGCACAGGGGCATTGTTTTAATACAGTTAGATTAGAGATCGTCCCAAAGTGGGTACACCTTGACGAGGTGGGATGGCTTAGTCCATTTTTTGCAAAAAACATATGTACCAAGTACTCTGTGTTTTTATAGCACTTGCTTTTTATTTATTGCAAGGTATTTTTATATAATATGTATATACTTTTTCTTCCTTTGGATTCAGTTTAGCTGGTAGTCAGTGTGACTGTGCTCTACAGGCATGTTCACTAATGTCTGCTCTCACTCATTTTTTTTTGTAATGTGGCTTAAAGGGATCCTGTCACCCCCAAACCACCTTCTAAGCTATTAAAAGCTGTCCCTAGAGCATAGTAACACTTACCCTACACTCCTTTTAGCTCCTAAATGCAGCAATTGAAACTGAATCTAAACGTTATAAAAGTACCTCATTACTGATGTTAATGAGTGACTATGGTATTCAAGTGACATGGTTAGAGATAGGAGCTGAGATGCAGATGTAGAGTTGGGGCTGTTTATGGGGATGTTAAAGTCTCCCAGGATGAGGGTTGGTAATTCTGAGGACATGAAGTGCGGTAGTCACGCGGAGAAGTGGTCGAGGAAGTGGGTGGGTGAAACTGGGGGGCGTAAAACCACCGCTACTCTGAGGGGGAGGGGACGGAACAGCCCAATGGTGTGAACCTCGAAAGAAGGGAATGAGAGTGATGGAGCGGGAGGTATGACCTGGAAAGTACATTGTGGGGGCAGGAGTAAGCCAACTCCACCACCAGGTCTGTTTCCAGGTCTCGGGAAATGGGAGAAGTGTAAACCGCCATAGGAGATAGCAGCAGGGGAAGCAATGTCTGAGTCCTGGATCCAGGTTTCAGTGAGAGCCAAAAGGTTAAGAGAGTTAGTGAGAAATTAGTTGTGGATAAAGGTAAGTTTGTTGCATGCGGACCGTGGATTCCAGATATCTTCATACAGTGCCGTATTATATATCCAGCCTTATATCTCCCATACAGTGCAGTATACTGTATATGCAGCCTTACATCTCCCATACAGTGCAGTATAATATATCCAGCCTTATATCGCCCATACAATGCAGTATAATATGTCCAGCCTTATATCTCCCATACAGTGCAGTATACTGTATATGCAGCCTTATATCTCTTCATACAGTGCCATATTATATATTGAGCCTTATATCTCTCCATACAGTGCAGTATAATGTATCCAGCCTTATATCTCCCATATAGAGCAGTATAATGTATATGCAGCCTTATATCTCTCCATACAGTACAGTATGATGTATCCAGCCTTATATCTCTCCATATAGTGCAGTGTAATATATCCAACCTTATATCTCTCCATACAGTGCAGTATACTGTATATCCAGCCTTACTTCTCCCACATAGTGCAGTATACTATATATGCAGCCTTAGATCTCTCCATACAGTGCAGTATACCGTATATGCAGCCTTATATCTCCCACATAGTGCAGTATACTATATATGCAGCCTTAGATCACTCCATACAGTGCAGTATACTGTATATGCAGCCTTATATCTCTCCATACAGTGCAGTATAATATATCCAGCAGTATATCTATCCATACAGTGCAGTACACTGTATTTGTAGCCTTATATCTCTCCATACAGTGCAGTATAATATATCTAGCCATATATCTCTTCATACAGTGCAGTATAATGTATCCAGCGTTACATCTCCCACATAGTGCAGTATAATATATATGCAGCCTTAGATCACTCCATACAGTGCAGTATACTGTATATGCAGCCTTATATCTCTCCATACAGTGCAGTATAATATATCCAGCAGTATATCTATCCATACAGTGCAGTACACTGTATATGTAGCCTTATATCTCTCCATACAGTGCAGTATAATATATCTAGCCATATATCTCTTCATACAGTGCAGTATAATGTATCCAGCTTGACATCTCCCACATAGTGCAGTATACTGTATATGCAGCCTTAGATCTCTCCATACAGTGCAGTTTAAAGTATCCAGCCTTACATCTCCCACATAGTGCAGTATACTGTATATGCAGCCTTAGATCTCTCCATACAGTGCAGTATAAAGTATCCAGCCTTACATCTCCCACATAGTGAAGTATACTGTATATGCAGCCTTAGATCTCTCCATACAGTGCAGTATAAAGTATTCAGCCTTACATCTCCCACATAGTGCAGTATACTGTATATGCAGCCTTAGATCTCTCCATACAGTGCAGTATAAAGTATCCAGCCTTACATCTCCCACATAGTGCAGTATACTGTATATGCAGCCTTAGATCTCTCCATACAGTGCAGTATACTGTATATGCAGCCTTATATTTGACTCCCCCATAACCTTCTGGCCATACTGCACTCATTAAAGAAAAACAAAATAAACAAAATACTGTACTTACCTGTCCTGGTTCCCTCGTTACTCCGGTAGTCTCTTGAAGTTTGAAGATGAAGGAGGAGGAGGAGGTGCCGGCCTGCTGTATGCGGTCCCCAGTGGAGCGCAGGCGAGGAAGCTGGCAGGTCAGAGTAGAGGAGGGGAAGGGGGGAGCAGCAGCATCATTACATCACTGAGCCAAAGCAACAAAGGAGTGGCTCATAAAGAAGTACATTAAGGTCATGGAGTGGCCTAGCCTGTCTCCAGATCTTAATCCCATTGAAAATTTATGGAGGGAGCTGACGTTCTGAGTTGCCAAGCGACATCCTCAAAATCTTAATGCTTTAGAGATGACTTGCAAGGAGGAGTGGACCAAAATTCCTCCTGACATGTGCGCAAACCTTATCATCAACTACAAAAAATGTCTGACTGCTTGCCAACAAGGGTTTTGCTACCAAGTATTACATCTTGTTTACCAGAGGGATCAAATACTTATTTCTGTCTTCAAAATGCAAACACATTTGTATGATTTAGACAATGATTTCAGGATTAAATTTTTGATATTCTTTCTCTCACTGCTAAAATTAACCTACCCTTAATTTTATAGACTGTTCATGTCTTTGTTAGTGGGCAAACTTACAAAATCATCAAGGGAACAAATAATTATTTCCTTCACTGTATCCTCCCCATCCCATCCTGGTATATATATCCCCTTCCTGGTATCTATGATACCCAAACAGGTATTTATGGCTTTCATCCAGTTATACATGGCATCATCCTGGGCCCATCCTGGTATATATGACCCTCATCCTGGTATATATGATCCTCATCCTGGTAAACATGGCTTAATACTGGGCACGTCATTGTATCATCCTGGTATATATATCCCATTCTGGTATATTTGGCCCCATACTGTTAAATTTTGGCCCTCATTCTGGACCCACTTTGGTATATACAGCCCCATCCTGTTATATATGGTCCTAATCCTGTTATATATCTCCCCCATCCTGGTATATATGGCACCTCATAATGCAGTCATCCTAGTGTATATAGCTGCCGCCATGCTGTAGACATAAAAAATAAGCAATTCTAATCTTTCCTCCGCTCCCCTAGTGTGTGTTGTGCTCTTGTGATGCTGGCAACTGACACCAATGTCAGTTTCTGGGATATTGTCTACTCTCCGCCAAGGATTATGATTATAGAGGTGGGGAGCAGTGAATAAGCTTTGTCTTCAGCGGTCTGTCTCTAATAAAATGGCACCGAGAGGAGATGCATGTGCAGACAGTGTTCTGTGTTGCCATTATATTGAAGACAGTTTGTAGAATACTAAAATGGCACTGGCCACAGAATGCTGCTGAAGCACAGCATTAGAACTCAGTCCTGCTTCCACCTCCTGTGATCCTGCAACGTCGCAGCTGCCCCCTATCACTATCATTGGTAGTAGGTAATCTACTACTTATCACTAATCATAGGTAGTAGATTATCTACTGTATCTACAGGAGGAGGAATAAGTATTGAAATCGTCACCAATTTTTCTAAGTAAATAAATTTCTAGGGTGCTTTTGATATGAATTTCTCATCAAATGTCGGTAACAATTCATCCAATCCACTTTGACAAAAAAATCAAACCACAGATGTCCATACATTAATTTATGCAGCGTGTAATAATGAGAAATGACACAGGAAAAACTATTGAACACATGAGGAATGACAAATGTAAAAAAGCCATAGAAAGTCATGACACCAGCTGAAATTTATCAATAATTTGTAATCCTGACATTTATTGAAAAATAATATCAGCTGGTCCAACTGCTGGCCTATATAAATGTGTCTCATTACCAATGTTTCACACAAGAAACATGTCATGATGAGTAAATCCAGTGAGCTGTCTCATGACCTTCACAACCTTATTGTTGCAAAACATACTGATGGCATTGGTAAGATTCCACTCAGCACTGTTAAGGCCATAATCCAGACTGAAAAGAATAACATTTTACGAGAAACCAACCATGACCAGAAGACATTGAAGAGCTGTCCAAGAGCCAGGGAACACCTGTGTAGAGCTACAGAAAGACCAGAAATCAGCTGTTACAATTGTTTCAAAGAAAATGATGAGTAATGCACTCAACCTCCATGACCTGTATGCACGCTCAAGGTGGGTTTACACGCTTCAATTGCGATCCGATATCGCAGTTCAATGGCGCGGGAGCGCGCATTTAGTGCACGTTTCTCCCGCATCGCATTGAATGTTTAGACGCTGCGATATCGGAATACAACGTCCGTGCGATGTCTCCGCCTCCCAATCCAGGATCGCATAGTTAACATGGGAGTGAATGGGTGACGTTTCAAATCGCATCGTAGTTGGGCGTTTACACAGCACGATCCGGCTTCAATCGCTATGCAATATCGGAGCATTGAATAGCACGCTCATTCAATCCCCGATATCGCATTGACATCGTGCCTGCATCGTATTGGACGTTCACACCATACAACGCAGGCACGATTTCGGCTCCGACGATTGAACCACGTGACTTTTGATTGAAATCGTACTACGATATCGCGACGTGTAAACCCGCCATCACCGTGCAAGACTCCATTGCTGAACAAAAAGCATGAACAAGCACATTTAAGGTTTTCTCAACAACATTTAGACAAACTTATGAAATATAATTTGGTTCAATCAAAATTGATTGCTTTTCTGCAATAAAACACATCGTGTTTGGAGGCCAAAAGGCACTGTACACCATAAAAACAGTGACATTTGTAGGCAAAGATTTCATAGTATGGGGCTGTTTTTCAGAATATGACACTGACAAACTTCACATACTTGAAGGAATGTTGTTTTTTCTGAAGCAATTTTTTTTTTTTTTCTTTTATTCATTTGTTCTTTTGCAAGGTCATTGCAGCCAATATTTTTTCATTTTCTTAACTTGTATGTACAATATAGTTAAAGCAGCTTGAGGAAAGTTCAGATCACATTTTTAACTGCTTTACAGCTTTGGAAACCTGAACAGTTAAAAGAAGCTAAAAAAAACCAGAGCATGTATTCAGGAAGTCATTCTTACACTGTAATGTATGTTTATTCCTTTTACTTTTTATTACTTTATTACATTTTCCCTTCCTACTTTATTAAATTTTTTAACATGGCTTAGGCCCCCTTCACATCACTATTTTTTGAGATCCGTGGCTATCTGTTGTAAAACTGATAGCCACGGATCCAATTTGGCCCCCATGTATCCCTATGGGCACAGATGGGCACAGATTGGTCCTATATGGCCATCCAATTGTTTCCAAATTGTCATGGATCCGATTATGTCCGATTTTTTTATGTACTCAGAATAGGAGACTGCTCTAATTTTGGGCACAGTGGACCAAGTCGAACAGAATCAAATCTGACATGGTCCGCGGCAAATAACATGGGACATATGGAACGCGGATCCGGGAAAAAACAGGATCGTTTCCCAGATCCAATTTTAGTGTACTGAGCATGCTCCGTACACTAAAATGGTCTGTTCTCGTGTAATTTCACTTTAGCAGTGTATTACATACACTGCTAAAGTGAAATTAAAGTAATCAAAGTGTTAAAAAAAAAAAAAAAAATGCTCACCTTTCTGCCGAGTGTCCCGCGATGTGCGGCATGCAATCCCGATGGCTGCAGGACCTTAAGCAGCTGACTGGGGGGGAAGGGCAACCCGATCAGCTGATGTGTCTCATGACAGCATCAGCTGAGCGGTCTAAACCGCCCGCCCGCCAAAACTGTTTTTTTTTTTTTTTTTAACTATTGCTTTCAATATTGCAATCTATTTAGATACATTTCGAAAGTGAAAGTCAACCCGACACCACTTGCCTGCACTTTGCAGGCTCGGGCTCCTCCCAGCTCTTTCTGTGTCTGGATCCATAAAAATCATGGATCCGGACACAGAAATGGCATCCGGAGTTTATAATCCTGGCCAGTCTGTTCCTGTCAGTGTGGTCCTGCAAAAAAAACAGGATCCCCACGGACAGGAACAAATCGTGATGTGAAGGGGGCCTTTCAGAGCTCACCTGAAAAAGACATCTTGTCCATATAGTACCCTTTCATGTGCATTTTTCAGGCATTTTACACTAGAAAAATGTTCAATACGTAAAATACAAATCAATGGGAATGCTAAAATGACCCTTAGAAGATGGATGGGGATTTATGCACAATTTCATTGCAAAAAAAGCTGAAGATTTGTTCATTTTTTAATGCTGTTAAAAACATTCAGAAAACAACAGAGAAACCTACCAAACTGCTGAAAAAATGTCAAACAATGCTAAAAACAGCTAAAAAAGTACTAAGTAAATAAGAAAAGGAAAGGTGAAAAAAATAAACTTTATGGCCACTTTACACACGGCAACAGGAAGATAGAAAACGGCAGGTGTCGGAGACAATTGTACCTTTAACTTCAAAACACCTTGCAGATAGCTGAATTACACGCAGCCACTTCAAGGTGTTTTGAAGGTAAAAGGTACAATTGTCTCAGACACCTGCCGTTTTCTATCTTCCTGTTGCGGCGTGTAAAGTGGCCATTAGGTCTACAAAAACTCCACAGAAAAGGCAATGGTCCCCCAGCTTGAAAAATGGATGTTTTGATGTGTGAACACACCCTTGAGTATGTGCACAAAGTTTTTTGAGGAAATTATGTGGAGCAGTTCATCTTGACAAAAATTTTGAAAATCTCTTGAACAATGGTGAAGATCCATCCTATTAATATTTCTTTTATAACCACCATGCTCACATGCTTAGTCTTTTGTATGTTTTTATTTATTACACGTCAAGTTTTGAAAATCGCTGTTTAGGAAGCAAAGAAATTGGTTCGAAGAATCCGTAGAAGCACAACACAGTCGCAAGGTGGTTCACCGTTTTCCGAAGCTCCAAGCCCCCCTCCCTGCACTGTGTGTAAACTGAACCCTGCATTAACGTGATGGTTCTGGTCAACCTCCAGTGAGTGCGGCTTTTCTTCTTATTCTTTGCATTTATGTGGTTCACTACACTTGAAGCTTGCAACCGTGAGAAGGCTTTACCTTGGTGGCTGCGGGAGTGGTTTGCTGCTACAAAGTAAGTTCCAGTGGTGTGAGTGGCTGGCAAAGGGGTTCCTGGCTGTACTTGTTTGTTGAATACACATATATACACACACAGCACTGCTACGTGAATATATAGATACAAATAGCTCTGCTACATGAACATATAGACATACAGCTTTGCTACAGACACATAGAGTTCTGCTACATGAACATTTAGACACATGCAGCTCTGATACATGCACAGTATGTGCACATATAGACACACACAACTCTACTACATGAACACATTGGCACACACAGCACTATTACATGCATACTACATGCACATAGACACACTTAGCACTTTTCATGAATATATAGACACACACAGCTCTACTACATGCACATTACATTCACATATGTACAAAGCACTGCTACATGAACATATATACACACATAGCTCTGCTAAATGAACATATAGACACACACAGCTCTGCTACATGAACATGTAGACACACATAGCCCTGCTGCATGCACATACACACACACAGAGCCCTGCAACAGACACATTTACTTACACACTTCTTGCAGTTCTTGATTGATGGAGAGCAGGAGAGGAGACACTGGGAACTGTACAGAGAATTCATTATTATGGGGGACTTCAACTACCCTGAAATATATTGGGGGACAGAAACCTGCAGTTCCAGCAAAGGAAATAGGTTTTTTACAACTATTAGAGACAATTACCTTTCACAACTGGTTCAGGATCCAACAAAAAGGTGGGCACTACTAGACCTAATATTAACCAACAGACCAGACCACATATCAAATATACAGGTTGGGGGTCACTTGGTTAATAGTGATTACAAAATAATACATTTTCAAGTATCCTTTAACAAGATGTATAATAGGGGGGGCTAGAAGGACACCAAACATCAGAAAGGTGAATTTCCTATGGTTGAGAGATGATCAGAGTCATAAAAGTGCAATAAACTGGGATGAAGTCCTGAGAAATAAAAGTAAACACTCAATCGTTTATAACCATCCTGAATAGGGTCTGTGCACAATACTTACCCTATGGGAATAAACAAGCTAGAAATGAGAGGAAACCAATGTTGCTAAAGAGAGCTGTAAGGGGCGCAATACGTGATAAAAAGAAAGCATTTAGAGGATTAAAGCAAGTAGGTAGTGTTGAGGCACTAAATAATTATAGAAAATAAAATACATTCTTTGAAAAGCAAATCAACGTGGCAAAGACTGAGACAGAGAGACTCATTGCTAAAGAACGTAATAATAATCCAATAAATATTGTTCAACTACATAGATAGTAAGAAACTGAAAAGTTATAGTGTTGGCCCCTTAAAAATAGTCTGGTTTAACAGATGGATGAGGATGAAGCAAAACCAGTATGTTAAATACCTTTTTTCAACAGTATTTATACAAGAAAATCCTGTGACAGATGACATGTTCAGGGATACCATAAATTCTCCATTAAATGTCACCTGCTTAATCCAGTAGAAAATGTCAGCAACCCAGTTTTTAAGGGCCTGCAGCTTGTCAGTCTGCGGTCAGAGTTGAACTTCTTGCCGCCTTGGCTTTCCGCGTTGCCGGTGTTTCCCTCAACGTTACCAGCTGGCTCCAACCAGTCCTGGCCCGTTGCCTTCTGTCCTGGACCCCCATTTAAGAATGGGGCTCCCTCCTGTCGGCTGTGCTGTCAGGCCTGTCCTTCCTGACTGCCTTCCCGGCACTGTCTGAGGTAACTTCTCTCACTAACTTCCTGCTTCTATAGCCCTAACCTAGGCCCCACCCCCCTTTTGGGACCTACTAAATTACCAGTCCCCACTATTCTAAGTGGCCTAGTACTAAGAGTGTGCAAGTACAGACTCCACAGGTTAAACCCTGAACTGACAACTTACAGGAATAACACATTTGTTGTCAGTGTAGTACTTCCCTGTGGCGCCTAGCCAGAGAGGCTCCACACGTCCATGAAGAGGTAAGTTCTGAACTGGACCAGGGAAATGCAGTGGATGTTGTCTATATGGACTTTTCAAAAGCTTTGATACGGTGCTACACAAAAGATTGCTACATCAAATGAGAAGATTGAGGATAAGGGAAAATATGTGTAACTGATTTAAGACCTGGCTCAGTGATAGGAGCAAAGATTGTTATTAATGGAACACACTCAGACTGGGTCACAGTTAACAAAGGGGTCAGTATTGGGCTCACTTTTTTTTAACATATTTATTAATAACCTTGTAGGGGGCATATAGTAGAATTTCAATATTTCTAGATGATACTAAACTTTGCAGGGTAATCAATACAGAATAGGGCAATTTTATATTACAGGAGGACTTATGTAAGCTGGAAGCTTGGGCTGAGGAATGGCAATTGAACTTTAATATGAATAAATGTAAGATCATGTACTTGGGCAGAGGAAATAGAATGTATAATTATGTGCTTAATTGTAAAACACTGGATAAAACTGTTACTGAAAAAGACCTAGGTGTATGGGTGGATGACAAAATCACATTTAGTGGCCAATGTCAGGCAGCTGCTGCAAAGGCTAATGAAATAATAAGGTGCAGTAAAAGAGGCATAGATGCTCATGAGAAGAACAGTTTTACCTCTATACAGTTCACCAGTGCGACCACACTTAGAATACTGTGTACAATTCTGGTCTCTCCAAGCCCTCGCCACCTCCTGCCGCCTCCAACACAAAAATATTTCCAGAATCCGTCCCTTCCTCAACCCTCAATCTACTAAACTATTAGTGCATACCCTCATCATCTCGCTTCTCGACTACTGCAATCACCTCCTCTGTGGCCTCCCTGCTAACACTCTTGCACCTCTCCAACTAATCCACGTCTCTCCTCGCTGCTCCTCCACTTCTTCCCTCTGCAAATCCCTTCAATGGCTTCCAATTCCCAGCATATCCAATTCAAACTCCTAACATTGACTTACAAAGCCGTCCACAATTTGTCCCATCAGATATCTCTGAACTAATCTTCCGATATCATCTAACTCGTAATCTTCGATCCTCCCAAGACCTTCTTTCCTCCACACTTGTACATTCCTTATCTAACCGCCTGCAAGACTTCTCCCGAGCATCCCCCATTCTCTGGAATTCTGCACCCCAAAACGCCCAACTGTCCCCTACACTCGGAACCTTCAAGCGGAACCTGAAAACCCATCTCTTCAGAACAGCCTACAACCTACATTGACCAGAGTGCCACCTCAACACCACTGGACCTGGTGCTCCACCACCATTGGACCTGGAGTTCCATCACCACCAGAGCAGACCCAACCTACTGTCTCTCTCCCCACTGCCCTATAGAATGTAAGCTCTCTGTATCAGTCTGTCACTATTAGTTTGTTCATTGTATTTTTAACTTGTTTGTATGTAACCCTTCTCATGTACATCACTATGGAATCAATGGTGCTCTATAAATAAATAATAATAATAATAATAACCTTAAAAATTATGATACTATGAAACTATGACCATTCTTGAGGTGGCTTCCATTTGAAAACCTCGCTCACTATATTGCAGTTGAAACAAAAGAGGGTTTAAAGGCCCACATAACATCCAAATCATGCCAAAGAAGATGGTTCAGGAATTACTATCGTTTTCTTGTAGCATCTTCTAATTTAAGTACTCATCAGATATACCGGCATTTAAAATATGTCATGTGCACATATTGTTATACTCATTTTTCAAATTTGCCAAAAACAGGATTGGAGGTCAATACATAAAACTATTGTTCTTGCTATGATTGTTCCTACTGTATAATACAATTCTGTATTTGGTCCTTCAAGTTTTATATCATTGTGTATCTCAATGTTACAATAAATGCTGCTTACCTTACATAAAGGCTGGATGTTTATCAGCCGACCCCAGGCCATCTACTTGAACTCTTGATAATGAAACAAAGAATGTGTTGCATGTGTTTTAGGCTAATTTGCTTTTGTTCTAATACACTTTTCTAGCCAGTGATTAATATCTTTATTTCACGCAATGTAATGTGTCCAAGGTACAGCCAAAGTTTTTAGATGAGTTTAATTAATCAGCTTGTCTGTGTGTCTAGTGCTTTAATTAATCATAGTCTGTATCTCCCAAACCCAATTGTGCAAGCAAAACATGTTTGAAATTCCCCGGTGGATGGTGGGCAGCCTGACTGTAGAGGGCAGTGGAGTTTAACTACAAGACAAATTATGTATTTTCTCTATTTTGTAAGTTGAACTCAAGGTGGTCTGCATATTGGAGCCATTGAAATATGTCTGTAAAATGATGATGAGCAGAAAGTTACGGAAAATTACATTTCAAAGTTGAATTGTAATTTATATATCTATGAATAACTATATTAGGGCCCTTTCACATCAGCGTTTTTTGAAATTCGCGGCAGATGCGGTGAAAAAAACGCATCTGCCGCGATTACCGCATACCGGCTGCACTTGCGGCGCGGTTGCAGTAAACGCCATGCAAAGTATAGGCGTACTTGCGGCAGGTGCGGCAAGTGCGGTTTTGCACTTGCGGCAGGTGCGGCCGCGAAAAAAAACGCGACTGACCGCGTTTTTTTTCGCGGCCGCACCTGCCTCAAGTGCAAAACCGCACTTGCCGCACCTGCCGCAAGTCCCCCTATACTTTATATGGGAAAAACCGCAACCGCGCCGCAAGTGCAGCCGGTATGCGGTAATCGCGGCAGATGCGGTTTTTTTCACCGCATCTGCCGCGAATTAAAAAAAACGCTGATGTGAAAGGGCCCTTAGAAGGTGCATATTCTCTCTACCTCTTACTATGCATATTTGCATTGTATAGATACATTTATATTTTTTGTACTATTATTTTAAATATGATTTTTTTTCTGTATTATGACCTTCTATGATTTATAATAGTGTTCAGACACTGTGATATCTAATCTGTTGGGTTAAAGAGTTGAGTCTTGCGCTAGATGGCCAACAGAACTCTCTTGCTTCTGCAGAGTACAGAGTAAAGGTCCATAAACACATGAGATAGCTGAAGTCCTCTCGTTCAGATGACAGGTATCACTCTCAACACCTTCAATGCACATCAGCACTTAACTTGGCCGAACATTCTGATTTTGTCTGTGAAAGAGCCACTGTCAGACTCCTGTAGACTCAGCTTTATGGATGAGAAAACCGGACTTTAAAGTTTGGTGTTTGTACTGAACACAGACTTTACCAATGTTTTCAGTCTTTAGGTTCAGAGTTTGCTGTGTTTAGGTACACTTGGTGCTCGGCCCAGTGTGAGCCACTTGCAGTATTTGAACGGCTGCACTTGGGATAAAGTCAGCGATATCAGATGTAGTGCTAACCGAAAAAATGACAAAACCCTGCCCTCCCCGGAAGTGCTTAGTGCAGTGCTGTATGTGGGGGAAGATTTGAATTGCCCAATCAATCACAATGATGTTTGGGTCATTTGGGTCCAGAAAAGAACTTCTTATATAGTCCGGCTGAACACCCAAAGCTAAACTTCAACGGGTCTGGTTATCTCTACCCAGCATTTCTCCAAACCAAAAAATCAGTCTTTAATCCATTCAGCCCCGGATGATTTTCCGATTTTCCATTTCCATTTTTCCCTCCCCTTCTTCCAAGAGCCATAACGTTTTTATTTTCCTTCAATATAGACATATGAGGACTTGTTTTTTGCGGGACGAGTTGTACTTTTGAAATAAATAATTTATTTTACCATATAGTGTACAGGAAAATGGAAAAAAAATTCCAAGTGTGGTGAAATTGCAAAAAAAGTGCAATTACACGTTTGTTTTTTGGGTTTTCTATTTGCTGTGTTCACTTTATGGTAAAACTGTCAGTATGATGCCTTGCCTAGCACAATGTTGTAGATACCAAACAATGTATACATTTACTTTTATCTGAGTGGTGAAAAAAAGTTCTGAAGTTTTTAAAGATCAATAACTGCACTCTTGCGCCATATTCTGCGACCCGTAACATTCTCACTTTTCGGGATCTGGGGCTGAGTGATGTTTTATATTTTTCTGGCTTGAGCTGATGTTTCTAATGATACCATTTTGGGGTAGATGCGCTGTTTTGATCGCCAATTATTGCATTTTATTGCAATGTTGCAGCAACCAAAAAAATTACATTTTAGCATTTGGACTTTTTTTTTAATAGTTTTATTTTCAATGGGCCAAGAGGATTGGTGATTTGAACTTTTGTGTTTTTTTTTAAACTTCTTTTTATTCTTTCTTTACCCACTAGGGGGCCTCAGTACTGCACACTGCGATCGCTTCTCCTATGTTCTGACGAGCTGTAGCACATCTGAACATAGGAATAATGATCACTTTCTGCTGGTGATGTCACTGGAGCATCGCTGGCAGGACGTGATTGTAGACAGTTTCCGGGGTCATCACATGACCCTGGGCAGTCAAGGTAAAAGATGGAGGGCTCATGATCGCATCATGGGACCTCCAATCATGACGGGTAACAGCACAATCCCAGCCACGATCCAAAGGATTAACAGCACCGATCCAATCACTGATCAGATGCTCTTAGCTCTGATCATTGATTTTAGCTACTCATCTCAGCGGATCAGATCAGCTGACATATGTGGAGGAAGGTGCAAGCTCAGTGCTTGAGCTTGCATCAGGAGGAATGACACGGTCAAGGACGTATATATACGTCCTTGGTTGTGAAGGGGTTAGAATTCATCATGCAGTTGGCTTTCATAGAGATGCAGTGAGTTGTGACTTCCAGTGCACTCCAGCTCACATTGGAGCTGCCAGCAGGTCACAAATTACAGGAGACTGCCCAAAGCAACACTGGAAAAAGATGAAGGTGCAACAGATTAGTATATTACAGGGAACAGGGGACTTACATTTAAAGCAACACTCCAGTGGTGCAATAAAAAGAAACCTGCTGGGTTGGTGCTTGAGGATGAAAATGACCCAACCTTTAAGATTTCATAATATCATCTTTCCCTTTGAATAACATGCCAATATATGATTCAACACCAGGTTGATTTCTTGGAGGTTTACATTGTTAATATCATGACTAAATCCCAAAGCAAAAATATGTTTCCAAACACAATGATTGACAGAAATGTTTTAATTCTCTTTCTAAAAGAAAAGTATAATATTGTCCTGTGGGACAGAATGGTAATACTCTCTGCAGAATTCTACTTTGCGAGGTGAAAGATGTTTACAAAGAAATATTTATAACAAAGTCCATAATCACACCTTATACTGGGTTTATATACTCATAGATTACTCGTCTGCGGCTTCTGCTCCCTATCAGGATAAACCTAGTCTTGAAGACTTGGGGATGACATCACTGGAAAAAATGAGTTATTAGGTATCTGGATGAAGAATGATCTTGCGAAGACAGACTATGATATTAAGCTATTGTATTGTAAGATTCTTGTCACCTGTACACTCGATTCAACTGGTGGACCTTTGTGTCCCCTAGGAATTGATTTTTATTGTATCAGTGATCTTTTGAAAATCTTTAAAAATATTATTGGAAAACCTCTTTTTCTCATCTTAAAATACTGATGGGAACAAAGCGTGATGTTTCCTTGACCGACCTCTGTGCCTACTGTATCAGCCTTATTGTTTCGTGCTACTTGAACTAAAACAGGACATCCTGAAACCTCAGTCTGCTTTGCAGATGCACTCTAGCTATCTTCAGTGTTTTTGCTTTGCTCAGTTTGGCCATGGTATTCGACATATAACATGAAGCTCACCTATGTAGCAACGTTTAGAAAATCTATATGCAGATTTAAAACCTACACACAATTGTTTCTGTTAAAGCCATTGACAGTGTTTTAACAGAAATATGAAAATTATTATTATCACAAGATAGGAGCCCGATGCTATTGCACAGAGTGGTGACATCATGATGAGGAAGGCTTTGTGGTGCTGGCGGTGGTGGACAGCTCTCCCTCCCGTGAGGTCTCTATTCTCTCTGCTGTTTTTCCCCTTTGCTCTCTGCCCCCCCCATGCTGCCTTGTCTCTGCCCCCTCTCTGCCCCTTTTTTTTTTGTCTCCTCATGCTGCCTTTCTGCACTCTTGTGGTCACTCTGGCCCCCCTGTGGTCGCTATCAGCCTCCTCTACCCTCTCTGTGGTTACTCTCTGCCCCCCCATGGTCGCTTTCTGCCCCCCTGTGGTAACTATTTGCCCCCCTCTTGTGCTGTCTCTCTGCCCCCTACATGCTGTCTCTCTGGCCCCCCTAGGAGTGTGGACTGGGCAGTGTGGGGGTGTGGACTGGGGTTAGGGGTCTGCAGAGATTGTGGACCGGGTGTGGGTGGGAGGGTAGACTGGGATGAGGGGGCTGCGGAGAGTGTGGACCAGGCATGAGTGGGCACGTGGACCGGGGTGAAGTGGCTGTAGGGCATGTGGACCAGGTGGGGGTGGGAAGGTGGACTGGAATGAGGGGTCTGTGGGGAGCATAGACCAGGTGGAGGTGGGAGCTTGGACCGGGCTGGGTTGAGAGCATGGACTAGGGTGAGAGGGCTTTGGGGCACGTGGACTGGGCAGGGGTGCAAGTGTTGACTGGGTTGAGGGGGTTGCAGGGAGCATGGACAGTGGTAAGGGGGCTGTGGGGACTGCAGTGTATGGACTGCAGTGAGTGTGCTGTAGGGAGGATGGACGAGGCAGAGGTGGGACCATTGGACCGGGCAGGAGTGGGAGTGTGACTGGGGTGTGCGGGCTGCAGGAAGCGTGAACCAGGCGGGGGTCAGTGCATGCACTGGAATGAGGGGGCTGAGTGGGTGACAAAGTGTGTGGGCTGCAGTACCTGTCTGCTCTCTGTGCATTTGAGGACCTGTGATAGTTTCATGGTCACATGATCAGTCATGTGCACCTGATGATATGACTGTGAGATCATCATAGGTCCTGTATGTGAGGCACAGAGATCAGGTGGAGGTGTGCGGCAGGGCTGGGTTGCTCAGGAGGTAGGGGTAGGAGATGTGGCAGGAGGGGCACTTGAGCGGAGTATTGGTCATTGGTTCCGCCACTAGTGGTCACCATATTCGGATGCCAATCAAATGGGTCATTGGTTTTGGTCATTGGTTTCGCCACCAGTTGTCACCATATTTGGATGCCCATCAAATGGGTGTCCGAATATGGTGACCAGAACTTGTTCTGGTCTTTGGCCAATCGCGTTAGCATTATAGGAGGACTCAATTACAGTGGAAGTTGATGATGTATACCACAAGGTAAGTATTATAATAATATTTCTCATATAATTGGTTACTTATACACCTGACTGTAATGCTAAAAAATCTCTGAAATTGTGCAAGTGCATCCAGAAGAAATGATAATAAATAATTAAATACCGTACTAATAATTTTGATTTAATTTAGATTTCTCTCTCATGTTTTGGTAATTGATTAAGTAAAATACCTTTCTATCACTCTTATTCAGTGATTTATTCAGTGATTATATTGTACTAGATGGCGGCCCGATTCTAAAGAATCGGGTAGTCTAGAATCCATATATAGTTTATTTACTAATAGTTAGGGGAGTGCGGTGAAATGAATTGTGTGTATACAGGTGGCTCAGTGGGTAGCAGAGTATACGGTGGCTCAGTGGTTATCACTGTATATGGTGGCTCAGTGGTTAGCACTGTATATGGTGGTTCAGTGGTTAGCACTGTATATGGTGGCTCAGTGGTTGGCACTGTATACGGTGGCTCAGTGGTTAGCACTGTATACGGTGGCTCAGTGGTTGGCACTGTATATGGTGGCTCAGTGGTTAGCACTGTATATGGTGGCTCAGTGGTTAGCACTGTATATGGTGGCTCAATGGTTAGCACTGTATGGTGGCTCAGTGGTTAACACTGTATATGGTGGCTCAGTGGGTAGCACTGTATGGTGGCTCAGTGGTTAACACTGTATATGGTGGCTCAGTGGTTAACACTGTATATGGTGGCTCAGTGGTTAGCACTGTATACGGTGGCTCAGTGGTTAGCACTGTATATGGTGGCTGAGTGGTTAGCACTGTATACGGTGGCTCAGTGGTTAGCACTGTATACGGTGGCTCAGTGGTTGGCACTGTATATGGTGGCTCAGTGGGTAGCAGAGTATACGGTGGCTGAGTGGTTGGCACCGTATACGGTGGCTTAGTGGTTAGCACTGTATACGGTGGCTCAGTGGTTAGCACTGTATGGTGGCTCAGTGGTTAGCACTGTATGGTGGCTGAGTGGTTAGCACTGTATATAGTGGATCAGTGGTTAGCACTGTATATGGTGGCTCAGTGGTTAGCACTGTATACGGTGGCTCAGTGGTTGGCACTGTATATGGTGGGTCAGTGGTTAGCACTGTATACGGTGGCTCAGTGGTTGGCACTGTATATGGTGGCTCTGTGGTTGGCACTGTATATGGTGGCTCAGTGGTTGGCACTGTATACGGTGGCTCAGTGGTTGGCACTGTATACGGTGGCTCAGTGGTTGGCACTGTATATGGTGGCTCAGTGGTTGGCACTGTATATGGTGGCTTAGTGGTTAGCACTGTATACGGTGGCTCAGTGGTTAGCACTGTATACGGTGGCTCAGTGGTTAGCACTATATGGTGGCTCAGTGGTTAGCACTGTATATGGTGGCTCAGTGGTTAGTACTGTATATGGTGGCTCAGTGGTTAGCACTGTATATGGTGGCTCAGTGGTTAGCACTGTATATGGTGGCTCAGTGGTTGCCACTGTATACGGCGGCTCTGTGGTCAGCAGAGTACGGCGGCTCTGTGGTCAGCAGAGTACGGCGGCTCTGTGGTCAGCAGAGGACGGCGGCTCTGTGGTCAGCGCAGGAAGGAGGCAGAGTGGTCTGCGCAGGAAGGAGGCAGAGAGATAAGCGCAGGAAGGAGGCAGAGTGGTGAGCGTAGGACGGCGGCTCTGTGGTCAGCAGAGGACGGCGGCTCTGTGGTCAGCAGAGGACGGGGGCTCTGTGGTCAGCAGAGGACAGGGCCTCTGTGGTGAGCAGAGGACGGGGGCTCTGTGGTGAGCAGAGGACGGGCGCTCTGTGGTGAGCAGAGGACGGGGGCTCTGTGGTCAGCAGAGGACGGGGGCTCTGTGGTCAGCAGAGGACGGGGGCTCTGTGGTCAGCAGAGGACGGGGGCTCTGTGGTTAGCAGAGGACGGGGGCTCTGTGGTTAGCAGAGGACGGGGGCTCTGTGGTTAGCATAGGACGGGGGCTCTGTGGTCAGCAAAGGACGGCGGCTCTGTGGTCAGCAGAGGACGGCGGCTGAGTGGTCAGTACAGGATTGAGTGGTCAGCACAGGATGGAGGCTCAGTGGTCAGCACAGGATGGAGGCTCAGTGGTCAGCGCAGGAAGGAGGCTGTGGTCAGTACAGGAAGGAGGCTCAGTGGTGAGCGCAGGAAGGAGACTCAGTGGTGAGCGCAGGACGGAGGCAGAGTGGTGAGCGCAGGACGGAGGCAGAGTGGTGAGCGCAGGACGGAGGCAGAGTGGTGAGCGCAGGACGGAGGCAGAGTGGTGAGCGCAGGACAGCGGCTCTGTGGTCAGCAGAGGACGGTGGCTCTGTGGTCAGCAGAGGACGGTGGCTCTGTGGTCAGCAGAGGACGGCGGCTCTGTGGTCAGCGCAGAAAGGAGGCAGAGTGGTCAGCGCAGGAAGGAGGCAGAGTGGTGAGCGCAGGACGGAGGCAGAGTGGTGAGCGCAGGACGGAGGCAGAGTGGTGAGCGCAGGACAGCGGCTCTGTGGTCAGCAGAGGACGGTGGCTCTGTGGTCAGCAGAGGACGGCGGCTCTGTGATCAGCAGAGGATGGCGGCTCTGTGGTCACTAGAGGGCGGCTCCGTGGTCAGCAGAGGACGGCAGCTCTGTGGTCAGCAGAGGACGGTGGCTGTGTGGTCAGCAGAGGACGGTGCCTCTGTGGTCAGCAGAGGACGGCGGCTCTGTGGTCAGCGCAGAAAGGAGGCAGAGTGGTCAGCGCAGGAAGGAGGCAGAGTGGTGAGCGCAGGAAGGAGGCAGCGTGGTGAGCGCAGGACGGCGGCTCTGTGGTCAGGAGAGGAAGGCGGCAGAGTGATCAGCGCAGGAAGGAGGCAGAGTGATCAGCGCAGGAAGGAGGCAGAGTGATCAGCGCAGGAAGGAGGCAGAGTGATCAGCACAGGAAGGAGGCAGAGTGGTGAGCGCAGGACGGCGGCTCTGTGGTCAGCAGAGGACGGTGGCTCTGTGGTCAGCAGAGGATGGCGGCTCTGTGGTCAGCGCAGGAAGGAGGCAGAGTGGTCAGCGCAGGAAGGAGGCAGAGTGGTGAGTGCAGGAAGGAGGCAGAGTGGTGAGCGCAGGAAGGAGGCAGAGTGGTAAGCAGAGGACGGCGGCTGTGTGGTCAGCAGAGGACGGCGGCTGTGTGGTCAGCAGAGGACGGCGGCTGTGTGGTCAGCAGAGGACGGCGGCTGTGTGGTCAGCAGAGTACGGCGGCTGTGTGGTCAGCAGAGTACGGCGGCTCTGTGGTCAGCGCAGGAAGGAAGCAGAGTGTTCAGCGCAGGAAGGAGGCAGAGTGGTGAGCGCAGGAAGGAGGCAGAGTGGTGAGCGCAGGACGGCGGCAGAGTGATCAGCGCAGGAAGGAGGCAGAGTGATCAGCGCAGGAAGGAGGCAGAGTGATCAGCGCAGGAAGGAGGCAGAGTGGGTGAGCGCAGGACAGCGACTCTGTGGTCAGCAGAGGAGGGCGGGTCTGTGGTCAGCAGAGGACGGGGGCTCTGTGGTCAGCAGAGGACGGGGGCTCTGTAGTCAGCAGAGGACGGGGCTCTGTGGTCACCAGAGGACGGGGGCTCTGTGGTCACCAGAGGACGGGGGCTCTGTGGTCACCAGAGGACGGGGGCTCTGTGGTCAGCAGAGGACGGGGGCTCTGTGGTCAGCAGAGGACGGGGGCTCTGTGGTCAGCAGAGGACGGCGGCTCTGTGGTCAGCAGAAGAGGGCGGCTCTGTGGTCAGCAGAGGACGGCGGCTCTGTGGTCAGCGCAGGAAGGAGGCAGAGTGGTGAGCGCAGGAAGGAGGCAGAGTGGTCAGCGCAGGAAGGAGGCTCTGTGGTGGTCAGCAGAGGACGGCGGCTCTGTGGTCAGCAGAGGACGGCGGCTCTGTGGTCAGCAGAGGACGGCGGCTCTGTGGTCAGCAGAGGACGGTGGCTGTGTGGTCAGCAGAGGACGGTGCCTCTGTGGTCAGCAGAGGATGGCGGCTCTGTGGTCAGCGCAGAAAGGAGGCAGAGTGGTCAGCGCAGGAAGGAGGCAGAGTGGTGAGGGCAGGAAGGAGGCAGCGTGGTGAGCGCAGGACGGCGGCTCTGTGGTCAGGAGAGGAAGGCGGCAGAGTGATCAGCGCAGGAAGGAGGCAGAGTGATCAGCGCAGGAAGGAGGCAGAGTGATCAGCGCAGGAAGGAGGCAGAGTGGGTGAGCGCAGGACAGCGACTCTGTGGTCAGCAGAGGAGGGCGGGTCTGTGGTCAGCAGAGGACGGGGGCTCTGTGGTCAGCAGAGGACAGGGGCTCTGTGGTCAGCAGAGGACGGGGGCTCTGTAGTCAGCAGAGGATGGGGCTCTGTGGTCACCAGAGGACGGGGGCTCTGTGGTCACCAGAGGACGGGGGCTCTGTGGTCACCAGAGGACGGGGGCTCTGTGGTCAGCAGAGGACGGGGGCTCTGTGGTCAGCAGAGGACGGCGGCTCTGTGGTCAGCAGAAGAGGGCGGCTCTGTGGTCAGCAGAGGACGGCGGCTCTGTGGTCAGCGCAGGAAGGAGGCAGAGTGGTGAGCGCAGGAAGGAGGCAGAGTGGTCAGCGCAGGAAGGGGCTCTGGTGGTCAGCAGAGGACGGCGGCTCTGTGGTCAGCAGAGGACGGCGGCTCTGTGGTCAGCAGAGGACGGCGGCTCTGTGGTCAGCAGAGGACGGCGGCTCTGTGGTCAGCAGAGGACGGCGGCTCTGTGGTCAGCGCAGGAAGGAGGCAGAGTGGTCAGCGCAGGAAGGAGGCAGAGTGTAAACGCAGGACGGCGGCTGTGTGGTCAGCAGAGGACGGCGGCTCTGTGGTCAGCAGAGGACGGCGGCTCTGTGGTCAGCAGAGGACGGCGGCTCTGTGGTCAGCAGAGGACGGCGGCTCTGTGGTCAGCAGAGGACGGCGGCTCTGTGGTCAGCAGAGGATGGCGGCTCTGTGGTCAGCAGAGGACGGCGGCTCTGTGGTCAGCAGAGGACGGCGGCAGAGTGATCAGGCAGGAAGGAGGCAGAGTGATCAGCCGCAGGAAGGAGGCGGAGTGATCAGCGCAGAAGGAGGCAGGAGTGGGTGAGCGCAGGACAGCGGCTCTGTGGTCAGCAGAGGAGGGCGGGTCTGTGGTCAGCAGAGGACGGGGGCTCTGTGGTCAGCAGAGGACGGGGCTCTGTGGTCAGCAGAGGACGGGGGCTTTGTGGTCAGCAGAGGACGGGGCTCTGTGGTCACCAGAGGACGGGGCTCTGTGGTCATCAGAGGACGGGGGCTCTGTGGTCAGCAGAGGACGGGGGCTCTGTGGTCAGCAGAGGATGGGGCTCTGTGGTCAGCAGAGGACAGCGGCTCTGTGGTCAGCAGAAGAGGGCGGCTCTGTGGTCAGCAGAGGACGGCGGCTCTGTGGTCAGCGAGGAAGGAGGCAGAGTGGTGAGCGCAGGAAGGAGGCAGAGTGGTCAGCGCAGGAAGGAGGCAGAGTGGTCAGCGCAGGAAGGAGGCAGAGTGGTGAGCGCAGGACGGCGGCTCTGTGGTCAGCAGAGGACGGCGGCTCTGTGGTCAGCAGAGGACGGCGGCTCTGTGGTCAGCAGGGGACGGCGGCTCTGTGGTCAGCAGAGGACGGCGGCTGTGTGGTCAGCAGAGGAGGCGGCTGTGTGGTCAGCAGAGGACGGCGGCTTGTGGTCAGCAGAGGACGGCGGCTGTGTGGTCAGCAGAGGACGGCGGCTCTGTGGTCAGCAGAGGACGGCGGCTCTGTGGTCAGCAGAGGACGGCGGCTCTGTGGTCAGCAGAGGACGGCGGCTCTGTGGTCAGCAGAGGACGGCGGCTCTGTGGTCAGCAGAGGACGGCGGCTGTGTGGTCGGCAGAGGACGGCGGCTGTGTGGTCAGGCAGAGGACGGCGGCTCTAGTGGTCGCAGAGGACGGCGGCTGTGTGGTCAGCAGAGGACGGCGGCTCTGTGGTCAGCAGAGGACGGCGGCTCTGTGGTCAGCAGAGGACGGCGGCTCTGTCGTCAACAGAGGACGGCGGCTCTGTGGTCAGCAGAGGACGGCGGCTCTGTGGTCAGCAGAGGACGGCGGCTCTGTGGTCAGCAGAGGACGGCGGCTCTGTGGTCAGCAGAGGACGGCGGCTCTGTGGTCAGCAGAGGACGGCGGCAGAGTGATCAGCGCAGGAAGGAGGCAGAGTGATCAGCGCAGGAAGGAGGCAGAGTGATCAGCGCAGGAAGGAGGCAGAGTGATCAGCCAGGACGGCGGCTCTGTGGTCAGCAGAGGACGGCGGCTCTGTGGTCAGCAGAGGACGGCGGCTCTGTGGTCAGCAGAGGACGGTGGCTCTGTGGTCAGCAGAGGACGGCGGCTCTGTGGTCAGCAGAAGAGGGCGGCTCTGTGGTCAGCAAGGACGGCGGCTCTGTGGTCAGCAGAGGACGGCGGCTCTGTGGTTAGCAGAGGACGGCGCTCTGTGGTCAGCAGAGGACGGCGGCTCTGTGGTCAGCAGAGGACGGCGGCTCTGTGGTCAGCAGAGGACGGCGGCTCTGTGGTCAGAAGAGGACGGTGCTGTGTGTCAGCAGAGGACGGCGGCTCTGTGGTCAGCGCAGGAAGGAGGCAGAGTGGTCAGCGCAGGAAGAGGCAGAGTGGTCAGCGCAGGACGGCAGCTCTGTGGTCAGCAGAGGACGGCGGCTCTGTGGTCAGCAGAGGACGGCGGCTCTGTGTCAGCAGAGGACGGCGGCTCTGTGGTCAGCAGAGGACGGCGGCTCTGTGGTCAGCAGAGGACGGCGGCTCTGTGGTCAGCAGAGGACGGCGGCTCTGTGGTCAGCAGAGGACGGCGGCTCTGTGGTCAGCAGAGGACGGCGGGCTATGGATGGGTGCAGCAGCGCAGGAAGGCAGAGATAGCCAGAGGGCTCTGTGGTCAGCAGAGGACGGCGGCTCTGTGGTCAGCAGAGGACGGCGGCTCTGTGGTCAGCAGAGGACGGCGGCTCTGTGGTCAGCAGAGGACGGCGGCTCTGTGGTCAGCAGAAGGAGGCGGCTCTGTGGTCAGCAGAGGACGGCGGCTCTGTGTGCAGAGGACGGGCTCTGTGTAGCAGAGGACGGCGGCTCTGTGGTCAGCAGAGGACGGCGGCTCTGTGGTCAGCAGAGGACGGCGGCTCTGTGGTCAGCAGAGGACGGCGGCTCTGTGGTCAGCAGAGGACGGTGGCTGTGTGGTCAGCAGAGGACGGCGGCTCTGTGGTCAGCGCAGGAAGGAGGCAGAGTGGTCAGCGCAGGAAGGAGGCAGAGTGGTCAGCGCAGGACGGCGGCTCTGTGGTCAGCAGAGGACGGCGGCTCAGTGGTCAGCAGAGGACGGCGGCTCTGTGGTCAGCAGAGGACGGTGGCTCTGTGGTCAGCAGAGGACGGGGGCTCTGTGGTCAGCAGAGGACGGGGGCTCTGTGGTCAGCAGAGGACGGTGGTCTGTGGTCAGCAGAGGACGGGGGCTCTGTGGTCAGCAGAGGACGGGGGCTCTGTGGTCAGCAGAGGACGGGGGTCTGTGGTCAGCAGAGGACGGGGGCTCTGTGGTCAGCAGAGGACGGTGGCTCTGTGGTCAGCAGAGGACGGGGGCTCTGTGGTCAGCAGAGGACGGGGGCTCTGTGGTCAGCAGAGGACGGGGGTCTGTGGTCAGCAGAGGTCGGGGGCTCTGTGGTCAGCAGAGGACGGGGGCTCTGTGGTCAGCAGAGGACGGCGGCTCTGTGGTCAGCAGAGGACGGCGGCTCTGTGGTCAGCAGAGGACGGCGGCTCTGTGGTCAGCAGAGGACGGGGGTCTGTGGTCAGCAGAGGCCGGGGGCTCTGTGGTCAGCAGAGGCCGGGGGCTCTGTGGTCAGCAGAGGCCGGGGGCTCTGTGGTCAGCAGAGGCTGGGGGCTCTGTGGTCAGCAGAGGACGACGGGTCTGTGGTCAGCAGAGGACGGCAGCTCTGTGGTCAGCAGAGGACGGCAGCTCTGTGGTCAGCGCAGGCTAGGTGGGCGGAGCCAAGGCGGGAGTCCCGCGAGGTGGGCGGAGCCAAGGCTGGAGTCTCGCGAGGTGGGCGGAGCCAAGGCGGGAGTATCGCGAGGTGGGCGGAGCCAAGACGGGAGGTATGCAAGGTGGGCGGAGCCAAGGTGGGGGTCCCGCGGGGTGGGCGGAGCCATGGCGGGAGCCCCGCGATGTGGGCGGAGCCATGGCGGGAGCCCCCGCGATGTGGGCGGAGCCATGGCGGGAGTGGTGCAGCGGGATGGCGGCGGGGTAAGTATACTGGAGTGTGTGTGTGTGTGTGTGTGTGTGTGTGGGTGTGTGTTTGTGTGGGTGTGTGAGTGTGTGAGTGTGTATGTGTGATGTGGTTGGGATGGTGTGTGTGTGTTTGGGTGGACTGTAGTGAGAGGCTGTGTGTGTGTGTGTTTGATGAGACAGTAGTGAGGGGCGAGCGGAACGTTGAAACGCCAGTGCCTGTAGCTGCACGGAAAGTTCCGCGCGGCTACACTGCACTGTGACGTCAGCAGCATGGTCGGAGGCCGTCACGGAAGTAACCCTTCGGGTTCTCCGGAAGTGGCCTTCGGCTTTTATATAATAGATTCATTAAACTAGAGTTCTATGAATCCCAGTGCAAGATTTGGACACCATTGTTCTCTTTCCCCATTATGTAGTAACTAGAAATAGGCTCAATGCTATTGCATCGGAAGTGCGGTGAAATGAACATCTGTGTATTTCAATTTGCCCGCTAACGACGGGCACCACCTCTCACTGGCTGAGCACCGCTGGCGGTGACCAATGAGCACTGGTGACGCTGGATTTAAATCCCGCTTCACTGATTGGTAGCCGCGGTCGTAGCAGCCGGCTCAGCCAATGAGCGGTACCGCGCGGTTTTGGAGGGGAATTAGAATCCCGCGCCGCTCAGTGGTTAGCACTGTATACTGTGCTCAGTGGTTAGCACTATATACTGTGGCTCAGTGGTTAGCACTGTATACTGTGGCTCAGTGGTTAGCACTGTATTCGGGCTCAGTGGTTAGCACAGTATATGGTGGCTCAGTGGTTAGGAATAGTATATGGTGACTCAGTGGTTAACACTGTCTATGGTGGCTCAGTGGTTTGCACTGTATGGTGGCTCAGTGGTTAGCACTGTATGGTGGCTCAGTGGTTAGCAGAGTATATGGTGGCTAAGTGGATAGCACTATATACTGTGGTTCAGTGGTTAGCACTGTATACGGTGGCTTAGTAGTTAGCACTGTATGGTGGCTCAGTGGTTAGCACTGAATGGTGGCTCAGTGGTTAGCACTGTATATGGTGACTTAGTGGTTGAAATTGTATGGTGGCTCAGTGATTAGCACTATATACAGTGGCTCAGTGGTTAAAACTGTGCAGTGGCTCAGTGGTTAGCACTGTATGGTGGCTCAGTGGTTAGCACAGTGGTTAGCACTGTATGTTGGCTCAGTGGTTAGCACTGTATGGTGGCTCAGTGGTTAGCACTCTATGGTGGTTCAGTGGTTAGCACTGTATATAGTGGCTCAGTGGTTAGCACTGTATATGGTGGCCAAAACAGGGAGTCAGTGGGCAGAGCAGGGGTAGTTGGGAAGAGCAGGGGTCAGTGGGCATGGTCAGTGGGCAGAGTGGGGATCAGTGGGCACAGTCAGTGGGCTGAGCAGGGTTCAGTGAGCACACCAGAGGGTCAGTGGGCACAGCAGTGTCAGTGAGCACAGCGGGGGTTCAGTGGGCACAGGAGGGTGTCAGTGGGCACAGCAGAGGGTCAGCGGGCACAGCAGGGGATTAGTGGGCATGGTCAGTGGGCACAGCAGGGGATCAGTGGGCATGGCCAGTGGGCAGAGGAGGGGGTCAGTGGGCATAGCAAGGGGTCAGTGGGCACATTTATTGGGTAGAGCAAGGGTCAGTGGGCAGAGCAGGGGGTCAGTGGGCACAGCGGGGGGAAGGTTCAGTGGGCACAATGGGGGGCCAGTGGGCACTGAGGAGTGTTAGTGGGCACAGCAGGGAGTCAGTGGGCAGAGCAGGGGGTCAGTGGGCATGGTCAGTGGGCACAGCAGGGGGTCAGTGGGCACATCAGGGGGTCAGTGGGCACATCAGGGGGTCAGTGGTCACAGCAGGGGGTCAGTGGACACATCAAGGGGTCAGTGGGCACAGCAGGGGGTCAATGGGCATGGTCAGTGGGCACAGCAGGGGTCAGTGGGCATAGCAGGGGATCAGTGAACACTGCAGGGGTCAGTGGGTATGGTCAGTGGGCACCACAGGGGGTCAGTGGACACCGCAGGGGGGCAGTGGGCACCGCAGGGGGTCGGCGGGCACAGCAGGGGATAAGTGGGTATGGTCAGTGGGCACAGCAGGGGGTCAGTGGGCACAGCAGGGGATCAGTTGTCATGGTCAGTGGGCACAGGAGGGTGTCAGTGGGCATAGCAAGGGGTCAGTGGGCACATTTAGTGGGTAGAGCAAGGGTCAGTGGGCAGAGTGGGGGTGAGTGGGCAGAGCAGGGGGTCAGTGGGCACAGCAGGGAGTCAGTGGGCACAGCGTGGGTCACTGGGCAGAGCGAGGGTCAGTGGGCATGGTCAGTGGGAAGAACACGGGTGAGTGGGCACAACAGGGGGTCAGTGGGCACAGCAGGGGGGGGTGTCAGTGGCACAATGGGGGACCAGTGGGAACAGAGGGGGGTCAGTGGGCACAGCAGGGGTCAGTGGGCAGAGCAGGGGATCAGTGGGCATAGCTGGGCAGGGGACCAGTGGGCACAGTGGGGGGTCAGTGGGCACAGTGGGGGGTCAGTGGGCACAGCAGGGGGTCAGTGGACACAGCAGGGGGTCAGTGGGCACATCAGGGGGTCTGTGGGCACAGCAGGGGGTCAATGGGCATGGTCAGTGGGCACAGCAGGGGTCAGTGGACACAGCAGGTGGTCAGAGGGCACAGCAGTGGGTCAGTGGGCAGAGCAGGGGTAAGTGGGCACAGCAGGGGATCAGTGGACACTGCAGGGGTCAGTGGGCATGGTCAGTGGGCACCGCAGGGGGTCAGTGGACACCACAGGGGGTTAGTGGGCACAGCAGGTGGTCAGTGGGAACAGCAGGGGTCAGTGGGCACAGCAGGGGGTCAGTGGGCACAGCAGGGGTCAGTGGGCACAGCAGGGGTCAGTGGGTACAGCAGGGTCAGTGGCCACAGCAGGGGGTCAGTGGCCACAACAGAGGGACAGTGGCCAAAGCAGGGGGTAAGTGAGGACAGCAGGGGGTCAGTGGGCACAGCAGGGTCAGTGGGCACAGCAGAGAGTCAGTGGATAGAGCAGGCTAGATCAGCAGAGGACCTTAGATGACATCACGACCATGTGATCTGTGACTCCACCCATCATCATGACGTCATTAGAGGTCCTGAAGCACTCATTTGTGCTTGCAGGTGCTGTGACAACCAGCAGGAAGAGTGGTAATGGCAGGGGACAGCGGTGACAAGCGGGGGGAGTAATGGGGCTGTGGGGAAGCAGCGGTGACAGGCAGGGGAAAGTGATCGGGCAGTGGGTGAGCAGCGGTGACAGGCAGGGGGAGTGATGGGGCAGCGGGGAAGCAGCGTTGACAGGCGGGGGTAAGTTATCGGGCAGCAGTGACAGGCAGGGGAGAGTGATCGGGCAGTGGGGAGCAGTGATGAGAGGCGGGGGAATGATTGGGCAGCGGGGGAGCAGCGGTGACAGGTGGGGGGAGTGATCGAGTAGCTGGGGGCAGTGGTGAGAGGTGGAGGGAATTGATTGGGCAGTGGGCAGTGTCGGGGGGGGGCTTTGGTGACAGGCAGGGGTAATCAGGCAGCAGGGAGGCTGAGGGAGTTTTCTGATTACTGCAGGAATGCAGCAGCAGTGTGGTGGGCGGGAGTCCCAACATGGCTGTCGGCACACTTCCTGGGTGGCGCAGTGGATTGTGGGATAGCGACATAAGTGCCGGATGTGTGTAACACACATTATTCATGATTATATATTACATGTCCCTCATTCTGGGCCCCTTCCAGGTATATATGTCCATCTTATTTTCTTTCCTACTAAATATGTCCCCCATCTTGGGCACCTTCCTGGTAAATGATGAGCAAAATGTTTTGAGTTTTTCATTTAAGGCTCCATATCTCACCATTCACTCCAACTTTAAGTGTGAGACTACTTTCATCTTAGGGCCGCTTCACATTGCGGCGTGATCCGGTCCGGTTCTGTCGGGGATGACCCAGACAGCCGCGGACCGGATCTGCACACAGGACTGGGGGGATATTATGCCCTCCTGTCCGGTGTGCAGCGCACTCAGCTGCAGCTGCTGACAGGTCCTGACTTATCAGCAGCGGGAACTGCGTGCGCTGCACACCGGACCAGAGGGCATAATAGCCCCCCAGTCCTGTGTGCAGATCCGGTCAGCGGCTGTCTGGGTCATCCCGGACAGAACCGGACCGGATCACGCCGCAGTGTGAAGCGGCCCTTAGCTATCATCTTGGCTATCTCATACATGTGACTTGCAACTATTAAGCATGTGGTTATTTATGCAGATCACTGCATGTCACTGAATTGTCACTGTTTTTCAAAAAATCATTTCATTTTGTATACTATAAATTCTATTTCACATTGCCTCATAGCTCATTGTGTTATTAGGTTGATTCCTAAATGAAATGTCACTGGTTTGATTCAAGGAGCAGGCATGAAGAAGATCTTTCAAGAAAAGAGCAACAGCTTCATGCAACTCATTGATAGCAGTCTCTCAGCCCAAAAAAATGCTAAACTGCATCATGTGAGTGCCATGACAGTTAGAAAAAGACAAACTGAGTTCTCCATCCATTCATTAAAAAGCCAGCAGGTGGACGTCCAGGCAAAATATTGCAGTCAACAAATCAGCTCATCACAAGGTCTATCACTTTTGGCGCAGCAAACATGGCAGTAGAGATGCCATGTTTAATTGTCATAAAAACCGTTGTAAACTTGAGCCAAGAAAGTATGAGAAGTGGAAAGTAGAAGATTGGAAATGAATATGGAGCAATGAGGTGAAAGTCAATAGACTAGATTCTGAATAGTGAAAATTGGTCTGAAAGAAACTAGGGAAAAAGGGACCAATAGATCAAGAAATTGAAGGAACTGTCAAGTTTGGGGTAGGAAGCTTAATCATATTGTATTATTTCAAAGCCAAAAGCGTTGCCTACTTAACCAGTCTTAATAAGGGAATAGGAAGGGGAAAGCGGCTCCTCAGACTCTTACTCCAGGATTCCAGACACCTGATCGGCGGTTGTGGCAACGAATAAGGGGAGAACCCCGAAATGCGTCTAGCGTAACCCCTGGATTGTGATGCTTTTATATATGCACTAATAAAGTACTTTTGAAGCAGACATCGACACCGATCCTTTTTCACACTTGGATGCTACTTGACCAGTATCAATAGTGGTCTCAATGCTTACCTATATTTGAATATTCTATAAGTTGAGTTACTCTGTACACTCGAGTGCTATGGGTATAAAAAAGACAGCATAGTGTTCTAGAAGGACAATGGCCTAAAAAATATGTCAAAATTGGTGAAGAAATGGTTCAATGATAATGAAGTAGAGGTTTTGGATTGGCTCCTACAGCTGACAGACCTTAAACCAATTGAACTCTAGTTGGTAGAGCTGTAGAAATAGCTGTAAAGATAACCCAAGTGAGTCAACCAGTATGCATCAACATTGGGAACATGTAGAAGACATGGGGTTAGGGATGGGCAAATCTACTCGCTAGGACTCGTTACTCGGCGAGTAGTAAGGGACTCGCAGGACTCGGTACTCTGCGAGTTTCCCAGTGATTACTCGCACGAGTCCAATGCAAATCAATATCAATCCTAGTTTTGTCAGAAACGCTGACAAAACTAGGATTGCCTTTGTTTGCATTAGACTCGGCTACTGTGCCAGTGATAGCAGGGAAACTCGCAAATAACTGCTGTTACATTGCGAGCGGAGTCCAGCTGTCTTCTCTGAGCAGCTACAGGGTCCTAGAGCCCGCCTGCTCACAGAGATGATGTAGCAGTGCTGAGATTGTTCTCAGTCTGCTCATCCCTGTGCATAGACATCTATATCTATGCACAGGGGATGTAGCAGAGAGGACATTGCGTTTTGGACTGCGTCGGACAGAAGAGGATTTTTTTAATTAAAGATGGAGTCCCTAATGGCTTTTTTTTTTATTTCAAATAAAATCTTTTCTCTGTGTTGTGTTTTTTTAACCCTTTATTGCAAATTCTTAGTGGCTGGGTCAAACGTGGCCTGACATTAAGAATCTCGGGCTTAATACCAGCTTGTATAACAAAGCTGGTATTAACCCCTTTATTACCCAGCGTGCTACCTCCACCAGGGCCGCTGGAAGAGCGGGGTTCAGCGCCAGAGGATGGCGCTTCAATGAACGCGCCATCTTCTGGGGCGGCTGCGGGCTGCAATTTGCAGCGGGGGGTGCCCAGAAAGCTTGGGCATCCCTGCGCTGCGGATTCCAGCCCCCAGCTGCTTAGCTGTACCTGGCTAGACATAGAAATTGCGCGGAGCCCCACGCATTTTTTTTTTATTATTTCATGAATTTCAGAGTCAGAGTCTCAGAGTCAGAGTCAGAGTCAGAATCTCAGAATTTCATGAAATAATTTAAAAAAAATGCGTGGGGCTCCGCGCAATTTCTATGTCTAGCCAGGTACAGCTAAGCAGCTGGGGGCTGGAATCTGCAGCGCAGGGATGCCCAAGCTTTCTGGGCACTCCCCGCTGCAAATTGCAGCCCGCAGCCGCCCCAGAAGATGGCGCGTTCATTGAAGCGCCATCCTCTGGCGCTGAACCCCGCTCTTCCAGCGGCCCTGGTAGCGGTGGCACGCTGGGTAATAAAGAGGTTAGGGCCAGCTTTGTATTATCAGCTGGCCCTAAGCCCGAAATTTATGGCGGTCACGCCAATATTAGACATGACCGCCATGAATTTCTATTAAATTGTTTTAAAAAAAACACAACACAAAGAAAATTTTTTATTAGAAATAAAAAAAAAGCCATTAGGGACTCCATCTTTAATTAAAAAAATCCTCTTCCATCCGACGCAGTCCAAAACGCGATGTCCTCTCTGCTACATCCCCTGTGCATAGATATAGATGTCTATGCACAGGGAATGAGCAGACTGAGAACAATCTCAGCTCTGCTACATCATCTCTGTGCACAGACATTCATGTCTGTACACAGGGAATGAGCAGACTGAGAACAATCTCAGCTCTGCTACATCAGGCAGCAGACGGGCTCTAGGACCCTGGAGCTGGCAGCCAGCACACTGAGCAGACAGGACTCTTATCTGTGCGAGTTTCCCAGCGATTACTGTTGCAAAGTAAACGAGTCCAATGCAAATAAATGACAAAACTAGGATTGCTTCAGGCTGAAGCTTCCGAGACACATCTGCGATTTGTAAATCTGACACTACTCGCTATTACTCGCTTCCCCATTCATTAACATTGGACTCGCTAGACTCGCAACGAGTAGCGAGTCCTGTGCTCGGACTCGCTAGAGTCAAGCGATTCCGAGTAATTTAGGATACGCCCATCACTACATGGGATCAGATTTCAGTCAAAATATATGTGAAGCGGAATGAGAGCATGCCAAGAAGAATTTAGGCGCTGTTGAAAGCCTAAAGTGGATATACAAACTACAAACAAAATAATGAAAAATGAAATTTAGGAATAAAACAAAAACAATGCAGTGACATGACGAGGGTGACAAGTGTGTCCAGTCCTATGGTGACCTCAAGCGAGTCTGGAACCAGACGTTTACATGCTTTATGGATCACAGATCTATAACTTGTATTTAAATGTCTTTACTTTATTTTGATACTGCAGGGGTATAGGGGACTCTTTCCTGTCTGATTGTTCTTTGTAAACCTTAATTACAGGTGCAGTTTTTGGTGACCACTCCCATCTTTTATCAAGAGTCACTTGTATTATCAGCTGATGCTAGTAATGCTGTATAATTCATTTCTATGCTGACCTCTTTGGAAGGAGCTTGTCTCCAGAAGAAGCTGTGGAGTCATGTTTTATGAAGCTCCGAAGTTTAGCTGCGTTGGAGGAGTTTGGAGTGATTTTCTGTTTGTGTCTATTTCCTGCTCCCCTGTTTCCCATTCCCCTATGAGGTGTTATGTCCACTGGTGAGTCTAGAAAACTCGATGTTGTAAGTTTAGGGCAAGTGAGGGCTTAAGCATATGACTGTGACACATATAGGGAGGTTTGGGAGTGCATGGTACAGACTAAGACGAGTGCCAGGAGGTGTCCCATTTCCACACTTCCTAACTCCAAAGCCTTTCACTAACAAATTATAGAACAGAAGCACAGTGCATGAAGTGTCATTAGAATGCTGGATATGGCTCAGTCCTTAGCTGAGGATGTAAGACCCTCCAACCTCCTTTTGCACCTTTAACCTCCAACCTGCTTTACCACCTTTAACCCAGCAGGAAAAGATGCAAAAGTTGCAACAAAATAAAAAATAAACAAAAGTAAAAGTTTAGCCATCCAGCATCTTCAGGTTTACTTTTTCCCAAGAGTATACACTGAAACACTAGGATTTTTGCAACAGATTCAAGTCCTATGAGGCCTTGAGGGTATTAAACCCAGTCCCTCAACAACAAAGGAACTTAGTCTTAAATAGGAGCATTTCTTGAGGCAAAAATGTCCTCAAATATGTATTCTATAGAGGTTCCCCAGTACTTGACCCTTGTCTTTTTCAACATGGCCTTCCGGCCAAAGCAGGAACTTGACGCTGTCAAAAGAAGAGCGTTTTCATATTTTTCATTCTTCCAAACTATCAGGAGCTTATCTGGATAGTGGTCCTTACCCCTCCAGGGTTGCTCCTCACTCCTTTTGAGACCTGGTGTGGGGTGCGGCTGGTTAGCACTCATTTGGGTTGTTGCATGCTATCCAATGTGGACATTAGCCAATTCTGGCACCGACTGACATGAGGAAAAGGGTAACAATGTTATGAAGTTTAGACTTTCAGGCTCCATATCTCAACATCTCCTACATCTCTGAGCATGAGCATACCTTCATTTCATAGACAATCATCTTGGCTATCTCAAGGAGGATGGGATACCTTGAGCCTTGCTCTTATTGTTTACTAGTTTGCTTTTTACAGCAGGTAAAGCAGATAATGCTGCTGTATATGCTGATGGAGAAACATAGTTCATAGTTGATTTGTGCCAGAGCTGATGAACACTGCAGAAGGTTTGTCGGCCAGCAATATAGAAAAGAATTTACAAACCTGAGATGACCACACATAGGACTTACCATCATGACAAGTACTACCAGAGCTTTCAGGCAGTACTGAGTTCTTGCACCAACAGTAGTTGTGATATCACCTGCGTCAAAGCTGGCCCATAGGCCCCATTATAAGCACTGGAATTTGCATTGCCGTTCAGACAATGCTGTATTCCAGCGCCTATAAGCGCGGGTGTAGGAGTAAGTGATGTCATATGAGAACATGAAGAATCCTTCTTGTTCCCGTATGACATGTACTTTCACTTTAGCAGCTTCTGGCTGCCTGTACATTCGCTGCTAAAGCAAAATCCAAGTGAACATTGTAAAAAAACAGAAAGCATACTCACCTCTCTGCAGACACGTCCGTTCAGCTGCAGGACCTGCCGGTAATGATCGTTTCAGCTGGCTTTTTTGAACGATAGATCGTTTAAAAGCCATGGGGCAAAAAACATAGGCTTTTTTGAACGATCAACTGAAGCATCTTATTGATGGTTGACATTAGCAATAGGGGCTTGGTGACAGCTCCATGAAAAGCTGTCACCGACTCCATAATTACACAGTCTACCGCCACAGAGGGTAGCTGAAAAAATGGGGTAGCCCCCAGTTTTGGCATCTCTCATTGAGGTGCCAATTCTGGGGCGGTTGCTGGTTGCAATTCTCAGCGCTGGGGGCTCAAAACGCTTGGGCCTTACCATGCTGAGGATTCCAGCCCCCAGCTGCCTGGTTACCTTTGCTGGCATATAAATTCTGGCAAAGCCCACGTCATTTTAGTTTTTCGTAAAAAAAAGCTGAAAAAAAAGAGCAAAAAAGGGCTTCCCTGGATTTGCCATTGCCAGTAAAGGTAACACGAAGCAGTGGGTTTTAGCAGCCAGTAACTGCTTGGGTTATCCTTTGCTGGCAATAGAAAATGCAGTGGGATCCCACGCATTTCTGGATCCCAAGCTTTATGGGACTGCAATGCTCAGTAGGAGAGGGGTCCAGAAAGCTTGGCCGACCCTGCGCTGCGGATTCCAGTCTCAAACTGCCTAGTTGTACCTGGCTGGAAACAAAAATAGTGCAAAGCCCACGTCATTTTTTGTTTTGAAAAATAAATAAAAAAAAAAAAAACACACAATTAGAGACTGCAATTTTTTCAACCCCTCGATCCTCATCTCTGTGATGAACTCTCTAGGCTCTGCTTCATCAAAGACCAGGAGGAGGAACAAAGCTTCTATCACCTTGGTCCTTGAAGGAAAGCCCGGAGTGCTGCAGCAGGAGGTTAACTCAGGTCACTCAAGGACAGCTCAGCTCATGCCACCTGAGCTGTCTTCAGGTGACCCCAGTGTCTCCCTGGTACAATGCCGCAGATCAATCTCCTTACGCCAATTAAGTACTGAGCTGTAAGAAGATTGCGCTTTTGACTGCTCAGTACATAAATAGCGTAGGAGACCCCATTTGCTGGCAAAAGCTGACATTATTTTGAACTGTGATTATAATAAAGTAGTGGGTTAGACCCACTCCTTCAGCCCCTCACCAGGTGCCAACACATTATCCCCAATACATCTTCCGAATAAATTTTATTCATGTGTACAGTGTATAACATTGGGCACAAGCCCTTTTTGCAAGGTGGGGTATTTAATAACTTAAAAAAAGGTCTCTTCTGAGAGGGCAGGAAAGGACATCAAGGACCCCTTTTTTTTGTTTTTCTCAATAATCTTTATAACTGTCATTTTTTAAGTGCCCAATGCTGAAAAAAACACATTTGTAAAAAAGCATGAAAAATGCAGCATGTGAACGCATGTTTTTTATACCTGCACTAAAAAAACGCATGCTCAAATTGAAAGTAAAACACCTTCTCAAAAACAGTGACAAAAATGCTGCATGTTAACACAGCCCAAAGCACGTCACCACTGGGGTCTTGAGCAGTGAAAACATGTTCTGTGGAGGGATTAATCACACATGTGTATCTTGCAGGCAGATGGACAAGTCTGTGATTGTGAATTGCCAGAAGGAAATAATCTGCCTTACTACAATGTTTCAGCTATAAACCTTGGTGGCGTTGTTTTACATTTGTTGACCAAGGACCTTTATTTTCACTTCTGGGAAATCTTAAAGAGGACCTGTCACCCCCTATGGATGTGAATCTAAGTGCAGCACTGAATGCAGCATGTATGCTGCATTCAGTCATGGGGTCCCCCATGTGTTTGTGAAACTGGTATCCCGAGATATAAGCTTTTTAAAACTTACAGTTAGAAGCCATGGAGTCTGTTCCTGGTGCTTGGAGCCACCTCACTCCACGGCTGCATTTGACGCCACCTGCATCTCTGTGCTGCCTTGTGTACAGCTGTTGCCGCCTCCCTCCTGCTGGTCAATTCTTCCTCCTCTGCGACTGTGCCTCCTTGTGAGGCTGAGGGTGCCGTCACACCTGGCGATGGCACTGGAGATGTCAGTGGCGACTGGCGGGAGTGCGCACGTGTTTGGCACCTCGCCAGCGTCGCCCCCCCCCCCCGTTTACACGGGGAGACATCTCTAGCGATGCCACGGCGAGCTGACAGGCGGCATCGCCACCAGGGTGTCTCAAAACCACAGCGGTGATGCAGTACAATGGGAGCCCATGGCTCCCATTGCCTGTCAGGTTGCCGGCGGCCGTTTACATGGGGCGATGTGTACACATCGCCCCAGAGCAGGAAAACTCGCAAAGTAAGCAAAGTAACTGCTGTTACTTTGTGAGCCGAGTCCAGCTGTCTTCTCTGTGCAGGCTGCTGCAACTCCAGGGTCCTAGAGCCCGCCTGCTCACAGAGATGATGTAGCAGAGCTGCGATTGTTCTAAGTCTGCTCATTCCCTGTGCATAGACATCTATATCTATGCACAGGGGATGTAGCAGAGAGGACATCGCGTTTTGGACTACGTCGGATGGAAGAGGATTTTTTTAATTAAAGATTGAGTCCCTAATGGCTTTTTTTTTTTATTTCTAATAAAAAATTTTCTCTGTGTTGTGTTTTTTTAACCCTTTATTGGAGATTCTTAGTGGCTGGGTCAAACGTGGCCTGACATTAAGAATCTCGGGCTTAATACCAGCTTGTATAACAAAGCTGGTATTAACCCCTTTATTACCCAGCGTGCCACCGCCACCAGGGCCGCTGGAAGAGCGGGGTTCAGCGCCAGAGGATGGCGCTTCAATGAACGCGCCATCTTCTGGGGCGGCTTCGGGCTGCAGTTTGCAGCGGGGTGTGCCCAGAAAGCTTGGGCATCCCTGCACATGAGGTTGTGTCCGGTTCAAACAGGATACAACTGATGCTGTAAACCATGGTGTGAAGATGGCCTTACAGTTATGAAAGGGTTGTCTCATTTTCTGACAACTTCTTTTCATACTTGCTGTTTAAGGCTGGCTTCACACCACGGTTTTGCAAATGTGCCCTTCGATCCTGTTTTCTGCAGGAATCGGCAGTCCGCGGCTGAAATGTCAGGATCACGGCCTGCGGGGAGCTAGCCGGTGGTCCTGAAATCTCAGTGGGGAGCTCTCCAGGTACTTAAGTTCAGCGCCGGCTGTCTGGGAACCAGATAGATTTTTCTGTCGGGTTCGGCGCGATCCGGCGCCCATAGACTCCCATTTTATTGGGTGACAAATTGCGCCGGATCCATGAGGATCCAGGTGGATCCAGTTTTGTGTAACTTTTGGCCATGGACACATATACGCTGCAAGCTGCGATTTTGTGTCTGGGGAAAAAAATGATTTCTCCCGGATCCTCCAGAACAGATGAAAACCGGAAGGCAAAACACTGCCATCCAGCCCCATCTGGCCTCATAGGAATACTATGGGGCCAAAATCGGATCCGGGGCTGTCCGGTATTTAAGACATCATAGGGGAAGTCGATTTTTATAAAGCAGATTAAGGCTTTGTTCACACTGGAGGTTTTTGACCTGTGTTTGGCGCTGTGGTTTTTGTTAAAAAAAAAACTGCACCAAACGTATCAGTCACTGCATCTGCCAGAAAAAATAATATGATTTTCAATTTGCGTTTTTGACTGCTGCATTAATGATGCCGAAAAGAGCATCCAGAAAATGTTTTTCTGCTGCACTTTCCACATCGTACTAATTACTTACCCTCCTCAGCGATGAAACAGCAATCTCCAGAGATGTCTTCCTTCCGGGTATCGGCAGGAACTGCGGGTACAGTACAGTACTGACAGGACCTGGCCATGTCATCCTGAGTCACATGGCCAGTTCCTTTTGACTTCCTGTAGGTCCTGCCAGTGCCTGCAGGGAACACATTGCTGGAGATCATCGTGGCATTGACATGGGGCTAATATAGTGTTTGTATCTCTGTCTGTGTCCCCGAAAATGGAGCAAAAAAGCAACACAGATGGATGAAGCATTTGTGATGCTTTTTTTTGCAATAAAAGAGGATCCATTTTTGCTGCAGCAACTGCACCAAAAACAGATCAACAAAAACTGAGCACAAATTCTCTGTGTGAATGAGTCCTTAGTCCTTTCAAATATAAACAACCATTCATTTAAATTGTGGTATGTAATACTACAGTTACTCTTTACCAGTCTCTGTGATGAAACTCTACAGCTAAGGCTGCTTTCACATTACGATTTTCGGATTTCCGATGCTGTCCGATCAAAATTGGACAGCATCGGATCCGAATTTGGCCTCCATGCAGCCCTATGGGCATCGGACCGAATCGGATGTGCACTAAATGCCATCCGATTTGGTCCGATCCGATTCTGTCCGATTTTATTATCGGTGCAAAAATCGGAGCAAGCTCCGATTTTTGCACCGGTAATAAAATCGGACAGAATCGGATCGGACCAAATCGGATGGCATTTAGTGCACATCCGATTAGGTCCGATCCCTATAACATGGGGCCCTATGGAGAAGGGTCCGAGGAAACATCTGATGTCTCCTCGGACCCCGTTTTACTGTACTGAGCATGCTCAGTACAGTAAAACTGCTCCTAACTAGGAGAACAAGGGTTAAAAAAAAAAAAAATGTTATTCTCACCTCTCCACGAGCCCCCGCCGTCTTCCGCCATCTTCTTGGAGGCTCCCGGTGACTCCCGCAGGCTGCCGGTGTCAGCAGAGGGCTTCCTCTGCCTTATAGGACCTGCGGTGATGTCACAGTCATGTGACCGCGGGTTACCATGGTGAACCCGCGGTCACGTGACTGTGACATCACTGCAGGTCCTATAAGGCAGAGGAAGCCCTCTGCTGACACCGGCAGCCTGCGGAAGCCACCGGGAGCCTCCAAGAAGATGGCGGAAGACGGCGGGGGCTCGTGGAGAGGTGAGAATAACCTTTTTTTTTTTTCTTTATTTCACCCCGCAGGGAACGATTTTATGCCGGAATCGGGTGCCTATTTGGCACCCGATTCCAGGCATCAGAAGGGAGCCGATGCTGTCCGATTTATATCGGACAGCATCGGCTCCCTAAAAATCGTTATGTGAAAGTAGCCTAACACATTGGATGAAAAGCTGTTAAGGCCGGTTTCACACCACGGTTGTGGTGTATCAGGCTCTGTCCGGTATTTTGCAGGAAACACTGGACAGAACCTGATAGCCCCAGATAGAACAGAACTGGAAGGTAAATATATCCTCCGGTCCTGTTTTCTGCTGGAATCAGCAGATCGCAGTGTTCGGGAGCTGTCCCTGCTGAAATTTTAAAATTGTGGCTAGCCGCGGTCCTGAAATCTCAGCGAGGAGCTCTCCATGGTGCTGAAGTTCAGTGCCGGCCGGCCCTGAGCCTCAGCACCTGGAGTCCGGGAGACGGATCCGATTTTATGTCGGATCCGACCTGATCCGCCGCTATAGACTCCCATGTTAGGGGGCGCCAGATCCAAAAGGATCCGATTTGTGCAGATTTTTGCCCCGGACACAAAAACACTGCAGGCTGCGTTATTGTGTCCAGGAGAAAAATCTGAATTCTCCCGGATCCTACCGGACAGATGGAGACTGGATGGCAAATAGCTGCCATCCAGCCCCAAAGGAATTCTATAGTTCCGAAATCTGATCCGGGGCTGTCCGGTTCACCGTGGTGTGAAGCCGGCCCAACAAAACCTGCAGCAATTATCTGATCATCACCACGGCTCTCATATTAAAGGGGATATTAGGGATGAAACATCCCCTTTAAGAGAATAATAATGATGTCAATAATGGTGCTTAACCAACTACTTTAAATCCATTTATCTTAGGGGTTTTTTTTTGCAGGTTTTAATTCTAGGTTTTTAATTCTTCTCATCCTGCTCAATTGATTGAATTCAATCTTTAATCTTTCTTTTTTTTTAAGTCATTCAGAATCACATTTTCAATAATATCATCTTTCAAGCTACAGAATCATTTCTCCTATGTAGTTTACTGACTCGCAATATACTTATCTTTTTGTTATACTGAAGAAAAAAATGATGACTGTATTTTTCAAGAGTAAAATGTCATTATATTGTACATGATGGGATCTGTCCTCTATAAAAAATAGATTGACCTCAAAGCATTCCTGTAAGTAGAAAACATTCTTAATACTGATAGCTATTAAATTTGCAAGAAAAATAAAATTGTACCTATTATATGATCATCAAACTGAGACGACTGCAGAAGCTGAGAAGTCAATCACATTTGCAGCTGATATGGTGCACGGAGGGACGCATATTTTCAGATGAATAATTCCGAACTAGGCTTGAGATCCAGCATGATATAAATAGTGTTCATTTTCTAGACAGCTGCATCTTAGTTGATCAGTTGTAAATCTATGTAAACTGTGAGATACTTTGAAACCTTTTACCACTGCGTCATTTTTTACATAAGCTTTGGCCACCTGCAATATGTCGACTTGTATATAATTTTAGCTACTTTAGAACTTTTCAAAACAAGATATTTCCACTTATAGACATTTTTTCTTGATGAAATAAGCGACAGAAAAAAACAGTGTTGTTTACAGCGAAGTTATACAGAGAAGTGAGAAGAGTTACATTTGTAACAGTTTCCAGGGTTTAATAGACTTGTGATAGTTTGTCACTTCCTACTGTTACATTAGTTCCCCTGTACACCATTTTTTAGCAGCTGCTTGGCAAACATCGCACTCTTTTCTTATCCATTCATGATCATGCCAGGTTTTGCATTTTTTTAAACCAATTTTAAAGAGAGCCTAGCTTGAGATGAGCGAAACGTCTCCGAACATGTTTGCCAATTTCAAATTCAGAATGAACATTGCAGATTTTGTTTGGGATTGGAGACATCAGCGATTTCACAAAAAATCAGCAAACACGGCTTTGTTTGTTAACTGATCGGATAAAGAAAGCATTAGGGTGCATGCACATGGTCCGGAGGAGCTGCATGTTGGATGCAGCTCCTCCGGACCTGAGTGAAGCCACGGGTGGCCGCAGGGAGACCGCAGCCGCCCTGTACTCACCATGTGCGGCGGGTGCAGGGCTGCTTCTCCCTGCAGTCACCCGATGAGAGTCACTTCTGACTCCGCAGCATGAAATGAACATGCTGCGGAGGAGCGGACTCCCGGCAACCTGCACCGCAGCTCCAAACACGCTGAAGGCGGGTTACGCATAGTGAGGATGGGATTTCTTGAAATCCCATCCACTATGCTAGTACTGTACTACGCAGCGTACACTGATCGTGTGCACGCACCCTTACTACATTCAATTGATTCTTTTCTCCTACCGTCTGACAGTGTAGGATAGTGGGCAGGACGCGTTTGATGAAGGGAAGGGGTGGGACGAGTTCAGAGAAGCATCCGACTCCATTTTCCCCCCCGCAACTTTCTGTGTGGAAGTTTCGGGTCGGCAGCCAATTAGGGCACATGAAACATCCAAAAGTTGAAGACACAAGGGCTTGTGTCATCAGCTGCCAAAGTCACATGTCCCTTGAGTTATACGAAGCGGCCATTTGCCGTCGTCACCATTTTCAGAGGGTTACTGGTTATGGACAGTGCCGCATGCCGCTAGTGCTTTTCCGTGCTGCTCCATCCGTGTTACACAAATAGATAGATCGCTTTTTACATAGAATACAAGGGTGTTCATCCAGACATAGGCATTTTATGCTGAGAACAAATGTGATTCCTAATTATGTGTGATTTGCCAAAGCTGTGTTTTTTGCAAAAATGCAAGTAATTGCCAAATCTCTTTTAGTTTACCCAAAAAAGGCTGTGTTTGGTTCAAAGCAGTGATTTTAAAATCTTTCAATTTTCTCAAAAAAGGCTGTGTTAGGCCTCAAATCAGTTATTGCCAAATCAGTCAGTTTCCCCTAAAAAGGCATATTTTTGGCCTGAAACCAATCATCGCCAAATCAGTCAGTTTGTACTAAAAGTGCATTTTTGTAGCCTGAAACCAGTTATTGCTAAATCAGTCAGGGTACCTTTACACGCCGCTACTGGATGGTGGCTACAACCAGATACTTCACGTGCACGAGCACGCACAAACGGTTGCAAACGGTAATCGCACCACCTTTACACGCCGCAACAAGGAGCGCTACAGTAGGTTACATCTATCTCTAGATACACCGCCGGGTGTCTCAAGTTACCTTCTGCCGAACACCTTACCTCATTTACGTTTTTAATACAACAGTTAGGACCGCGTCAGAGATGGGTACACTTTGAAGTTAGTGACGTGGCTTGATATAACTTTTTTTGCGCAAAAAAAAGGATAGACTAAGTACCCTGTATTTGTTATACTTTTTTTATACTGCACTTGCATTTAATACTTTTACTGCAGTGTACTGTTGTTTTTGGTCGCATTTAGCTTTTTGTTTACAATTATGCTTGGCGGTGTGTGAACAGGCTCCTACAGACCTGTTCTTTGTGTGCAGGACTCATCTGTTTTCTAATTAATTGCCTCTGCTTTGCAAGAGATTGAGTTCCCCGCCTCTAGGGCCCTGCACATATAATGCCGTCGCCTTCAGCATTTCAGAACTGTCCTGCTGGCTCCTGCTCACTGTAAGTATTACACACTATCAGGTTTTTAATACAACAGTTAGGACCGCTCAGAGATGGTACACTTTGAAGTTAGTGACGTGGCTTGTAATAACTTTTTTTGCAAAAAACGGATAGACTAAGTACCCTGTATTTGTTATAACTTTTTTTATACTGCACTTGCATTTAATACTTTTACTGCAGTGTACTGTTGTTTTTGGTCGCATTTAGCATTTTTGTTTACAATTATGCTGGCGGTGAACAGGTCTACAGACTTTCTTTGTGTGCAGGACTCATCTGTTTTCTAATTAATTGCTTTGCTTTGCAAGAGATGGAGTTCTGCCTCTCTTGGGCCTGCACACTAAAGCCCCGTCGCTTCAGTCCATTTCAGACACTGTCCTTTTGGTCCTGCTCACTGGTAAGTATACACACTATCAGGTTTTTAATACAACAGTTTAGACCGCGTCAGAGATGGTTCACTTTGAAGTTAGTGACGTGGCTTGATATAACTTTTTTCGCAAAAAAACGGATAGACTAAGTACCCTGTATTTGTTATACTTTTTTTATACTGCACTTGCATTTAATACTTTACTGCAGTGTTATTTGTTTTTGGTCGCATTTAGCTTTTTGTTTACAATTATGTGGCGTGGTGAACAGGTCCTACAGACCTGTTTTTTGTGTGCAGTGTAATCTATCTGTTTTATTAATTTGCCTTTTGTTTGCAAAGATTGAGTTCCCGCCCCTCTTGGGCCCTCACAATCATGCTCGTCGCCTTCAGTCCATTTTCAACACTGTCCTTTCTGGCTCTGCTCATGGTAGTTACCCCACTGTCAGGTTTTCAATACAACAGTTAGGACCTCGCGTCAGAGATGGGTAGCCACTTTGAAAGTTAGTGACGTGGTTAATAACATTTTTGACCAAAAAAGTGATAGTACCTGTTTGTTATTTTTTTATACTGTTATATTACTGCATATGTGTTTGGCATGCTTTGTTCATTATGGTTGAGCCTCGCTTTTGGAGTCACGTTTCTTATGCTCTCTTTGAGGTGAGTCCCTTGCGAATAGCCTCCTTCTCATTCAGATGTCTTTTGGCTGTTGTAACCTTGTTTATAAGTAGACGTCGGAGACTGATTTGACTGTAACTTTTTCGAAAAAAGATAAAAGTACCTATTATTATAAACGGATAGACTAAGTACCCTGTATTTGTTATACTTTTTTTATACTGCACTTGCATTTAATACTTTTACTGCAGTGTACTGTTGTTTTTGGTCGCATTTAGCTTTTTGTTTACAATTATGCTGGCGGTGTGAACAGGCTCCTACAGACCTGTTCTTTGTGTGCAGGACTCATCTGTTTTCTAATTAATTGCCTCTTGCTTTGCAAGAGATGGAGTTCCCGCCCCTCTCTGGGCCCTGCACACATAAAGCCCCGTCGCCTTCAGTCCATTTCAGACACTGTCCTTTCTGGCTCCTGCTCACTGGTAAGTATACACACTAGTCAGGTTTTTAATACAACAGTTAGGACCGCGTCAGAGATGGGTACACTTTGAAGTTAGTGACGTGGCTTGATATAACTTTTTTTACGCAAAAAAAACGGATAGACTAAGTACCCTGTATTTGTTATACTTTTTTTATACTGCACTTGCATTTAATACTTTTACTGCAGTGTACTGTTGTTTTTGGTCGCATTTAGCTTTTTGTTTACAATTATGCTGGCGGTGTGAACAGGCTCCTACAGACCTGTTCTTTGTGTGCAGGACTCATCTGTTTTCTAATTAATTGCCTCTTGCTTTGCAAGAGATGGAGTTCCCGCCCTCTCTGGGCCCTGCACACATAAAGCCCCGTCGCCTTCAGTCCATTTCAGACACTGTCCTTTCTGGCTCCTGCTCACTGGTAAGTATACACACTAGTCAGGTTTTTAATACAACAGTTAGGACCGCGTCAGAGATGGGTACACTTGAAGTTAGTGACGTGGCTTGATATAACTTTTTTTGCGCAAAAAAACGGAAGACTAAGTACCCTGTATTTGTTATATTTTTTTTTATACTGCACTTGCATTTAATACTTTTACTGCAGTGTACTGTTTTTTTGTCGCATTTAGCTTTTTGTTACAATTATGCTGGCGGTGGAACAGGCTCCTACAGACCTGTTTTTGTGTGCAGACTCATCTGTTTTCTAATTAATTGCCTCTTGCTTTGCAAGAGATGGAGTTCCCGCCCCTCTCTGGCCCTGCACACATAAAGCCCCTTCGCTTCAGTCCATTCAGACACTGTCCTTTCTGGCTCCTGCTCACTGGTAAGTATACACACTAGTCAGGTTTTTAATACAACAGTTAGGACCGCGTCAGAGATGGGTACACTTTGAAGTTAGTGACGTGGCTTGATATAACTTTTTTTCGCAAAAAAACGGATAGACTAAGTACCCTGTATTTGTTATACTTTTTTTATACTGCACTTGCATTTAATACTTTTACTGCAGTGTACTGTTGTTTTTGGTCGCATTTAGCTTTTTGTTTACAATTATGCTGGCGGTGTGAACAGGCTCCTACAGACCTGTTCTTTGTGTGCAGGACTCATCTGTTTTCTAATTAATTGCCTCTTGCTTTGCAAGAGATGGAGTTCCCGCCCCTCTCTGGGCCCTGCACACATAAAGCCCCGTCGCCTTCAGTCCATTTCAGACACTGTCCTTTCTGGCTCCTGCTCACTGGTAAGTATACACACTAGTCAGGTTTTTAATACAACAGTTAGGACCGCGTCAGAGATGGGTACACTTTGAAGTTAGTGACGTGGCTTGATATAACTTTTTTTGCGCAAAAAAACGGATAGACTAAGTACCCTGTATTTGTTATATTTTTTTTATACTGCACTTGCATTTAATACTTTTACTGCAGTGTACTGTTGTTTTTGGTCGCATTTAGCTTTTTGTTTACAATTATGCTGGCGGTGTGAACAGGCTCCTACAGACCTGTTCTTTGTGTGCAGGACTCATCTGTTTTCTAATTAATTGCCTCTTGCTTTGCAAGAGATGGAGTTCCCGCCCCTCTCTGGGCCCTGCACACATAAAGCCCCTCGCCTTCAGTCCATTTCAGACACTGTCCTTTCTGGCTCCTGCTCACTGGTAAGTATACACACTAGTCAGGTTTTTAATACAACAGTTAGGACCGCGTCAGAGATGGGTACACTTTGAAGTTAGTGACGTGGCTTGATGTAACTTTTTTTGCGCAAAAAAACGGATAGACTAAGTACCCTGTATTTGTTATACTTTTTTTATACTGCACTTGCATTTAATACTTTTACTGCAGTGTACTGTTGTTTTTGGTCGCATTTAGCTTTTTGTTTACAATTATGCTGGCGGTGTGAACAGGCTCCTACAGACCTGTTCTTTGTGTGCAGGACTCATCTGTTTTCTAATTAATTGCCTCTTGCTTTGCAAGAGATGGAGTTCCCGCCCCTCTCTGGGCCCTGCACACATAAAGCCCCGTCGCCTTCAGTCCATTCAGTCCATTTCAGACACTGTCCTTTCTGGCTCCTGCTCACTGGTAAGTATACACACTAGTCAGGTTTTTAATACAACAGTTAGGACCGCGTCAGAGATGGGTACACTTTGAAGTTAGTGACGTGGCTTGATATAACTTTTTTTGCGCAAAAAAACGGATAGACTAAGTACCCTGTATTTGTTATACTTTTTTTATACTGCACTTGCATTTAATACTTTTACTGCAGTGTACTGTTGTTTTTGGTCGCATTTAGCTTTTTGTTTACAATTATGCTGGCGGTGTGAACAGGCTCCTACAGACCTGTTCTTTGTGTGCAGGACTCATCTGTTTTCTAATTAATTGCCTCTTGCTTTGCAAGAGATGGAGTTCCCGCCCCTCTCTGGGCCCTGCACACATAAAGCCCCGTCGCCTTCAGTCCATTTCAGACACTGTCCTTTCTGGCTCCTGCTCACTGGTAAGTATACACACTAGTCAGGTTTTTAATACAACAGTTAGGACCGCGTCAGAGATGGGTACACTTTGAAGTTAGTGACGTGGCTTGATATAACTTTTTTTGACGCAAAAAAACGGATAGACTAAGTACCCTGTATTTGTTATACTTTTTTTATACTGCACTTGCATTTAATACTTTTACTGCAGTGTACTGTTGTTTTTGGTCGCATTTAGCTTTTTGTTTACAATTATGCTGGCGGTGTGAACAGGCTCCTACAGACCTGTTCTTTGTGTGCAGGACTCATCTGTTTTCTAATTAATTGCCTCTTGCTTTGCAAGAGATGGAGTTCCCGCCCCTCTCTGGGCCCTGCACACATAAAGCCCCGTCGCCTTCAGTCCATTTCAGACACTGTCCTTTCTGGCTCCTGCTCACTGGTAAGTATACACACTAGTCAGGTTTTTAATACAACAGTTAGGACCGCGTCAGAGATGGGTACACTTTGAAGTTAGTGACGTGGCTTGATATAACTTTTTTTTGCGCAAAAAAACGGATAGACTAAGTACCCTGTATTTGTTATACTTTTTTTATACTGCACTTGCATTTAATACTTTTACTGCAGTGTACTGTTGTTTTTGGTCGCATTTAGCTTTTTGTTTACAATTATGCTGGCGGTGTGAACAGGCTCCTACAGACCTGTTCTTTGTGTGCAGGACTCATCTGTTTTCTAATTAATTGCCTCTTGCTTTGCAAGAGATGGAGTTCCCGCCCCTCTCTGGGCCCTGCACACATAAAGCCCCGTCGCCTTCAGTCCATTTCAGACACTGTCCTTTCTGGCTCCTGCTCACTGGTAAGTATACACACTAGTCAGGTTTTTAATACAACAGTTAGGACCGCGTCAGAGATGGGTACACTTTGAAGTTAGTGACGTGGCTTGATATAACTTTTTTTGCGCAAAAAAACGGATAGACTAAGTACCCTGTATTTGTTATACTTTTTTTATACTGCACTTGCATTTAATACTTTTACTGCAGTGTACTGTTGTTTTTGGTCGCATTTAGCTTTTTTGTTTACAATTATGCTGGCGGTGTGAACAGGCTCCTACAGACCTGTTCTTTGTGTGCAGGACTCATCTGTTTTCTAATTAATTGCCTCTTGTTTGCAAGAGATGGAGTTCCCGCCCCTCTCTGGGCCCTGCACACATAAAGCCCCGTCGCCTTCAGTCCATTTCAGTCACTGTCCTTTCTGGCTCCTGCTCACTGGTAAGTATACACACTAGTCAGGTTTTTAATACAACAGTTAGGACCGCGTCAGAGATGGGTACACTTTGAAGTTAGTGACGTGGCTTGATATAACTTTTTTTGCGCAAAAAAACGGATAGACTAAGTACCCTGTATTTGTTATATTTTTTTTATACTGCACTTGCATTTAATACTTTTACTGCAGTGTACTGTTGTTTTTGGTCGCATTTAGCTTTTTGTTTACAATTATGCTGGCGGTGTGAACAGGCTCCTACAGACCTGTTCTTTGTGTGCAGGACTCATCTGTTTTCTAATTAATTGCCTCTTGCTTTGCAAGAGATGGAGTTCCCGCCCCTCTCTGGGCCCTGCACACATAAAGCCCCGTCGCCTTCAGTCCATTTCAGACACTGTCCTTTCTGGCTCCTGCTCACTGGTAAGTATACACACTAGTCAGGTTTTTAATACAACAGTTAGGACCGCGTCAGAGATGGGTACACTTTGAAGTTAGTGACGTGGCTTGATGTAACTTTTTTTGCGCAAAAAAACGGATAGACTAAGTACCCTGTATTTGTTATACTTTTTTTTATACTGCACTTGCATTTAATACTTTTACTGCAGTGTACTGTTGTTTTTGGTCGCATTTAGCTTTTTGTTTACAATTATGCTGGCGGTGTGAACAGGCTCCTACAGACCTGTTCTTTGTGTGCAGGACTCATCTGTTTTCTAATTAATTGCCTCTTGCTTTGCAAGAGATGGAGTTCCCGCCCCTCTCTGGGCCCTGCACACATAAAGCCCCGTCGCCTTCAGTCCATTTCAGACACTGTCCTTTCTGGCTCCTGCTCACTGGTAAGTATACACACTAGTCAGGTTTTTAATACAACAGTTAGGACCCGCGTCAGAGATGGGTACACTTTGAAGTTAGTGACGTGGCTTGATATAACTTTTTTTGCGCAAAAAAACGGATAGACTAAGTACCCTGTATTTGTTATACTTTTTTTATACTGCACTTGCATTTAATACTTTTACTGCAGTGTACTGTTGTTTTTGGTCGCATTTAGCTTTTTGTTTACAATTATGCTGGCGGTGTGAACAGGCTCCTACAGACCTGTTCTTTGTGTGCAGGACTCATCTGTTTTCTAATTAATTGCCTCTTGCTTTGCAAGAGATGGAGTTCCCGCCCCTCTCTGGGCCCTGCACACATAAAGCCCCGTCGCCTTCAGTCCATTTCAGACACTGTCCTTTCTGGCTCCTGCTCACTGGTAAGTATACACACTAGTCAGGTTTTTAATACAACAGTTAGGACCGCGTCAGAGATGGGTACACTTTGAAGTTAGTGACGTGGCTTGATATAACTTTTTTTGCGCAAAAAAACGGATAGACTAAGTACCCTGTATTTGTTATATTTTTTTTATACTGCACTTGCATTTAATACTTTTACTGCAGTGTACTGTTGTTTTTGGTCGCATTTAGCTTTTTGTTTACAATTATGCTGGCGGTGTGAACAGGCTCCTACAGACCTGTTCTTTGTGTGCAGGACTCATCTGTTTTCTAATTAATTGCCTCTTGCTTTGCAAGAGATGGAGTTCCCGCCCCTCTCTGGGCCCTGCACACATAAAGCCCCGTCGCCTTCAGTCCATTTCAGACACTGTCCTTTCTGGCTCCTGCTCACTGGTAAGTATACACACTAGTCAGGTTTTTAATACAACAGTTAGGACCGCGTCAGAGATGGGTACACTTTGAAGTTAGTGATGTGGCTTGATATAACTTTTTTTGCGCAAAAAAACGGATAGACTAAGTACCCTGTATTTGTTATACTTTTTTTATACTGCACTTGCATTTAATACTTTTACTGCAGTGTACTGTTGTTTTTGGTCGCATTTAGCTTTTTGTTTACACTCATTTACACACCGCTACAACAAGCTAATATGGGCGGACCTGGTGCAGCAGGGACAACACTTAGGCGTGCCACAATTGTGGATTACGAGACGTCCGTACGCTGATAGGACAAAGCAATAACATCATGATTGGCCAGGCATCGCAGGAGGCTGATTAATACATGACGCTCGAGCAATTGTGTAGTGTGACTGGTCAGCTCCTTAAATATGCCGCCCTATGCAGCAACAACCAATCGTAACGCAGGAGCTTCCTCCAATGATCGCTGAAGGCGGGTGGTTTCCCGGAGGCTGTGTCACGCCCCAGGTACATACCAGGTACATAGCATGGTGTAGTGACAACCCTTCTGTTCCTTCTTTACATGCCGATACAGGTCGCTACAATCGCCTGGGTAGCCACCTGTTTCAGGGCAGTGCTCGGGAACAGGTGCCGCTACTGGCGGGTGGCTACAACCGTCTTCACACGCCGCTACCACGGGTTGAATTGGCGGTGCAAGATACATTTCTCTCATGTACCCGGTTGTTGCCACCATCCAGGAGCGGCGTGTAAAGGTACCCTCAGTTTGTAATATATAGGCACTTTTGGCCTGAAACCAGTTATTGCTATCAGTCTCTTTCCCCTAAAAATGCTGTTAGGCCTCAAACAAGTGTTTTTCAATTCTGTGTGCATAAAACATGAGTGGAAAATCCTGAGATCAGGATGATGGAAAGAGGATGGGGAAAAGGTTGTAAGTAAGTGAAGTATACTTGATATTCAAGGTATATGTGGGGTAGGTGCTACTGCTAATGTTGCTAAAAGCTGTACTGACCAAACATTAGCTTATTGTTTCCAAAGAGATGTGACAACTTCTGTTACTGGACAGGCTACTCCAGTCTTTGTTTGCCAGCAGCCGAGCTATACGAGTTGTGGATGAGGCCCAGTAAGAGCTTTTGCTCCAGTTCATGGCAAGTGCTTCGTCAAGTCTAGGCTGTTCTCCTGCTCCTCCACCTCATCTCAAAAAGTACAGTCCTCAGAGGTGGCGCCCCAATTACCCTTGTGCCACCCATGCCACAACTCTCCAACCACACAACTGATTGTGCAGAAACACAGATGGGTGATTTTGCTGAGATTTTCACACATTCAATTCAATGGGCCTTAGATGTCTGCTCCAAAATTCACATACTCCAGAGGAAAAGAGCATCTGGACCGATGCTCAGAATGTTTTGGAGTTGGATCCGGGGATGGAGAAAGTATGGTCCCAGCAGAATCCAGACTCTTGTCACCAGACATTAACCCCCGGGGGTGGAGATGATGATGATGATGAGACTCAGATACCTGAGGAGCATACGCACTGTGCTGTGCATTCAGGGCAGGAGAAGGGTGATTCTCATGGTGGGGAGTGGGACAACTGAGAGGATAATGATGAGTTTCTTGATCCACTTGGAATCAACCCAGATTCACACAGCTGAGTAGCTCAGCAGAGCAAGAAGAAGATGAGGAGGTTAGGTTGTGTGTTCCCACACAGAGACTGAGGGCTGCAACCACTAAAAGTACTGCATCTTTAGCCACAACTCTGGCTCAGGACAGCAGCGGTTGTGAGTCTGCAGTTGTCTGAGGCAGCAAGGGTTGCCTAGCCTGGGCATTTTTTAACACTGGAAAAGATGACCCAAATCATGTCATTTGCAAACTTTGTACAAAAACATTAGGTAGAGGCATAAAAAATATAGTACTAGGTGCAGTCATGTGTTGATTGGGTCATGTCGACCATATAAATTTTTCTTTTGCATGCACTATATTTTCTTTTGAAAAATAAAAGGAAAAGGAAAATCTAGTCCTGTTGAGTCGGACTCCAATTTTTTCTATTATCCTTGATGTGAGGCCAGGGCAAGGCCAGTGTCTGAGCCCCAGGTGGATGAGCATAGAGCAACTGGGTGAGCTGGAATCAACTTTCTATAATAAAAAACATAAATATGTCTATTACCTGCATGAATTGCCACATGGCCCAACACCATGCATTAGTCTGGGAAAAATACTGTGGTAAAATTGTCCCTAGCGGGCCTCACCAAACCCCGACCACTTCATTAATGGCATCTCTTGCTTCTTCCTCCCTGTCACCGAGCCAAGTGTTGTCTGACAGGTGTCTGGCAATAGGACCTCCATTTGTTTACCCGCTACAGTTAGGGGGAATGACAGCTCCTAAGCTGTTATGAAATTGGACACGCCTTCTCATTTTGACTAAACTCAGACACCAAGCACACCACTATTTTGTTGAGAACATGTTCGACTGTACCTCCTTTAAAGTGCAGCAGTTTGTTGGGTACACACTACTCCACCCTCTCTCAGCACAGCAGCGAGCCCTTGGTCCTGCACTTGTGGTCAAGGAAAAGATTATTTCCTCCTACTCATCCCAAAACAAAGAGCTCCCATGTGTTTGCTATGGAAACTCTGCCTTTTAGCCTGGCGATTACAATTTCTGTAAGCTGATGGCGGTTGCAGCGCCCCAGTATCAGTTGCCCTTCATGAAGAAAGCTGTGCCTGCACTACACCAGCATGTCGCAGACAACATCAATTGTTCTTTGAGAAACTTTATGTGTAACAGGGTGCATATCACCACCAACACCTGTATGAGAAAACATGGTCTGGGGTGTTACATCTTGCTCACTGGGCACTACATGACTGGTGGCTGCGAGTCAGGCAGGGATGGGGCTACTTACCAAGTTTTGAAATTCCCAAAACTTTTGGGACAAAATCCTGCCTCTACCTCTTCATCCACTGCTTCTGCCTAGTCCACCCCTTCCAGGGCCTCCAGCTTTGCCTCCCTAAATCTTGCAACAGTTCTGACAGAATTCACCCCGCCTCCATACTGTACTACCAGGGCTCACTGCCATTAGGAAGTGTTTAAATTAAATTGCTTTGGAGATGTGCATCACACAGCTGAAGAGTTGTGGACAGCTATGCCGGCCGAGTTTCAGCAATGGTTGTCTCCACTAATCCTGGAGCCAGGGAAGGTCGTGTGCAATACCTTTGCAAATCTGGTGACAGCCCTATGCTGAGGCAAAAGTACATACGTGCCTTGCATGGCTCACGTCCTCAACCTGGATGTCCAGCAATAAATATGCCACTATCACAGACTGGATGAGCTGCTGCATAAACCATGAATACTGTGTGCTCACTTCTATTGTTCTCCACAGTACATCGACTAGCATCACAACAGAGGTCTTTCAGACAGCTGGTTAACCGTTTGATATGCGATTTGCCGAAACGGTAGAATTCCACTCTGCATATGTTGACGCAACAAGCCCTTGTATAGTATGTAATGATGCATACAGTGACTCAAAGCAAGCTGAATGTGGTGCAAATGATGCTTGTAAAGTGGGCTCAGTTTAAGGGCTTCTGCACTCTTCTGCACAGTTTTGAAATGCGGACTAAGATGGGTAGTGCTGACGATGCCTTCATCAGCATCACTCTTCCAGTCATCTACATGCTAAAGAAAACTTTGAAAAGTCTGTGGGATGAGGTGGTGGTCCCAGAGGAGGAGGAAGGGGAGGAGAAAGAAGATGATGATGTGGAAAGGATATCAATATCTCAGCTGTCAGGACACGAGGAGGAAAGAATGAGTTCTCTTTCTGTTGTCTGAAGTCAGCAGGAGAGGATGGAGGAAGGAAGCTCAATTTTTAGGCTGACACCAACACAACAAGGACTTGGGCTTCATGAATGTGTCAGACACATGAGAACCTTCTTGCTGCAACATGATGCCGGTATCATTAGGATTTGAATTAGTGATGACTACTGGGTTGCCATACTGTTGGATCCGCAGTACAAGAGAAAATTTAGCCAGATGCATTCCGCCTTGGACAGTAACACGTGCATGCTGGAGTATCAAAAAATGCTGGTAGACAATCTTAAAACTTGTTTTCCCAAACACAGCAGTGAGAGACACAGTACGCATTGCAGATTTACACTTTCAACCCGGGGGACCTTGAGTCATCAGCGTAGAAAGACTAGCAGCAACAGTTTACCTGTCAGAAGCAATTTTTTAAACCAGACGTCCACCGGGAAAGCTAAGAGTCTGACACATTGTGAATGACTGGAAAGGATGGTGCAGGAGTATATACAGCTTAACATACATGCCATTGAGGTGAAGTTGGTACATTTTGCTTCTTGAGCTTCAAATATTGAGGAGTGGCCTGAGTTCACCAGTCACGCCTTGGAAGTTTTGTCTTGTCTGGCAACCAGCATTCTTTTAGTACATGTCTTCAGCGCTGCTGGTGCTGTTCTGACAGATAGGCACATCTGGCTTTCCCTTGAAAGTGTAGACTGCCTAACTCTCATCAATATAAACAAGATATCCAAGAACTTTTCCACCCTAGTGGCAGACTGGGCTGTTTAGGCAATGTTGTACTTTTCAGTGTGTGGCATTCATCTCACCATTATACAATTTTTATTCTAGGTCAATTGATGCCAATTTGGTGGTATCTGAATCTAATTTTGTGAAATGTGGAGACTCTTTTTGTGGGTCTCCACCTTGTTTGTTAGCTGAATTTATCAGGGCAGTGTGAGCATGATGCCTACATGTGTTCACTAATCCCTTTTACTAATGAATGTTTAACCTTGAAATCCTAGGCCATGCCCTCTTCCAGACCCTGTGCCATGCATGACGGCTGTGCCATTATACAGTTTTTATTCTGGCTCAATTAAGGCCACCTTGGTGGTATCTGGCCCCAATTTATTGAACTGTGGAGACTTTTCATGGGGAGTTCTTGTTTTGCATTTTATGAATTTAGCAGGGTTTCCTGAGCACCATGCCTACACATGTCACTGACCCACCTAAATCCTTCTTCTTTTAGTACTCCTTGAACCTAATACTTGTGGCACCTGACTGTGGCAGAGCATAAAAGTTCTTGGAGAGGTTGCATGATTTTTGAGTGCCCCTTACCAATAATCCTTTACATGTGACTGACCCATCTGACTAATTCTTCCTATAGTATTCTATAAAACTGATATTTGTGCCACTAGAGGTTGGCAGAGCATAACATTTATTGGAGCGGTTGCATGAGGTATGAGGGTGACCTGCCCAATAGGCCTATACATGTGACTGACCCACCTGACTAATTCTTCCTGTAGTATTGTATGAAACTGATATTTGTGCCACCCTAGTGTGGCAGAGCACAACACTTGTTGGATTGGTTGCATGAGTTATGAGGGTCCCCCTGCCCAATAGGCCTATACATGTGACTGACCACCTGACTAATTCTTGCTTTAGTATTCTATGAAACTGATATTTTTGCCACCTTAGTGCAGCAGAGCGTAATATTTCTTAGAGCGGTTGCTTGACTTATGAGGGCCCCCTGCCCAATAGGCCTATACATGTGACAGACCCATCTGATTAACTCTTCCTATAGTATTCCATGAAGAACTGATATTTGTACAATCTGACTTTGACGGAGCATAACATTTCTTGGAGCAGTTGCATGATTTATGAAGGCCCCCTGCCCAATAGACCTATACATGTGACTGACCCACCTGACTAATGTTTCCTATAGTATTTTATGAAACTGATATTTGTGCCACCTGAGGCTGGCAGAGCATAACATGTTTTGGAGCAGTTGCAAAAGGTATGAGGACCACCTACCCAATAGACTTGTACATGTGACTGACTTACCAGAATAAATCTATAAATGAAAAGCTGATTAAGGTAAAAAAAAATAATATTATTTACTGCTAATCCAATAGGTGTTACTAGCCCCACCTCAGTCAACACCCCCATGTGTACAATGTATAAAAATTTCTGCTAGGAAATGGGAACAAAATTAATAATATATTTTAGCAGTTTTTTGTGGTCATAAAAAAATAAAAGAAAGTATGAAAAATAGACAGGTGTTCCTTCATTTTGCATCCATATTGGCAAAAAAAATTAAAACAGGGAAGGAAAAAAATATTAAAATTAGGTTGTCCATATTACGAAAAAAAGATGTAAAAACTGTATGAATATCCAAATGAGATAAAAAAAATTCCCAGCTCTTTGAAAAGGGTATGAAAGAACTTAAAAGTGCCTGGGTAGGAATGGGGGGAAATGGTCTGAATAGTAACAATTAACATTGCACACTATACAAAAATGTGGAATAAGTAGCATGAAATTGTGATAATAATGTATGACTTCATTTATTAATATTGAGAAATAGATGGTGGCCCACTTCTAACGCATCGGGTATTCTAGATTATGTATGTAGTTTATTATGAAGATTTAAGAATAATGCAATGAATACACAAGATTTTCTGGATAAAATACATACATTATCATTAAATGTTATTGCTCATAGAACTTAATACAACTGAATGAAATATTAAACAGATTATCAAAATATATAAACCATGAATGGGCATGACCAATCAGCCACGCGGGATTTGCATTACAGAGACAAACAGACAAAATTAGATGATTATATAGTACACTAGCTGTGAGCCCGATGCAAATGCATCGGGATTCTAGAACGTGCATTAATTTGATTATAGTAGATAGGTATTTTTTATTTTATTATTTATTTTGTTTTGTTTTTTTACTATTTTTATTATTATTAAATGTATTTATTATTTGTTATTTTAAGTGAATTTATTTGTATTAAGATTATTTTATTTTATTTAAAAACCGCATCTGCGGCGCGGTTGCGGTAATCCCCATACAAAGTATAGGGGGCCTTGCGGCAGGTGCGGCAAAACCGCACTTGCCGCACCTGCCGCAAGTCCCACTATACTTTCTATGGGGATTACCGCAACCGCGCCGCAACTTGCACTTGCGGCGGGTTGCGGTAATCCTTATGGGGATTACCGCAACCGCGCCGCAAGTGCTCGCACTCAGCCAGCGAGTCGCAATGCGGCGCGGTTGCGGTAATCCTTATGGGGATTACCGCAACCGCGCCGCAAGTGCTCGCACTCAGCCAGCGACTCGCAATGGCCTGGCGGCCATTGCTCGCGCTACCTGAGCGGGAGATCGCTAGCTTTGTGGCCGAGCCTCTGGTTCTATTTTCGGCCAGCGACTCGCAATGGCCGCTTCGCGCCCATTGCTCGTACTCAGCCTGCGCGAGCAATGGCCTCGCGGCCATTGCTCGCGCAGGCCAACGACTCGCATTGGCCGCTACGCGGCCAATGCTTCGCCGTGGTGACGTCACAGAGTGACATAGCCACGGTCTTTGCCGGGGTCCGACACGGAAGTGCCTACGGCAATTATATAGTAGAATAGCTGTTAGCCTGATGCAAATGCATCGGGTATCTAAAATATGTTTATTGTTTTTTTAAAGATTTTTAAATAATAATGGCATCATTAATAGCAATAATATAAGCAATAGCATTATTATTAGCAGTAATAGCAGTATTAATAGCATTATTTGCATTAATAATAGCATTAATAACATTATTAATAGCATTAATAGCATTATTATTAGCATTAATAGCATTATTAATAGCATTAATAGCATTAATAACATTAATAATAGCATTAAAAGCATTATTGATAGCATTAATAGCAGTATTAATAGCATTATTAGCAGTATTATTAGCATTAATAGCATTATTATTAGCATTAATAGCATTATTAATAGCATTATAGCATTAATAACATTATTAATAGCATTAATAGCATTATTGGTAGCATGAATAGCAGTATTAATAGCATTATTAGCAGTATTATTAGCATTAATAGCATTATTATTAGCATTATTATTAGCATTAATAACATTAATAATATCCTGAATAGCATTATTAGTAGCATTAATAGCAGTATTAATAGCATTAATATCATTATTATTTGCATTTTTATTTTATATTAATATATTATTAATTATATTATTTTGTATATTAATTTTTTATTTTAATGAAAATTATTTTATTTTATTATATTTTAATTACTTAATGTAATTAATATCTTAATTTAATATATTATTATTTTTTTTTGTTATTATTATTTTTTATTTTATTATTTATTTTGTTTTGTCTTTTTACTATTTTTATTATTATTAAATTTATTTATTATTTGTTATTTTAAGTGAATTTATTTGTATAAAGATTTTTTATTTTATTTAAAAACCGCATCTGCGGCGCGGTTGCGGTAATCCCCATAGAAAGTATAGGGGGACTTGCGGCAGGTGCGGCAAAACCGCACTTGCCGCACCTGCCGCAAGTCCCCCTATACTTTCTATGGGGATTACCGCAACCGCGCCGCAACTTGCACTTTCGGCGCGGTTGCGGTAATCCTTATGGGGATTACCGCTACTGCGCCGCAAGTGCTCGCACTCAGCCAGCGAGTCGCAATGCGGCGTGGTTCCGGTAATCCTTATGGGGATTACCGCAACCGCGCCGCAAGTGCTCGCACTCAGCCAGCGAGTCGCAATGCGGCGCGGTTCCGGTAATCCTTATGGGGATTACCGCAACCGCGCCGCAAGTGCTCGCACAGGGGCACAGGAGCACTGGGGCACAGGGGCACTGGGGCACAGGGGCACAGGGGCACAGGGGTACTGGAGCACAGGGGCACAGGGGCACAGGGGCACAGGCTCCGGAGCACTGTGTCAGCATGTGCTGACAGCAGCTGCTCCGGAGCGGGATCACAGGGGCACAGGGGCACAGGGGCACTGGGGCACAGGGGCACAAGGGCACTGGGGCACTGGGGCACAGGGGCACAGGGCACAGGCTCCGGAACACTGTGTCAGCATGTGCTGACAGCAGCTGCTCCGGAGCGGGATGACAGCGGCGAGGGGTCGCAATGCCCGCTACGCGGGCAATGCCTCGCACGTGATGACGTCACATAGTGACATAGCCACGGCGTGCCGGGGTCCGACACGAAAATGCCTATGGCAATTATAGAATAGATATCTATCTATCATCTACCTATGTGTCTATAGTCTATGTATGCTATATTTATGTTTCATCTCTCTATGCATGTTGTATCTATCTATCTATCTATCTATCTATCTATCTATCTATCTATCTATGTGTATAGACCACACCTTGAGATGGAGATGTGGTGAACAGCCCTCCCCACCATCTCTTTAGTTGTTCACAAAAACCCAGCTCTGTTAAAGATAAATTAAGAAGAAAGGTGCAGGGCTCCACCACCCTATATCCACTAGGATTCCAGCAGTGAATTAACGGCAGACGTCCTTCAATGAATAGGAAAGATAGAATCCACTGCCACTTGCAGTTATTTCCTTTATTTCCTTTAATATGAAACATACAGATGCCCCTGTGGGGCTGCTATACGCGTTTCGGAGGTATACTCCTTATTCGTTAGCTCATCAGACCACAATAAAACACACATATATACAAGTAAAAGCACAAGTAACAGGAGCACCTGTATTTCATTATCAGTGATTACATCTTAGAAATTTAACTCCTGTATTGCCAGCTAGGTATAGAAATGTAATAAACCTTCATATAAATACAAATATACAAATATAAATAGAACAGTTGCATGTTTTTAGAAATAAATATATACACCAATAAATTCATTATTATTGTTGTTGATAAAAATAAAATAAATCATTCTTAAAATTGAGACCATTTGGTGATCGTGTATTCAGCTGCAGAATCCATAGTTTTTCTCTCTCATGTAGTTTTCTTTCCCAATTACCATGCCGGTATGGTAAGGAAACCCTTTCGATTCCCTTGATTTTTAAGGACTTAAAATTGTCTGCTTGTATATCCCTGAAGTGTCTGGATAATCCAGACAATCCTGTTCTCAAGCATTTAGAATTTGGATTAGCGGCAGTAAGATGTTCAGAAATCCTTACTTTTAAAGCGCGGATTGTGCAGCCGACATAGCATTTGGCACACTCCACACATGTGTGGTGTGTTGCAATTTATATACGATTTGATCTGGTATTTATTATCAGTGGTGAAATTCACAAATGATTTGCCTGCTGACACATAACTGCACATGCCACATTTGTGGCCACCGCACTTATACATGCCTTTGTAAGTCAGCCATGTATAGGATTTTTCAGATTGTTCCGAAAAAATACTTGGAGAAATGCTGCTTCAATACTTTTTTCCTTTCTGGGAATGACTTTCACCCCAGACTGAAGTACATCTAAAAGAGAATCATCCTGATATAATATTGCAATATTCCTATGGAAAATCTTTTTAATATCATGGAAGTCCGTGCTGTATGGAGTGGAAAAAACTAGACCTCCGATATTATTGGCAGGTTTAGACTCAAATTTGTCTTTTAAAAGATCTACCCTATCCCTGTCCTGGACAATAGTTTTTGCACGTTCTATCATCCAAGACCGGTAGTTTCTCTTTTTAAGTTGGTCACTAATGATTGAGGTTTCTTTATTATAATCCTCCTGTGTGGTGCAACTACGTTTAGCACGTATCAGTTCCCTCACAGGAAGATTTTTGATAATATGTATGGGGTGACAGCTGTCGGCTCTTAATACTGAGTTACCACTGGTGGGCTTGCGGTAAAGTTTGGAAAGAATTTGACCCGTTTTTTTCACAGCCTGTGAGAAATAGGTCCAAAAAAGGGGTGCTATTAGCATGTACCTCCATAGTAAATGTTAAATTGTAATCGTTGTCATGGAACCAATCCGACAACATGAAGGGATCTGGTACGGGAGACTTACAGATGATGCAAGCCAAATTAGGATCCTATCGTCTATATATCTCCCGTACCAGCAAATTGAGGACCTGCAAGGAGATGATTCTACATAAATGAATCTCTCTTCCCAACTTTTCATATATAGGTTTGCCAATGAGGGCGAGAATTTCGCCCCTAATGGAAAACCACATCTTTGTAAATAGTAATTACCGTTGAAAAGAAAGTAATTACTCCTCAATAAAAAAACAGGCAAAGAGTAGCACTCTTTTGTTCTGTTTCTTTCAGAAATTGTTCCACCACCCATATTGATGAATACAATTGTGTCACATCACATGTGATCCATTTTGAGCCTGTTTCCCAGGTCATGTGTTCTAAAGCCTGGACAAGATTTTTAGAATCTTTAATGCGGCCGGGCATGCACTCCAACAAGATCTGTAACCTGTCGTCCACCCACTCAGAAAGCCTCTCGTGCAAGGAACCAATCCCTGCCACGATTGGCCTCAGAGGGGGAGGAAAGACAGATTTGTGGACCTTGGGGAGAGCGTGAAAAACCGGTACAATAGGTTTATACACATAGAGGTAATCCCTCATTTTATTATCAATGGCTCCTAAACAGACTCCCTCATCCAACAATTTCTTGAATTCACACAAGAAGGATTTTGTAGGATCCTCTGACAGGGGGCGGTACGTGGCGTCATCTGTTAATAACTCCAAAATTTATTTTTTGTATAGATCGGAATCCAACACCACCATGGACCCCCCCCCCTTGTCAGAAGATCTGACAACCACATTTTGATTATTTCTCAAATCATTCAGTGCCAACCGTTCTACATTAGACAAATTATTAGTCATTTGATTTTTTGACCCCAACAAACCTCGGAGGTCTCTCTCCATTGCTCCCTGAAAAGCATCCATGGCTGGGGTTCTTGAGGCAAAGGGATACAAAGTGGGATTAGAATATTTATTTTTGCATGCAATTGCTTTATTAATTCTGCAACTTTCAATTTCATCATGTAAAGTAGTATTCTGTAAACTTTGCAAAGTTGAAAAATCCTTAATATCAAAATATAAGGGGTAACAATCCATAGATCGAGTTGAACATGTGTCAGGATTTTCTGGCTGAGTCGTTACAGCCTCTCCAGCAAAATGTCTCTTTAAAGTTACATTCCTGGTGAATTTATTGATATCCTTTATAGTCTGGTATAAATCGGCCCGGTTGCTTGGTACAAAATTCAAACCTTTACTGAGTACTTTCAGTTGGGATTCAGATGCGAAACGCGTATAGCAGCCCCACAGGGGCATCTGTTTGTTTCATATTTAAGGAAATAAAGGAAATAACCGCAAGTGGCAGTGGATTCTATCTTTCCTATTCAAAGATAAATTAAGTTTCTCAGCACCTATGATACTGGAACATTACATCTGGGTTCATATCACCAAATTTAACAATTTGGATAATACATATCTCCTCTCTTATATTTAACGTGTGATCACCTTACAATATGAAATATCTATAAATTTATCACAACTATGTATTTACTAGCTGTGAGCCCGATGCGATTGCATCGGGATTCTAGAATATGTGTATAGTTTATTTATTAAGAGTTTAAAATAATAATCCAATTGTTCCATGATATCTTTCCATCAACTACATATGTTTGTATGGTGGATATCAACGTGGGTCCGCCGCTTTGTCTGTGCCGATGTCTGTAGCTGGGCGAAGACCTTCGGTCTTCGCCCAGCTACCTTGTGGCTCCTGGCGGGCTTCGCGGGCATAGCTGGCGGGTGTAAGCGGGGCTTCTGGCGGGGTTCAGGGCCGAGCAGCGGGCATTGCGGCCGTGAGCAATGGCCGCTTCGCGGGCATTGCTCGGGCTGCTGCAACAACTCGCAACGTCCCTTCGCGGGCATTGCTTCGCGGGGCGCTTGCGGTCAGAACAAAGCCAGAAGTAGCGTGGTCGCTGTGTGCTGGGCGCTGGTAGCGTCACTACGCAGAACTCAAAGCCCAACAGGAAGTGAGGCGACTTGGTCGCTGTGTGCTGGCGCTGACCAATGAGAACTAGTGCCTCACTTACAGCTGTAAATTTGAATCTCAAAGTCCTCCATTATATCTCTATGGGAAGTGAGGCGCTATTCTCATTGGTCGCTGTGTGCTGGCGCCGACAATGAGAATAGCGCCTCACTTCCCATAGAGATATAATGGAGGACTTTGAGATTCAAATTTACCGCTGTAAGTGAGGCGCTATTCTCATTGGTCGGCGCAAGCACACAGCGACCAATGAGAATAGCGCCTCACTTCCCATAGAGATATAATGGAGGCACTTTGAGATTCAAATTTACCGCTGTAAGTGAGGCGCTATTCTCATTGGTCGGCGCAAGCACACAGCGACCAATGAGAATAGCGCCTCACTTCCCATAGAGATATAATGGAGGACTTTGAGATTCAAATTTACCGCTGTAAGTGAGGCGCTATTCTCATTGGTCGCTGTGTGCTGGCGCCGACCAATGAGCATAGCGCCTCACTTCCCATTGAGATACATTTCTTCTTTAGAGCTATGCATGGCCGGGCCCTTGGTTCTATTTTGGCCACGGCGCTCGGCTCTCGTCGGTCGTCGCCGGGGCGGGAGACTCACAATGGCCATTGCTTCGCGGCCATTGCTCGCGCCCCTGCTGAGCAGCCACGTCCACGACGACGGAAGTAGCGCCGAAACTTACAGAAGTGCGTTAGGGGAATTATATATTTAGATGTATACCTATGTCATACCTATCTGTTACCTAGCTATATATTATCTATGTATTTTAGATCTATTTATTTGTGCATCTGTTCATCTATGTATCTATGTCTTTATGCATATTCTATCGATGTATCTATCTACATATTTATCTATCTAACTAGAAAAAAATACTCTGCAGCACTCGGCTACTTTATTTCTGTTTTGTATCTAATCTATCTATCTATTATCTATCTATCTATTAGTGTATATTAAATATCTAACAGACTAATAATGCAATGAATACATAGGATTTTCCCAGTACAATATATACATTATCATTAAATGTAATTGCTTATAGAACTTAATACAACTGAACAAACTTATTAAACAGATCATCAAAATATAGAAACCATTACATGAATTTCTAACTGTATTCACATAAATTATCGAACAAAATAAGTACATCGACACTATAATATATTTGTTAACAATATCAACCTAAAATATTTTTGTACACCTCATTTCTTGTGAAAACCTTTTGACTATCTATATGCAACTTTCTTTGTAAAGGGGTATGAAGAACTTGCACCTTGACGTTGGATCTCATTTTAACTCTTGAAAATGCAACATAGAGTAGATATATGCCAACACGGTGTAGAGTTTGACCTTGTGACTTGTTTATTGTCATGGCAAAAGCTGGTTTTACTGGAAACTGTCAACGCTGAAACCTAAATGGAAGACCGGTGTCCGAAGGACATAAATCAATGTGTGGAATGAACACTTTGTCTCCTTTTGCTGATCCACTGATGACTCTTGCTTGAATTATGTGGGAATGGAATCCAGCAACAATATGGCGATTTACATTACATAGACCATTTTTTGTATTTAGATTCTGAAGCAATATTATGATTGTTCCAACTTTTAGTTGTAGTCTGTGGGATGGCATTCCTGATGGCGTAAGACTATTTAAAAATTCAACTGGATAATGCTCTCGTTCATCTTCATTGTCTACATCCACTGAATCATCACTTTTGCACAACTTATACTCTCCAGGTATTCTATCCATCACTTGGGAATGTAGCAGAGCCACACCATCGTTCTTGGGACACAGAATTGCATGGGATGGGGCCCTCTCAGCACTGCTTTGGTTGGTCACATCAATTTCAACGTGTTGTCAAAAACATCACTTATGATACAGTCAATGCACAACATGTCTTCTGGTATTTCAATAATGTCTTCGCCAAGGTTGTATTCGTTGCTAAGTTCACCATTACCAAGTGTAAGAAGCCAATTGCTGTACTCTGGGTCTGAAGATCGCATGTTGTTAATTAGTTGGAGTTTATTATACTGTTTCCAAACGTCAGCCATTTTTAAGCTGGACTCAATAACATCTGTTCTTGTTCCATTTGATATGACTTGAAGGCTTCACCTAAAATCTCCACCAATGACAAAAACTTTACCTCCAAACAGAATTTCATTTTTTTCAGCAACATTTGAAGTCATTACGTCACACAGAAGTCTGTCAATTAAGCTCAAAGTGTATTTGGGTGCCATGGTGCACTCGTCAAGTATCAAAAGATGTGCGTTGTTTAACTGTCTTCCTGCAAATGTGTCTTGTTTCATTCTGGAAACAGTGATTTCGTTGACTGGCACTGGTATCCCAAAGAGTGAATGCATAGTGCGACCTCCTCGTAAAATGTTAGCTGTAATACCTGTTGTAGCCGATGGCAATACAACTTTTCCCAACCCTCTAATGTGATGCATTAAAACTTCATATAGGTATGTTTTACACATCCCTCCTGGACCATCAATACAGAAACATTTTGGCCTTGCAATGCATCTGCTGGGTTTTCTATAGCGCTCACAATAGTATCACATGCAATTCGTTGTTCATTTAAGGAGTTTCTCTTCTCTGTTGCCAACAATAATTCATAAGTTTCATCATACTCTGGAAGTTGTAGAACTTGAATTGGAGGCTGTGGCAAATTAAAGTCTGAAAATGTTTTTCCATGCAGTAGTAAGACATTTTGGACATCTTGCATACCAAAAGATTGGCAATGTTGACAATTTCCACTTTTGTTGTGAAGATATAAGCAGTAATCCTCGATTAGATGTTCTTTGAAATTTGTCCAAAGTTCAGCGGCATTTGTAGGCGGTCCAAATATGCAGATGTAGGCAAACAATTTGTGAAGTTGCTTAGGCATATGTAGGGTAACTCTGTCTTCTAAAGTAAGTCTCTACATAGTATCATCCAATAGAAATCCTAAAGCCAAAGCTGCAGCTTTAAATGTATCGTGCAATACTCTGTTAACTGTTTTCAAATTGTCATAATAGCTCCTTTGACATGCAGTAATAACAGGCGAAGGCAATATCTTTCTTGATCCTTGACACTAACAGTATTCATGTGTCCAATTATTCTGCTAAGTCCTCGTTGTCTTAGATTCCAAATTTTATTTCAAGCGTAATGCTCTGGAATCTCTAGATACAAATACTGCCTTGCGTTTTCGTCACATTGGTTAAGCAAAAGCCATTCCATTAATGTTGACATGGTATTTAAATATTTTGTACACATCTTCGACTTGAGCATCTTCAAAGAAATAAAGCTGCTGTTGATTTGGTAAATGAATAGCTACACGTATAATGGCATGGGACTGTGAATGCATTGGAAATGCAAATATCCTCCAAGAAGCTTCTAGAGCTCTGACATATCTTGAGTCAACAAAAGTTGATGATTCATCATGATTGACTGTTTTCTGTTGTATTTTGACGTTAGCTTTGTCATGCCCCTTGTAGATGTACTTGAAAATATATTTTACACTTTTTAAAGAAGCACAGATTTCTACATTGATGTGACAGTTGTAGCGTTCTGATAAGTACAGGTTGTATGGGACTATCCATGAGTTATTTATAATTTTTTTGGTGAACAGTGTTATCAATGTGTTGTCGCCGGTAGGATGGGTAGCCATCAAAGTCTTTAACAGTGTGCTGTTTTAACTCCTTTGGAAACCCTTTTGTACACTTTCCGTTTTCCATGCATTGACTTTTTGGGTTTGCTTCACTGCATGGGCCATGAACCATATGAGAGATTGCAATATTATACAGTTCAGGATACTTTTCTTGGTTAGGAATTTCAGCCCACACTATGTTGTCGATTTTTTCCTCCGTGCGAAACTTAGACACTGCATCTAAGATAATAAGTATATGCGCATGTGGGAGAACTCATTTCTGAAACTCAATGACATGTACCACTGCTACAACTGTTCCAAAAAGTCCATTTTTGATATCTTTCAAAAGGCGGGTGAGTTTCAGTCGAAAAAACGCGTGCAACTAAGTCCAGCTTGTGTTCAACTTGTTGTCAGGGTTCTAGATTTTCGGTAATTTCCGTCCATTTAGGATTTCAGGTCATGGTCACAAAAATGTCTGGTCTTCCATACATTTTTACTTTTGCCTTTGCATCTTGATAATGCTGCTGCATGCTGCAGGGGCTACTTTCAAAGACGACGGCAGAATGACTGTTTTTCCAATTGGAATTCCCTTTTGTGTGGATTGTTTTTGCAAATGTTCTTGAAGAACGCAGTAGTCTTCAACTTTAAGTTGTTTTTGGTTCATTCGTATGAAATTTAGGCGATTAGCTTCAATTTTAACATATGCGTTGACTAAGTACTGTTGTGTCAGTTTCCCACCATTTAAAATAGGATTGAAGTAATTTCGGACAGACAAACGAAAACTATAGTACTGCAGTTGTATAATTCTTCTTAAAGTGCCTTTCTGGTGTAGGTTTTCCTGCTACCCTTGATCACCTCTTGGAAAGAATAGCGATACAGAAGAGCATCAAGGGTGATGTGCAAAATGCTAATTCGTTGTGTCTTAGGAAGCAAAGGGTTGTTTTGGTCTGGCTTAAGGTGGACTAATATATCCCTTTGAAAAATATATCCCTTAATCATTTTGAAAAACAACCGCAACCTGACCTACACGTGGTTTGTTGTAAAGTTGGGGATCTTGTTTACATTCTTGTTTAATGGCCATGACAATAGAAGGCGTTTCAGTCCCATTTTGTATACCTTGTTCTTCCTCGCTCAACGTCTTTTAGCATGCGATATGCGGCAGCAAATGGGCTGATTTGTTGTAAATGTACGTCAATTTGGTTCATGAGTTCAGCATTACACTTTTCGTTTTCTTTCAAGTTCATCCTTTGTTCCGTAGCCTCATTGGTATGAAGGATATATAATTGTGCAAATTGTGGTGGTTGTCGTATTTCTGGGTAAAATGTTCCAGTGCGGTTGGAGATCTGGCTGTGACTTTTAAAACAATATGGTCCAAATTCAGGGGGCGGTGCAATGTTGGCATAAAATTTCAACTGTGTTGATGCAGTTCCTTTCATCAATTGCTCAAAGAGATCTGAGTAGTGAGGTCTCAGTAGCGTAACTTTTCCTTTTTGGCAGCATTGAGTGAACTGATTGTCAGATGGTTTTTCATCAATGAAATTCAGAGAGTTGCATTTAGAGCAAACGGCATTCATATTCCCCCAATAGTTTTCAATAATGGTAGTTTCGTTGTCTGTTACGTAACGTGCAAGTTGTTGAATATTCTGCTGGGCTTGCCTTAGTTAGTATTCGTTTTTTATGAATTTGGCGATCGTGTTGTTGTCTGTTTGCCCTGGATTGTGGAGATTCATTCACCCGACATTGTCTGTGCGATTCTGCATCCTGGGCTTGTCTGGCGGCAGTTTGTTGAAGTGTCTGTTGCTCTCAATGTTGTCGTTGCTTTGCTGCTGCTTTTCTGTCATCCTCATTGGCGTATTTTCGCTTATGACATATTGGAAGACAGGAAGCGTAAATTATAATAGTGTACAGTAAAGAAGTATCTGTTCAGTACGCTGTGACTGACAGAATGTGTTCAGTAAACATGACTGAACTATGTTGCACTGTGACTGACAGAGCGTGTTCAGTAAACATGAATGAACTATGTCACACTGTGACTGACAGAACGTATTAAGTAAACGTGACTGAAGTATGTCACACTGTGACAGACAGAATGTGTTCCGTAAATGTGACTGAACTACGTTGCGCTGTGAGTGGGAGTTAAATTCCGCACCAATATTGCTGATTGTCCATGGCCAGCCAGGCGCGGCCAATCAGGAAAGCATGGTTAAAATCCCGCCGCAATTTAGCTGCTGATTGGTCACGGCCGGCCGTGACCAATCAGTAACGCACCTTTGTTCAATATATCTACACGTGTGACACCTCACCAGCAATCAGTAAGGTGCTCCAGCAATACCTACAGGTAGTATTGTTGTCGGGATCACTGGGGCATCGCCAAGTGTGATAATACTTACTGATTGCCACCATCAGCGATCTCACAGCGGGGGCCTGTTCACTTCTGCGTGTCACACTGAGCAAGCTCGCAAGCGCCGGTTGGGGTACTTGTGCTGCGAGCCGCTGGGAGATGACTGGCGGTAGCCGACCTCCAAGCGGCAGGAGATTACCCGCGGCTACCATCGGGAGTCCCTACCAGGTCGTATTGTTGTAGTGATCACTGGAGTGTTGCCAAGTGTGATGGTACCCCCATTCTGACACGATCATCGGTCTCACAGCGGGAGCCTGGTCGCTGCTGCATGTCACACTGGTACTTCCACTGCGAGTAGCAGGGAGATGACCGGCTACTGCCGGTCATCTCCTGGCTGCGTCGCCGCTGATCTCCGTGCAGCAGGAGATGACCCATGGTTACCGTCGGTAGATCAGTGGCTAGCGTCGCTGATCTCCTGATGGTAGCGGTGACGTGCGTGGTTCAAATCCCACGCCAATTCGCAGCTGGACTGTGGCTATTGCTGATTGGTCGCAGACGGCTGGGCGCGACTAATTGACAAAGCGGGATTTCCATTACAGACAGAATTAGACGATTATATAGTAGGATTCTGTAAATATTCTGTGTGTTGTAAATATTGGAAGCTGTGGTTTTACACATATTATACATTTTTATATCCAAGTGTTTGTTGATTTAATTAAAATGTTGCTTATTTTTAGACACACAGGTGCTATACTTAGCTGATGTAAGCTATATTAGACTTCTGGCTGCATAGGAAAGACACAGATACTAACTGCGCAAAAATATTTGCCTTGCTTGATTTGGCCATTGTTTGTATTCCAGAATAAAGACATTTTTCTTTCTCTGAATTTGTATTCCATGGCCCAGATTATGTGACTGTGATTCCTATATTCAATATCCCAAAGGTAGAAATAAAACTGTATATTATGGTTCATTCTGAAATAAATATAACAAATTACATACTCAGAAAGAGCTGTTTTCAGATGGAAAATACATGTTTTTCATATAGTTAGAGGCTGTCCACCAAGTCTATTTCAATAATAAAGCACTAAAAGATTAGTGACAAGATGGTCAATATTTGTATACCCACGCAAAATCAATAGAGGGAAAATCCCCCATGCAGGGGGCGCCGTAGCTTGTGTATAAGTATTGCATTTGTATTACAACAGAATTAATCACTGGATATACAATGTTGTGGGTGGAAAGATTCAAAGGCAGATTTATTTCAAGGGCCATTTGAAAACCCAGAAGTAGTTGGATCACCCACTGCACAAATGCAGACTAAACCACAGTTCATTACAGATTCACGCTGTGACAGCTGCTGATATATCGTACCTTTAGGAGTTCTTCTATATTGCGTGTGGAATGTTTGACACAGCACCTCCAATTCATGTTAATTATACAGCCATGAAAATGCTACTTAAGAAATGCTTATGACTGCAGATTAGAGAGCAGACGCTGCTGTGTCGAACAATGGCCATATATATACGTTATCCATGGATTATGATTGCAAAACTAAAGTGGTTCAATAAAGTGGTTTCCTTGATGTGAAGACTTCAAAGAAGCTTAACTCATAGAAGACTAATTTTCATCAAAGTATTATAGTTCCATACCAGGCAAAAGAGAAGACAAATAGCATTCACCGGATGACTAACGACACTCCTTCCTGTATCCATGTATATTTGGTTTAGCCTTGTGATATAAAGAAGTGTCGCAGTGATCCGGTGAGTGCTATTCGTCTTCTCTTTTGCCTGGATTGGAGTATGAACTCTTTCTTTGAATATGCACCTAGAGGCATAGGAACGTCATTTTAAGGCTAAACCAGGCGGTATTCATTGATTCTGAGAAGAGTGAGTCTGAAGGTAGTGCCCTGCATTTTTACTATTTTACTGTAATATAGTTACCGTACATACTCGTGTATAAACCGACCCGTGTATAAGCCGACCCCCCTACTTTTGCCCCCAAAACCTGGGAAAACCTATTGACTCGTGTATAAGCCGAGGGTGGACCCCAGCACAGGTATACAGCCCCCAGCAGTGTGGTATACAGGCCCCCCAGTGGTATACAGGCCTCCCCAGTGGTAGCATACAGCAGCCTCCCCAGTGGTAGTATACAGCAGCCTCCCCAGTGGTAGTATACAGCAGCCTCCCCAGTGGTATATACAGGCCCCAGCAGTATATACAGTAGCCCCAGCGATATACATACAGCCCCCCCGTGGTATATACAGGCCCCAGCAGTTTATTCAGTAGCCCCAGCGATATACAGCCTCCCCCATGGTATATACAGGCCCCAGCAGTTTATACAGTAGGCTCGGCGGTATACAGCCCCCCCCCCCGTGGCATACAGGGCCCCCCCTTGCTGCCGCACACCTGTAAAGTAAGACATCATTATACTTATCCCTGTCGCTGTCGCCGCTTGGTCACCGCGCTCCTCCGGGTCTTCATGCTTCCTCCTCCGGCGCACAGACAATGACGTCATTTCCGGAGGAGGAAGCATGAAGACCCGGAGGAGCGCGGTGACCGAGCAGCGACAGCGACAGGGATAAGTATAATGATGTCTTACTTTACAGGTGTGCGGCAGCAAGGGGGGCCCTGTATACCACAGGGGGGGGCTGTATACCGCTGGGGCTACTGTATACACGTATGACTCGTGTATAAGCTGAGGGGGGACTTTTCAGCACATTGTTTGTGCTGAAAAACTCGGCTTATACACGAGTATATATGGTACATAGTTTTTAAGGCCTTCAAGTCGATCAAAAAAAAGACACAAATCCAACTAAACATGTTGCCCTGATGGATATTAAAAATGCCACAAGGCAAATGTTCATTGCCCCTTTTTAGGGGGAGAATTATTTAGCAACTCCATATATGGCAATTAAACTTTTTTCCTTGATAAACATTCCCTCGAATAAATCAAGCACCAAATGTGTGTAATATTACATTCTCCAAGAAAAAGAAAACAGGAGAAAAATGTGGAGCCTTGACACACTTAACAAGAAAATGCAAAAATTCTTTGTTATAAATACATGAGACATGTATGTCACAAAATTGTCCAAGACTTAGCTGACATAGATACAAAGCACACCAAGAAAATAGTAGATAGGCAGTAGCAGTAAATCTATCTCAACATGACAAAAGCCTCAATACATAATAACATCTTATGCAGAGTTCATACAAGTTACAATAGTGCATATGGGAGCACATGAATAATGATTAGGTATGTACTTATATAGAAACTGTAAGTACAGCAATGAACCCACATATACATTCCCTGACAGAAGTTATGTCGCTTATCCATGTTATGTAAATAAAAGCTTAGGCTACCTTCACATTTGCAGACGTTCGCGCTGCGCACGGTGCTTACGTTCATGTTAAAATACGCATGCGGACTGCGCACCTATATTTTACATGGTGTGCGCATTCATCCGCAACAAATAAATTATGTCGCGTATGTCCGCGTATCTGTACGCATGCGCATGATGGAGGGCCCAAATGTCCGCCGCGGGACGCAGCATGTAGGAATTTTCGGCGCGTCTGCAAAGAGGCAGCATGCGCATGCGCACGCCAGCGCATGGTGCGTTCATTAGTCCCTATGAGTGCGCAAGTGTGCGCGACGTTTTGCGGATGTTGCTGACGGTGCGCATGCATATGGGGCGTGCCAGTAGGTGGAGTGATGAAAATTAGGGGTAATTTCAGAAACGCATGCGGATAGAAACAGCATGCGCATGATAAAAACGCATGCATACGCAGTGCGTATCATCAGTATGCGCATACGCATGCTGATGAAATCTGCAACGTTTACATGCTTTTATATGCGTTTCCACATGCTGATGCGCATGCGCATCGTACGAGGCGTTAACATCTGCAAATGTGAAGTTACCCTTATAACCTGACGTTAAATTACGGTTACACTCTAAGCAATGTAACGATGGTTATACTCTAAACAATGTATAATTGACAAAATAAAGGGTAAAGGATCAATCCCTCCATTGGTGGCCGCACTGTATATTGCAACACTTGTAAAACATAGTCATTGGCTCATCAGCTGATCTGGTCTGAATTTGCATGAAATACACTCTCGGATGCTCACATTTAGGGCATGGTTCTGCAGTCGAGTCCACATTTTCCCATGCTATGGAGCCTCCCAGAAAATCCTCCACCTCCTTGAGTTTGAGGTATTTTCTGCTAGTTACCTTGCGGTTGATATTGTGCACATCGGTTGTATAAATTACTCTTTTGAAAGCTGAAACCCTCCGAAATTTGGTTTAGGTTAGGAAAATAAATTGGTATCAATGCTGAAATATTAATCATTTAATGAACATAGAGTGGTCAGATTTTAGCAAGACAAAAGTTTTGCCGCCTGGTCATATAATGCACCCAATCCTAGTTTACAACTTCACCTATTCTCAGTAAATGATCGGTTAATTAGTGGGTGTGTCTAAAAAGAAACCCAGCACCTGAGACCTTTACTTGAACTGCAACTTGTGCTCTGACAACATGCCAAAAATCCACCCTGCGACAAAAGCGTTGATTATCAAGAGGCTGAAGACCAGATCCACTACAGAGGTGGCTGGCACCTTTAATGTGTCTCAGCATCAAGTACAGAGAATTAAAAAAAAGATTTGTGTTTGACAAGCCCAGGTCCGGCAGACCCCGCAAGACAACTGCTCAGGAGGAACATTTGTTGGTTAGAAAATCCAAAACAAGCCCCTCTTCCACTGCAGCAGAGCTCCAACAGGCCACCTCAAGTCCCTGTGTCAACTATAACAGTTTGTAGGATTCTGTCTCGAAATGGCCTCCATGCTCAAATCAGTGCCCAGAAGACAGCACTAAACAAAAGGCACATAACAAAACGTGTGGCATTTGCAAAGTCCAACAGCCTGCTAAAGAGATGGACGCTGGAAAAGTGGCAGAAGGTGGATTTCCCTGATGAATTTCAGTAGAATTATATCACAGCGCCGCAAATACTGCAGGAGACTTACTGGAGCCCGTATGGATCCAAAATACAACAAGAAAACAATTACATTTGGTGGTGGAAAGATCATGGTCTGGGGTTACATTCAGTAGGGGAGTGTGCGAAAGATTTGCAAGGTGGAAGGCAATATCAATAGCCTAATATATCAAGAAGTATTAACTACCTCTTATATTCCAAATCATAAAAGGGGTCAAATTCTGCAGCAGGATAGTGCTCCATCTCATACATCCATCTCTAAAACAAAGTTCCTCCAGGCAAAAAAGATCAAGGTGCTCAAGGACTGGTCAGCCCAGTCACCAGACATGAATATCATTGAGCATGTTTGGGGTGGGATGAAAGAGGAAGTGTGGAAAGCAAAACCAAAGAATCTAGATGAACTCTGGGAGGCATGTAAGACTGCATTCTTTGCTATTCCTGATGACTTCATTAATAAATTGTATGAATCATTGTTGAACTGCATGGATGCAGTCCTTCAAGCTCATGGAAGTCACACAAAATATTAACTATGACTCTAATAGCACCACAACTTCATTCACCAATGTTATGTAACATATATTTGTATTGTAAGTTAATTATTTGAATATCTCATTACTCTCTGTGGGAGACAAAACTTTTTTCTTTCCAAAATCTGACCATTCTGTGTTCATCAAATGATCAAAATTTCAGCATTGATGCCAGATTATTTTCTTAACCTAAACCACATTCCAGAGGGTTTCAACTTTCAAAAGAGTAATTTATACAACCAATGCAGCCTCGGTCTGGCCTGCCGGGGTACCGATTAAACACCCAGTGGGCCCCACCCTCTACTGCTCCTGCTTCCCGCTGTCACTCTGCAAGTGTGCACTGCAGCCGGCGGTACTGCCACCACCCACAGTGCACACAAAACATGAGCGTCAGCAATCCCTAATTTCCAGGACAGGTGATGACAGCGCCACCAGCCCTGTGCTTCCCCTGCTCCCCGCTGTCACTCTGAAAGTGTGTGCGCACTGCAGCTGGGCGGTACTGCCATGGCGCCACCACCCGCAGTGCACACACAGAAGAACACAGCCGCAGCACCCGAACCCCCAGGTGACGTGACGAGTAGTCACTGTCTTTTTACATGATGACGAGTCATCTTCATGACTCGCTGTAGCTGCACTGATAAGAGCTACCTGTGAGCTGAACTCTTCTCTGGGGTCGCCATCTGGGGTCATGATGTTCATCAGCAGCTCAGCTTGTGCTGCAGGATAAGCCCACCCTCTTCCATTCCACAGCGGATCTCAGCTCACTTGCAATAATGGCATCCAGCCAGCCCTCCTGCCTTCTTCCTCAGAGGAGAGGTCCCCCAGGTCCAGGTGCCGGCTGCAACTGACTGGAGTGGAGCTGGATAGCTTTTTTTGAACTTTAAACTGTGTGTAAGTGAGAGCTGGGGCTGGGGGTCATTTGTGCTGTGTAAGCTAGTATAAGATTCAGTATAGAAGGAAATAAGCTAGTCCTCCTATCCCCTGCTTGCTTTATTATTTATCTTTCCCTCAGCATACAGCTAATCCTATGCTCTGATATGGAATAGCTTGTTGATGAGGGAAAGAGTTGGAAAAGTGGTGTATCATCATGGATGTAAAATTATGCCATACCCCAAAGTATCAGCATCCCTGCCCTGTACACTAAAATTTTAATGCTCCTGCCCTGTACCCCAAGGGTCAGCGCCCCTGCCTATGTTCTTAGTGTGAGTGTCATTGTCTGGTACCCCAGTGTCATTATCCTGTATCCCAAGGGTGAGCGCCCCTGCCTTGTTCCCCATAGTATCAGCTCCCCCGCCCTGTATCTCGAGGATCAACACCCCTGCCATGTACCCCAATGTGTCAGTGTTTCTGCCCTGTACCCCAAGGGTCAGCGCCCCTGCCTTATTATACCCCCATTGTCAGTGTCATTATCCTGTACCCCAGTGTCAGTGTCATTATCCAGTAAACCCACAGTGTCAGTGTGTCATTATCCTGTACCCCCAGTGTCAGTGTGTCATTATCCTGTACCCCCAGTATTAGTGTCATTATCCTTTACCCCCAGTGTCATTATCCTGTACACCAGTGTCATTATCCTGTACCCCAGTGTCAGTGTCATTATCCTGTACCCCCAGTGTCATTATCCTGTACCCCCAGTGTCATTATCCTGTACCCCAGTGTCAGTGTCATTATCCCATACCCCAAGTGTCATTATCCTGTACCCCAGTGTCATTATCCTATACCCCAGTGTCATTATCCTGTATCCCAGTGTCATTATCCTGTACCCCCAGTGTCAGTGTCATTATCCTGTACCCCCACTGTCAGTGTCATTATCCTGTATCCCAAGGGTGAGCGCCCCTGCCTTGTACCCCATAGTATCAGCTCCCCCGCCCTGTATCTCGAGGGTCAACACCCCTGCCATGTACCCCAATGTGTCAGTGTTTCTGCCCTGTACCTCAATGGTCAGCGCCCCTGCCTTATTATACCCCCATTGTCAGTGTCATTATCCTGTACCCCAGTGTCAGTGTCATTATCCAGTGTACCCCCAGTGTCAGTGTGTCATTATCCTGTACCCCCAGTATTAGTGTCATTATCCTTTACCCCCAGTTTCATTATCCTGTACACCAGTGTCATTATCTTGTACCCCAGTGTCAGTGTCATTATCCTGTACCCCCAGTGTCATTATCCTGTACCCCAGTGTCAGTGTCATTATCCTGTACCCCCAGTGTCATTATCCTGTACCCCAGTGTCAGTGTCATTATCCCATACCCCAAGTGTCATTATCCTGTACCCCAGTGTCATTATCCTATACCCCAGTGTCATTATCCTGTACCCCAGTGTCATTATCCTGTACCCCCAGTGTCAGTGTCATTATCCTGTACCCCCAGTGTCAGTGTCATTATCCTGTACCCCCAGTGTCAGTGTCATTATCCTGTACCCCCAGTGTCAGTGTCATTATCCTGTACCCCAGTGTCAGTGTTACAGACTAGCAAGGGGACACGATGGAGGACATATTTGCTGTATGGGAGCCAGAATTAGGAAGAATCATTAGTTTTAGTGACAACTGGGGGACCTAGTTACTTTAGAGGCCAATTAAGGGTAGTATATTTTACTTTTGAGCATACTGTTTTCAATGAGGGGAGGGAGCTCCTGTTTCTCTGCACTATGTTGCTTTTTTCGTTATATGTCATACTGTAGAAATCAGTGGAAAAGTGGGGAATGTGCTCTAAAAATAATTAGGTATAAATGTCTGTGTGCTATTTTCTGTAGAGACGAGTCCTGGCTGGAAGACATGATAATAGTCTGCGCTGTATGAAGAAGAAAATGACTTTAGCTACAGACATCACTGGTGATCACTGTATTATCTGTACATGTCCACTATACACATTATACAGAGGTCCTGTGTGTAATGTCACTGGTGATCACTGTATCATCTCTACACTTACACTATATACAGTGCTCCTGTGTATAATGTCACTGATGGTGGTATTAGTATTGTGGTTTTTATTAGTGACTGAACACTGATCACTATGGGGTGGTAAATTAATATGTGGTCTGTTTATGATGTGGCGGTATGTCTCCCTATGTGATGGAAATAAGTGGTCTGGTTATGGTGTAGCAGTATTTCGCCCTTGTATGTGGTATTATTGGTCTTGGTGTAGTGGTATAGTGGATTGTGGTCGGTCATTTGTTACTTATGATATTAATGAGGGGAAGATTTTTTATTTCCAATAGACATTAAACACTTGGAAGTTTAACCCTTCCCTGTCCTGTGACTATTAAATAATGGCAAATATGCACTTTCAGAGGTTCTCCGGTGAAAACAAGTAATCATCTCTTCTAAGGCAATTGTGCATGTGTTCAGCATTTGGTGAGATTTTTTACCTTAGAATTTGTAGCCAAAACCAGGAGTGGGTAAAACAAAAAAAAGGAAAAATGGTGCCCCTGTTTCTATTATACTTTGCCTCCTGGCTTTGGTTAAAAATGCTGAGGTAAAATACTGACTAAATGCTCAACATATCCATGTGGCCTTTGGCTAAGTGATAAGTTATTGGTTGGTGGGGTCTGACAGCTGGGACCTGCACCGATCTGCCGAATGTGCAACTTTTCTCCCCGTTAGACTGGTGCTGATGTACAGCTTGATGACTGATCCGCTCATTCCCTCAGTGGCTGTGAGCGCTGTGTTTGGCTTTTTCTGTAAGCCTCAATGATGATGAATGGAGCTGCAGTCACATCATTACCTGCCGCTGCAGTTTATAATGGGGATAAAATTTCCACATTCTTCTGATGGAGCAGTTTCCATTGGTCAGATTCCACCAATAAATAAGTGATCACCTACTGAACCTGTGGATCGCTGATAACTTGTTTTCACCAAAGAAATCCTTTAATGCAAACTACAGTAATTGTACATCACAGTTATGGTGAGCGAGCAGTGATGTGCTGTAGACGCCAATATAATGGGTGTAATGGATAACAGATATATATAGCATATATATATTGCATATAGCTGAAGGGTGGGCCCCTGGAGTCAATATTCCTGGTGGGCCCTAGGCACCCCAGTCTGACCCTGAACCAATGGATGAATTTAATTTCAGGTTATAAGCTTTTATTTAGATAAAATGGATAAGCCACATAACTTCTGTCAGGGAGTGTACATCAATCAGATACATTATAACATAGAACTCTCATGTTATGAGCAGCATACTATGAGCGTCATAGTCAGTAAGTTAGAAGTACTGTAAGTACACAGATGCCATACCAAATAAAGTGCGGTGTGCTAGGGACAAGGAGAGGGTCCCCCTCTGGGTCGGACTCCAACGTATGTTTCACACTGTTTACACAAGGTGCTTCATCCCTGGGAGATTTATTGTTCATAATTCTTCAAGAAAAGCATCCAGGCCCTCCTTAGACCTGTCCAGTGAATCAACCATTGGAATCAACCATTGTGAAAAAACTCCTTATTTTCTCTACTCGTACTGTGAAATTTTTTTTCTCTAGACCTAGATCACCTTGTCATCATTCTAAGCCTGGGTGTGTAAGGGTCATTAGAAAGATCTCTGTACTGTTTACTTCTTATATTTAAACATTATAATAAGATCACATCTTTTTTTAAAAGCTGGGTTACTCCAAGTCTGATAACCAATCTTGCAGCCTAGACCATTCCCTTAACCCCTTCAACCCTTTCCCAGATGGATTTTCAATTTTCCCGTTTTTATTTTTTCCTCCTCTTCTTAGAAGAGCCATAATGTTTTTTATTTTTCCATCAATATGGACATATGACGGCTTGTTTTTTGCAGGACAAGTTATACTTACAGATTAAATCATTTCTTTTACATTTAGTGTACAGGAAAATGGGGGGAAAAAAGTGCGAAGCAATTGAAAAATAAGTGCAATTACATGTTTGTTTTTTGTTTTTTTTATTCACCATGTTCACTATATGGTAAATCCGACATATCGGTATGATGCCTCGGGTTGGTACGAATTAGTAGATATTAAACATGTATACTTTTACTGTTATCTAAGTGGTGCCTTGAGCTGACTTTTGTAATAATACCATGTTTGGGTGGATGCGCTGTTTTGATTGCCCGTTATTGCATTTTGTTGCAATGTTGATGCAACGAAAAAAACATAATTTTTGTGTTTTGACTTTTTTCCGTTATACAGGTTACAGATCTGATTACCGTATATACTCGTGTATAAGCAGACCCGTGTATAAGCCGACCCACCTACTTTTGCCCCCAAAATCTGGGAAAACCTATTGACTCATGTATAAGCCGAGGGTGGACCCCAGCACAGGTATATAGCCCCCAGCAGTGTGGTATACAGGCCCCACCAGTGGTATACAGGCCTCCCCAGTGGTAGTATACAGCCCCCAGCAGTGTTACAGCAGCCTCCCCAGTGGTATATACAGCAGCAGCCCCAGTGGTAGTATACAGTAGCCCCAGAGGTATATACAGCCCCAGTGGTAGTATACAGCAGCCCCAGAGGTATATACAGCCCCAGTGGTAGTATACAGCAGCCCCAGTGGTAGTATACAGCAGCTCCAGAGATATATACAGCCCCAGTGGTAGTATACAGCAGCCCCAGAGGTATATACAGCCCCAGTGGTAGTATACAGCAGCCCCAGTGGTAGTATACAGCAGCCCCAGAGGTATATACAGCCCCAGTGGTAGTATACAGCAGCCCCAGAGGTATATACAGCCCCAGTGGTAGTATACAGCAGCCCCAGTGGTAGTATACAGCAGCCCCAGTGGTAGTATACAGTAGCCCCATAGGTATATACAGCCCCAGTGGTAGTATACAGCAGCCCCAGAGGTATAAACAGCCCCAGTGGTAGTATACAGCCACCCGCCCGCCACCCCCATCAGTATACAGGCCCCCCCATCAGTATCCAGGGCCCCCCGCTTGCGCCGCAAAACCTGCAAAGTAAAATCATTATACTTATCACTGTCCTGTCGCCGCTGTCCCCGCCGCTGCCATCGCGCTCCTCCATCTTCATTCAGCGTCTTCCGGCTTCCTGTGGTCGTCGCAGGCAATGACGTCATTGCCTGCGCCGACTGGAGGAGGCCGGAAGAAGCCGGATGAAGACGGAGGAGCGCGATGATGGCGGCGGGACAGCGGCAGCGGGACAGTGATAAGTATACTAATCTCTTCCTTTACAGGTTTGTGCTGCAAGGGGGGGCCTGTATACTGATGGGGGCGGGCCTGTATACTGTATACACTGTATACAGTGTATACAGTATACAGTGACTCGCGTATAAGCCGAGGGGGGACTTTTCAGCCCAATTTTTGGGCTGAAAAACTCGGCTTATACGGGAGTATATACAGTAATTGATTTTATATTTTGACTAGCTACACTACCCGGCTATGTCCGTGTTACTAAATAACTGATGTTAGCTATAACAAAATAGAATTTGAATATGTCATATTAATGACCTGTAAGAAAATAGAAGCTGAGCTGTGATTGATTGCTACAGGCAACCTAATAAATCTCCAGCCAATAGTAAACTCTCCCCCTGGCTGGGCAGTATATGTTACCTAACACATACACATAATAGACAGCTCATGTGACTGACATCTGCCTTAATTCCCTATATGGCACATGTGTTGCACATTGGCGGTTTTTAATCAGATGCTTATGTTAGGGAATTAAAGATAGCACACGTATGAGGCGAGTTGTGTGAGGTGATTTGTGCACATCTGTGTCTGTGTGGTGTGTGTGTCCCTGGGGTGTGTGTATGTGTGTGTCCCTTTGGGATGAGTGCATGTGTACCTATAGGGTGTGTATGTGTGTGTGTCCCTGTGGGGGGGTCTGTGTGGTGTGTGTGCATCAGTGTTGTGTGTCTCTTTGTGGTGTGTGTGTGTGTCCCTGTGGGGTGAGTGCATGTGTCCCTATAGGGTGTGTATGTGTGTGTGTCCCTGTGGGGGAGTGTCTGTGTGGGGTGTGTGTGTCTCTGTGTTGTGTGTGTCTCTTTGTGGTGTGTGTGTGTGTCCCTGTGCGGTGAGTGCATGTGTTCCTATAGGGTGTGTATGAGTCTCTGTGGGGGTGTGTGTGTGGTGTGTGTCTCTTTGTGGTGTGTGTGTGTCCCTGTGGGGTGAGTGCATGTGTCGCTATAGGGTGTGTGTGTGTCCCCTTGGGGGTGTGTGTGTGTCTCTCTGTGTTGTGTGTGTCTCTTTGTGGTGTGTGTTTGTTCGGGTGCGTGGTGAGTATCCAATGTTGGGGCTGCACCTTAGCGACTATACACTTGCTGTTACTCTTTGTGTGCGTGTGGTGGGTATACATGTCCCATGCATGGTGAATATCTCATGTTGGGGCCCCACCTTAGTGACTATATGCTGGTATGTGCTGTTAGTCTTTGGCGCTATCATTAAGCCCCTCTCATTGACAACTGTCAACTGGTAACTGTCACTTTTTCCCCGTTATGTAGATAGGGGCAAAATTGTTTGGTGAATTGGAATGCGCGGGGTTAAAATTTCGCCTCACAACATAGCCTATGACGCTCCCGGGGTCCAGACGTGTGACTGTGCAAACGTTTGTGGCTATAGCTGACAGCTGTCGATTTTCCTCCAACACTTTTCCATTCACTTTTTCTCCATTATGTAGATAGGGGCAAAATTGTTTGGTGAACTGGAATGCGCAGGGTTAAAATTTTGCCTCACAACATAGCCTATGACGCTCTCGGGGTCCAGACGTGTGACTGTGCAAAATTTTGTGGCTGTAGTTGCGACGGTGTAGATGCCAATCCCGGATATACACACATACATACACACACACACACACACTCACACATTCAGCTTTATATATTAGATTTGGGTATGCAGGGTGGGCTATTTATATGGATGCACCTAATTAAAATGGGAATGGTTGGTAATATCACTTTCCTGTTTGTGGGACATTAGTATATGGGAGGGTGTGGTGATGCGACCCATGGCCGGGTGCATCACACAGGTGGTCGGTATATGTCTCTGTTCACATGTATCCGGTTTTACTGTGGATGTGCTGTGCTAAACCTACCTGGAACACAGGGAGTTAACAGCTGAGAGTGAGTGCTGTAGACCAGACAGATTCATGAGCCTAATGAGCGGCTGAGAGCAATGTGTACACACACACAAACACACACATACACACATTCAGCTTTATATATTAGATAGACTGGACATTTGTGAACATGGTGATACCAAATATGTATGGATATACCTTTAGAGGTATATCCATAAAACGTCCATTTATTGAAAAAAATTAAAATGGTAAAGCACAAAAATACAGGCAGCCAGATCAGTCCTTGTGGACTATTAAAGGGAACCTGTCAGGTGGTTTATGTCCCCCCAGCTATCACTGTCTGTAGCTGCAGCTTCATAATACTATTCTAATCATCCCTGTCTGAGCTCATAGTGTAATGTCAGAGGTGAAAAAAAGTATTTATACACTTACATTTCAGTCCCCACCTTGGAGGAGGGGGACTGTCTGGCAGGATAATAGTTAACTCACTTTCAACTTGGATGGCTAAAGGACCTGTGTGATGTAACGATCATGTGACCATAGTGGGTGGAGCTAAGCCAGCAAACATATTATGTTCTGTGAGAACTTAGCTCCGCCTATTGTAGTCACATGGTTGTGACATCACATCAGGTCTCCCAACATGTTCTAGCACAAGGCTGAAATGTTAACTATTAACCTGCCAAACAGTCCCCGTCCTCCAAGCTGGGGACTGACTGCCTCATTACATAAGAAAATGTAAGTGTGTAAATGCTTTTTTTTCACCTTTCACATTACACCATGACCTCAGACAGGGATGATTACAATAGTATTATGAAGCTGCAGCTACAGACAGTGATAGCTGGGGAGGCATAAACCAGCTGACAGGTTCCCTTTAAGAACAATGCGTTTCAGCCTGATACAAAGCCTTAATCAAGACTTATCTGGCTGCCTGTATTTTTGTGCTATACCTTTTTAATTTTTTCAATAACTGGATGTTTTATGGATATACCTCTAATTACATCCAGTTCCATGTTGCTGGGTCTTTTTCATTTATCTCTGGATCTTGCGTGTACGGTTGTGATCCCTGCTGGAAGGAGGATATCGGGAGTAGGACAGAGACGGTGAGCGGACTTATCTTTCTTTATTTCCAGTTTTAAATGCCAAATGTGTGTATCTTTTTCATTTTTTAATAGTTTTATTTGCAATTGCTCCAAATGATGGTGATTTGATCTTTTATGTTTTTTTTCTTACTTTTAAAAACTTTATTTTTTGTTCATTATTTTACACTGGCCCCAAGAGGGCCTCAGTGCTGCACACTGCGATTGCTTCTCTTGTTTTTGGATGAGCTGAGTCTGAGTACATTCCGTACCCACTGTATGCTCCACATCTATTATCTTATAGGTCTGCTTACACTGATGAAACACCAAAGTGTGGATATTGTTTCTTGAAAATGTGCAATCACTATTTCATGTCATAATAATAATACTAATAATAATATTAATTACTATATAGTACTAGCTGAGGAGCCCAGGCATAGTAATTAACTGTGCTTAGTTATAAAATTATAGAATAACTAGATGGCGGCCCGATTCTAAAGAATCGGGTAGTCTAGAGTCCATATATAGTTTATTGACTAATAGTTAGGGGAGTGCGGTGAAATTAATTGTGTGTATACAGGTGGCTCAGTGGGTAGCAGAGTATACGGTGGCTCAGTGGTTAGCACTGCGCGGTGGCTCAGTGGTTAGCACTGCGCGTGGTGGCTCAGTGGTCAGCAGTGAGCGCGGTGGCTCAGTGGTTAGCACTGCGTGCGGTGGCTCAGTGGTCAGCAGTGAGCGCGGTGGCTCAGTGGTCAGCAGTGAGCGCGGTGGCTCAGTGGTCAGCAGTGAGCGCGGTGGCTCAGTGGTCAGCAGTGAGCGCGGTGGCTCAGTGGTCAGCAGTGAGCGCGGTGGCTCAGTGGTCAGCAGTGAGCGCGGTGGCTCAGTGGTCAGCAGTGAGCGCGGTGGCTCAGTGGTCAGCAGTGAGCGCAGTGGCTCAGTGGTCAGCAGTGAGCGCGGAGGCTCAGTGGTCAGCAGTGAGCGCGGTGGCTTAGTGGTCAGCAGTGAGTGCGGTGGCTCAGTGGTCAGCAGTGAGTGCGTTGAGATTGGTGAGCGCAGCGGTGTGGGCAGAGTGGTCAGCACAGCGGCGTGGGCAGAGTGGTCAGCGCAGCGGCGTGGGCAGAGTGGTCAGCGCAGCGGCGTGGGCAGAGTGGTCAGCACATAGATACAAACACACACTCACTCTGCTATACTTACCACCGACCCTGCGTCTTCCCCGCCGCCTGGATCCTGAGTCGACATGTCGCCGCTCCCGGACGACTGGATCCAAGATGTTGTCCGGGTAGTTTGGCAAGACATCTTGGACGCTATATTGGATCCAGTAGTTTGGGGGTGGTGACATGTCGACTGAGGATCCAGGCAGCGGACGCAGGGCTGGTGTTAAGTATAGCGTAGTGTGTGTGTGTGTGTGTGTACAAAGTTGAGGGAAGTGCGGACAAAGTGACGGAAGTGCCTACATACACACATATATACACATATTGTACATTGCATATGGAGGGCAAAGGACTGGAGGCAGAGGATAGGAAGGCAGGGGAGGTGAGGCAGGGCAGGACGGGGAGGCTGAGGAGGCGGGAGTGCAGGAGCAGAGGAAGGGAGGCTGGAGCGGGAGGGGAGGGGGCGCAGGATGCGAGCGGCAAGGAGGAGGGCGGGCAGGAATGCAGGCGCAGAGGACATGTAGGAGCGGCAGAGACGGCAGGCTGCAGAGCGCAGGGACAGGAAAGCGGCAAGGAAGGGGAGCAAGGACGGGAGCGAGACGGGCAGAGGACAGGGAGGCGGCAGGAGCGGGCAGAGGACAGGGGAGGCTGCAGGAGCGGGCAGGGGAGGCTGCAGGAGCGGGCAGGGGAGGCTGGCAGGAGCGGGCAGAGGGCAGGGGAGGCTGCAGGGAGCGGGCAGGGGGAGCTGCAGGAGTGGGCAGGCGGGAGGCTGCAGGAGTGGGCAGGGAGGCTGCAGGAGCGGGCAGGGGAGGCTGCAGGAGGGCAGGGGCAGGGGAGGCTGCAGGAGCGGGCAGGGGAGGCTTGGCAGGAGCGGGCAGGGGAGGCTGCAGGAGCGGGCAGGGAGGCTCAGACGGCAGGGGAGGCTGCAGGAGGGGCAGGGGGGCTGCAGGAGCGGGCAGAGAGGAAGGGGGTATGCTGCAGGAGAGCTGGCAGAGGGCAGGGGAGGCTGCAGGAGAGGCAGGGGAGGCTGCAGAAGGGGCAGGGGCAGGGGAGGCTGCAGGAGCGGGCAGAGGAAGGAGGAGGCGGCAGAGGTGAGGAGGGCAGGGGAGGCGGCAGGAGGGGCAGGGAGGCTGCAGGAGCGGGCAGAGGACAGGGGTGGCTGCAGGAGCGGGCAGAGGACAGGGAGGCGGCAGAGGAGGGCAGAGGGCAGAGGACAGGGGAGACGGCAGGAGCGGGCAGAGGACAGGGTAGGCTGCAGGAGCGGGCAGGGGAGGCTGCAGGAGCGGCAGGGGAGGCTGCATGAGCGGGCAGGGGAGGCTGCATGAGCGGGCAGAGGGCAGGGGAGGCTGCAGGAGCGAGCAGGGGAGGCTGCAGGAGCGGGCAGAGGACAGGGGTGGCTGCAGGAGCGGGCAGAGGACAGGGGTGGCTGCAGGAGCGGGCAGAGGGCAGGGAAGGCTGCAGGTGTGGGCAGAGGGCAGGGGAGGCTGCAGGAGCGGGCAGAGGGCAGGGGAGGCTGCAGGTGCGGGCAGGGGATGCTGCAGGAGTGAGCAGGGGAGGCTGCAGGAGCGGGCAGGGGAGGCTGCAGGAGCGGACAGGGGAGGCTGCAGGAGCGGGCAGGGGAGGCTGCAGGAGCGGGCAGGGGAGGCTGCAGGAGCGGGCAGGGGACAGGGGTGGCTGCAGGAGCGGGCAGAGGACAGGGGAGGCTGCAGGAGCGGGCAGAGGAGAGTGGAGGCTGCAGGAGCCGGCAGAGGATAGGGGAGGCTGCAGGAGCGGGCAGAGGACAGGGGAGCCGGCAGAGGACAGGGGAGCCGGCAGGAGCGGGCAGAGGATAGGGGAGCCGGCAGGAGACAGGGGAGCAGGTAGGAGCGGGCAGAGGACAGGGGAGCCGGCAGAGGACAGGGGAGCCGGCAGGAGCGGGCAGAGGACAGGAGAGGCGGCAGGAGCGGGCAGAGGACAGGAGAGGCGGCAGGAGCGGGCAGAGGACAGGAGAGGCGGCAGGAGCGGGCAGAGGACAGGGGAGCCGGCAGGAGCGGGCAGAGGAGAGGAGAGCCGGCAGGAGCGGGCAGAGGAGAGGAGAGCCGGCAGGAGCGGGCAGAGGACAGGGGAGCCGGCAGGAGCGGGCAGAGGACAGGGGAGCCGGCAGGAGCGGGCAGAGGACAGGGGAGCCGGCTGGAGCGGGCAGAGGACAGGGGAGCCGGCAGGAGCGGGCAGAGGAGAGTGGAGGCTGCAGGAGCAGTCAGAGGACAGGGAGGCTGCAGGAGCGGGCAGAGGACAGGGGAGCCGGCAGAGGACAGGGGAGCCGGCAGGAGCGGGCAGAGGACAGGGGAGCCGGCAGGAGACAGGGGAGTCGGCAGGAGCGGGCAGAGGACAGGGGAGCCGGCAGAGGACAGGGGAGCCGGCAGGAGCGGGCAGAGGACAGGAGAGGCGGCAGGAGCGGGCAGAGGACAGGAGAGGCGGCAGGAGCGGGCAGAGGGACAGGGGAGCCGGCAGGAGCGGGCAGAGGAGAGGAGAGCCGGCAGGAGCGGGCAGAGGAGAGGAGAGCCGGCAGGAGCGGGCAGAGGACAGGGGAGCCGGCAGGAGCGGGCAGAGGACAGGGGAGCCGGCAGGATCGTGCAGAGGACAGGGGAGCCGGCAGAGGACAGGGGAGCCGGCAGGAGCGGGCAGAGGAGAGGAGAGCTGGCAGGAGTGGGCAGAGGACAGGGGAGCCGGCAGGAGCGGGCAGAGGACAGAGGAGCCGGCAGGAGCGGGCAGAGGACAGGGAGCCGGCAGGAGCGGGCAGAGGACAGGGGAGCCGGCAGGAGCGGGCAGAGGAGAGTGGAGGCTGCAGGAGCGGGCAGAGGACAGGGGAGGCTGCAGGAGCGGGCAGAGGACAGGGGAGCAGGCAGAGGACAGGGGAGCCGGCAGGAGCGGGCAGAGGACAGGGGAGCCGGCAGGAGACAGGGGAGTCGGCAGGAGCGGGCAGAGGACAGGGGAGCCGGCAGAGGACAGGGGAGCCGGCAGGAGCGGGCAGTGGACAGGAGAGGCGGCAGGAGCGGGCAGAGGACAGGAGAGGCGGCAGGAGCGGCCAGAGGACAGGAGAGGTGGCAGGAGCGGGCAGAGGACAGGGGAGCCGGCAGGAGCGGGCAGAGGAGAGGAGAGCCGGCAGGAGCGGGCAGAGGAGAGGAGAGCCGGCAGGAGCGGGCAGAGGACAGGGGAGGCGGCAGGAGCGGGCATAGGACAGGGGAGGCGGCAGGAGCGGCCAGAAGCGGGAGCGGAGGAGAAAGGAGGCGCCGGGATAGAGAAGAACGTTCCTGGCCAGAACGTTCCTCCCGGTCCCTGTAGCCGGGCGTTTCCCGGCTATCCCACAGTGGTGACGTCACCACCATGGTCGGAGGCCGTCACGGAAGTAACCTTCGGGTTTTCAGGAAGTGGCCTTCGGCTTTTATATAATAGAAGATAGATTATTTTGCACATAAAAGCATTTCACATCATGTATTCCACACTACAGATTGGCAACACAAACTAAATGATTACCACAGTAATGTATAGTTTATTTGCAACACATTCAAGAGCCTTTTGATAAACGACATTCTTGGTTTTTCCTTCTGCGGCAAAGATGAACAGATTTTTGGCAGTTTTGCTTTTGAACAGGTCACGTTGAGGGGGTGGAGCTATACTTACATACACGCACAAACATCCATGAAGGGAGCGGGGCTATAAATGAGGCAGAACTATGAAGGGGTGGGGCTATGTGGATGGATGGGGCTATGAAGGAGAAAGAGCTGTGAACGGGGTGAGGCTATATGGAGGTTGGAGCTATGAAGAGGGTGGGGCTATGTGGAGGGGCAAAGCTACAAAGAGTGTGGGGCTATATGGATGGGAGCAGCTATACAGAGGGGTGGGGCTATAAAGGAGGTAGAGCTATAATGGGAGTAGGGCTATGTGGAGGGGGCAGGGGTTATGAAGGTGTGGAACTATGTACAGGGGTGGGCTAATTGGAGGCGGCAGAGCTATGATACATACACACATACATAAACATACATACATGCATTCAGCTTTATACAATTAGATGTATTTATTTATATAGCACTATTAATGTCATAGCGCTTTAATACATTTGCATCACTGTCCCCATTGGGGCTCACATTTCATGCCATATATTTACAATACAGACTTTTGACAAGTGCACAACTGTGCTATATAAACAATTCATATTAACGTTCTCCTTGCATTTCTGCAGTGCCCACTAGCCTTATTTAGCATTCCAGATTAAATGGTTGTGAATGGTAACCTGGATAAATTTACATGTTTTCATCATTATGTCTCCTTCGAAGATGTCACTGTTCAATAATGATAGCACCTAACCGCAACCCAGTTGTTATACCTTTTGGCCTGAAGAACTGAATTTCTGACAGTGAATGTTAGTTCTGCACAGCATCACTTATAGGGGTTAATTAAAAGCTAGGCATTAGGCCGTGTCCAAACATTAAAATCCTGTAGTCATTGTTCTGGCCTGAATCCTGTCACTCACCTGTCGCCAACCATACATGGTGATCTAATTACAGCACTGAATGCAGCATGTCTGCTGCATTCAGGCAGGGGGTCCGCCAGCATAAACCGCCCTTTGAACTGGTGGGGCTGTATATGTCTGCCACACAGTGATATATTGGGTTGCAACCTTAAATTTTTAGACCTTGACCTGACTTATATTGTCACTGTTCTTTACTCACCTAGACGTCCATATATTGGATTTCCCACTGGTTTTAATTGGTTTTAATGTGTTAATGTCCGTATAATTGTTAAATAAAATCTTGTATATATTTTTTCAAACTATTTTGGTATGCTCCCGGTTTTCTACATGTCATGCATTTTTCTCGTTCTAATATCTTGTTTCCGTGACATGGTGAGCACCCACTATTCATCTACGTATATCTAGTGGTGCTCCTTTCCTCTACTATAAAATGTACATGGTCTTGTAGCGTGCCTGGCTGGATTCCACCTGCAGCCGATGTCACAGCTACTGGATCCCATTCCCCAATACCACTAAGAACAAGACCATGATGAGGAGACCAAGAAGGAAGAGGAGGAGGTAGATGAGGCAGAAAGGCTGTTTCCCCATGTGTGGATCACCCCCTCCAAAGGCCTTTGCCTGGGACAATGCCATGTGGGGACCCCTACACCACCCAAGCAACTATTTGATTTAACATCAAATTTCCTGTCCTGTCTCCTTTGTTGAGGAGATTCTGCCTTCGGATGTCATCACCCTTGACTGGTTGCATGGGCGCAAGGCTAATGACTTCGACGACCAATGTACCCAAGACAAGTTGTTAGCATTCCTGCAGGATAAGGGGTTTGGTTTCCTATTAGAACATGGTACGTGACATTGGTGCTATGTCAACTGGTCCACCCTGCTGTATGACAATCTTCCCTCAAAGTCTACATACCATCTTTGTTGGGCAGAGGTCACTTTCATGAAGGTGTGCGGCAGCAAGGGGTAATTTGCGGTTAGCGTATGTCAGATTGCCAACATCAACCAATTTCAGAAGTGGCAGGAGGAGGCCGACCTGGAGAAAATGTGGTGTTGGGTGTGGCCCAGGCCTCTCTTTGCTGGTCAGCTTGATGCACGCAAACCCAGAGTGCCTGTCCGTGTTCCCCAAGTTGGTCCTTTATGTCCTACAGGGCCATCACCTATTACCTCCATCATCCTATCCAGCAGTGGCCTTGATGGAGTGAGCTGGGGGCAGGTGGTGGTAGAGAATGCCCCAAGACGAGTAACCCATGCGATAACAGCTTTGCATTTTCAGCTAGTTTAAAGCCCTGCAATTCTTAATGTCAGGCCAAGATAGACCCGGCCACTAAGAATCGCAAGTAAATGGTTAAACGGACACCACACAGAAAAAAATAATTTTATTATAAATAAAAGCACAGAGACATTTAGTGACTCCATCTTTATTATCCCCTTTCCACCCTCGTACTCCTCCACGATACTGGTCTTCTGTGTTTCTGGGCACATGTAGCTCTGCTACATTAGAGACCATGGGGAGGAAGAACACATCTGCTCCCTCCCTGTGGTTTCTGATCACTAAATGACAGTGCTGAAACCTGCGGTATAGTAAGTGGTAAGGTCACTGTTGCCATAACTGCTATTGTATATATAAGCTATGGTATATTAAGCAGTGAGATCCCCGATTCCATAGTAACCGCTAATAGCGGTGAGGTCACCATTGTCATGGCAACAACTATTCCAGCGGTTACTATGGCAATGGTAAACTTAACGCTTACTATACTGGCGTTCTCAGCGCTGTTATATAGTATGACAGCTGAATGACAATGCTGAGACCTGTGGTATAGTAAGCAGTGAGGTCACCGTAGCCTTAATGACTGCTAATAGCTCACCGCTTACTATAGCGCAGGTTTCAGCGCTGTCATATAGTAAGCAGTGAGGTATTAGCAGTTACTATGGCAACAGTGACATCACCGCTTACTTTACCACGGCGCTATGACAGCACTGAGACCTTCGCCATAGTAAGTGGTGCAGTATAGCCACAGCAATAGCAGTTACTATGACAATTGTGACCTCACCACTTTCTAGAGCACAAGTCTCATCACTGTCATTCAATGATCAGAGACCACGGTGAGCAGACGGACGTGTTCTTCCTCCCCATGGTCTCTGATGTAGCAGCCTAGCGTTTGTCCAGGAAGACAGAAGACCAGGATCGTGGAGGGGTACTACGGTGGGGACGGGGGTAATAAACATTGAATCACTAAGTTTCTCTGTATTTTCATGTATAATAAAATAATTTTTCTCTGTGTGGTGTCTTTTTTAACCATTTATTTGAGATTCTTAATGACTGGGTCTACCTTAGTCTGCTATTAAGAATCTCAGGGCTTAATACCAGCTGAAGTGACAAAGATTGCATTAATCCCTTATTACCCAGCATTCCACCCCACACAAGAGCCTCTGGAAGAGCCTGGTGAAGTGCTTGGAATTGGCGTTACGATAATGTGCCATTTTCAGGGGCGGGCTGCTATTCGTTAGCGTGTGGGCACCATAAAACAATGGGCCCTCATCCTGTTGAGAATAGTTTTACCTTGATTAGTTTTACCTTGGCTGGCAATTAAAAACAAGGTGGAGCCCAGATATTTTTTTTGCCAGCCAAGGTAAAATTAGGCAGCTGAAGGTGGCAGGTCGCAGCTGTCCATTTTCACTGGGCTAGACTGAAAAATACTGTGAAACCCCATACATATGTTTGTTTATTTATTTAATACCTTACAATGGAAGGCTGGATGCCATACACTAATGTGTGCGGCAAGCAAGCCCAATCACTGTTCACATTGTGGAAATGCAGTCTGACTGCAACAGCCAATCACAGGGGCTCTCACAGGGGGTGAGTGTCTGTGATTGCATGTTTGCCAGTCAGTGGAGTGAATATGCATGAAGTTTAATTGGCGGCCCCTGAATCAGCAGCGGTAGTAAGCCCGATCTATCTATCTATCTATCTATCTATCTATCTATCTATCTATCTATCTATCTATCTATCTATCTATCTATCCTATCTTCACTAGGTCCTGTCATTTAGAGCACATACCTGTATGGCAGAATAACATGCAGACATAGTCTACATTATGTCTGCATACTGTTCCCATGAAGTTTTAGCACATTATCATCCACTTCCTAGTGTGAAGGAGTGTAGCCTTTGGGGTCTAACTGAAAGATCTTAATGGACTCGGCCCTTCACTGCCTTTCCACCACTTTAACAGTCTGTGTGCTGCTAATCCCTGTGGGACTTTTCTTATATTTATATACTATGCATATTGTTATGTTTGTGTTTGAGACTTATAGTCTTTGTTATAGTAAAGTTTTCTGAGTACACTGTGTGCTGGACTGTTTCTGCAAATAGGTGCCTTGATGCTGCCCTGCAAAGACTGGTGAACAAGCCTCTGACCTGAAGGTGTGATGTATGGAAATACAAAATACTACACCCACTCCAATAGAAAAGGGCTGGCCAAGTGCAGTTCTCAAGGGCCACAAATAGTGCATTTGTTTTCAGGATTTCCTTAGCATTGCACAAGGTGCTGGAATCATCACCTCTGCAGGTGGTGAAATTAGCACCTCTACAATGCTAAGGAAATCCTGAAAACTTGCACTGTTTTCATACCTTGAAGACTGTAGTTGGCCACCCTTGCCCTAGAGGTCTGTGTGGAAGTAGCCAGGGGGTAAAAGGAATCCTCGAGCCATTGCACCACAACAGTGGCTCTCCCTGGACCCTCTTAGGCCCTGTGCCCATGGTGCCTTGTTTGATGTTTTATTAGCGCAGATTTGGTGAATCTACAGTACATCAATATCTGCATGCCTATCTTGAGGCCAGCAAAGTTTATAACAGGTCAGAAGTAGAGATGAGCGAGTATACTCGTTACTATTTGGTACTCTCCAAATAGTATGATATTCGGGCTACTAGTTACTCCCCAAGTTTCCTTGTTGTTACTCATTAGGAGTAGCGAGTACAATGCAAGTCAATGGGAACTTCTAACACGGGGAGAGGAAGAATCCTGTGTTCCTCCCTCGTATGACATGTCGAGGCTGTAATTTGCCTTTTGAAGTGTTTCTACATACACTGCGAAAGGGAAATAAAAGTTAGCAAAAGGTGTTAAAAATAAAAAAATAAAATGCTCACCTATCCGCCGGCTGTCCGGGACCCGAGGAGAAGACATCAGAACGGCTGCAAGGATCTTAATGATGTGATTAGCCGGAACCGATCAGCTGATATGTCACGTGATAGCATCAGCTGAACGCCCGCCCAAATCCATCAGCTGAGGTGTCGACGGCGGGTGGTTTAAACACAGCTGATCTGACAGCTGTTTAAATCGCCCGTCAAAATTGCCTGCCACTGACATTAGCTGAGTGGTGTTGGTGGCCAATTTAAACAGCTGTCAGTTCAGCTGTTAGTTTAAATCTCCTGCTGCTAACACCTAACACCTCAGCTGTTCGGTTTTGACGGGCGATTTTTAACTAACTCCTGATCTGTCAACTAATTCAGGTCATTGAACCTGATATTGATCATCTGTACGGTTTGCCGGACAGCAAACTGATCAAATGATATTGGATCCGGACTAGATGTCGTGAGACCCTCGAACCTGAACTCAGTCAAATGGGGGGGAAGTTCTTTAATAAAGATGGAGTCACTAATTGTGTTGTGTTTTATTTTTAATAAAAATATTTTTCTCTGTGCTGTCTTTTTTTAATCTGATTACTAGAAATTCATGGTGGCCACTTCTAATATTGGTGTGACCATGAATTTTGTGCTTAGGGCCAGCTGATAATACAAAACTGACCCCAACCCCATTATTACCCAGCAAGCCACCCAGTACCAGGGCTGCTGGAAGATCTGGATACAGCACCAGAAGATGGAGCTTCTATGAGCGGACTGCAATTCGCAGGGGAAGGGAGGAGGCCAGAAAGTTTGGGCCTCCCTGTGCTGCGAATTCCAGCCACAGCTAACTAGTTGTACCTGGTTGGACACAAAAATAGATCGAAGCCCACGTCATTTTGTAAAATTATTTCATGAAAATCATGACATAATTAAAAAAAGGCTTCCCTATATTTTTGGTTTTCAGCTGAGTACAAAAAGGCACCTGGGGGTTGGGGGCAGCCCGTACCTGCAGTACATTAATGGAATTAATGGTGCTATATAAATAAATAATAATAATAATAATTATGGTTAATGATGGGAAACCGCTGATGTTCAGGTTCAGCGGATCCAGACGGACTTTTTTTAAAGAGGACCTGTCACCCCCTTGTGCATGGCAAACTAAATGCAGCACTGAATGCAGCGTGTCTTCTCCATTCAGGGAAGGGGTCCCCCTGTCCACACGCTTGTAATACCCACTTGTACTTCACTGCACACTAGATGCTAGAATGTATGGGCTGCTTCCAGGTTATTGCACTGGATCCAACAGCCAATCACAGATGCTTACTTTCTGTGACAGCATGTATGATTGGCTATTGCACCCCTCTCCCATTCGGCCGGCGTCGGTGATAGATTGCAATAAGCAATGGACATGAGGTCATAGTAGTGAAAAAATAAATGAGTAATGAAAAAAGAATGATGTAGAGCAGAGGTCCCCAACTCCAGGCCTCGAGGGCCGCCAATAGTGCAGGATTTCAGGATTTCCTTAGTATTGCACAGGTGTTAATGTGATCAAATGCACAGGTAATGATTCTAACCCCTGTGCAATACTAAGGAGTTCCTGAAAACATGCACTGTTGGCGGCCCTCGAGGCCTGGAGTTGGGGACCCCTGATGTAGAGCTTTGCTGTTTTTTTTAATTCTCATCGCAGATAAAGAAGACAGCTATGGGCAGCTGTTACCCAACTGCCTGGCTTTATCTTGGCTAGCAATCAAAAATACATTAAATAAATAATTTAAAAAAATGTGTGGGTTTCACCCTATTTTTGATTGCCAGCAAAGTAAAAACCAGGCAGCTGGGGAATGAAATTCTCAGTGTGGTGAGGCCCATTGTTATTTAGCCCTCCAGGTTAAATAATAACAGCCAGCAGCCCCCCAGAAATTGGAGTATTCATCGCCAATTGCTGATGCTTTACCAACCCCTTCCTGATCCCCTTATGCAGTGGTATCAGGGTAATAGAAAGTGTTAATTACAGCTAAGTATTGACAGCTAGTCATTAAGCCCAGCCTCTGTGAGACCTGCCCATTATTAATCCTGTAAGGAAATAGTTAAAAAACACAATACACAGGAAAAAATCATTTATTTGAAATAAATCACAGAGACAACCCTCATTTCCTCGTTTATTAACCCTACACATACAATTCTATGATAATCTATGATGGTCCCATGAAGCACATGATCCTGGCTATGGTTCATCCAGAGGCTGCAGCAAGAGAACAAGTGTACTCTCTCTGCAGTCTCTGCGATCACACTGACTGCAAGTGACATCACTCACTGAGTCACTGTAACCCCCCAGCAGTGAACTCAGGTGACCCCCCCGCTGCCGGCAGCGAGATCACCTGAGTTTACTGCCACAGGGCCTCAGTGACTCAGTGAGTGGCATCTCCTCTTCTTGAAGCAGTCAGTGTGATCACAGAGACTGCATGGAGAGAATGCTTGTTCCCTCCCTACAGCCTTGTTTTGGTTTATTGTCTGATGGCATTTGTAGGGTTATTAAATGGGAAAATCAGGGTTGCCTGTATAATTTATTTCAAATAAAGGATTTTTCCCTGTGTGTTGAGTTTTTTAACTATTTCCTCACAGGATTGAATATGAGCGAGTCTTATGGAGATCTGAATGTTATCAATCTGATCTTAATGACAAGCTGTCAATACTCAGCTGTCATTAACCCCTGCTATCATGCCAATGCCACCGTACCTGTGCTTCAGGAAGACTGACTAAGAACAACATTGACTATAATGGCATCCAGTGGCGTAACTTGAAGCACATGGTCCCCTATGGAAAAGCTCCAGCGGGACCCCCAATTATTGCAAATGTTTAATAGCAATATTCTTTTTCTATAGGCCAAAAGTACTTTTGAGGCCCCCTAGGCTCCAGGGCCTGGGTGCGATTGCAATCCCTGCACCTGTTGTAGTTACACCTCCTCTGATGGCATCCATCTGGTTTCCATCATGGTGCCTGACATTTTACTGGAAAAAGTAGCTGCTGCTTTTCTTTTTTCTTTGTCAGTATCTACAAAGGATGTTTACAATGCAGGTGTTGAATGTAAAATCTTTAAACTAGAGAGATAACAGGAATCATTTTTTTTAAATTTGATGCCTTTGACAGAAGAAAACAAAACTGCAGAAAAGTTATATTGTATAATAACAAGTGGAACAGAGAAACATATTATACGCTACATACTAAAAATTAACCAACAAAAAGTGCCTCTGTGTTGTATCTATTATATCCTAATTTGTTTCAGCAGCACAGAATGTCTTCATGTCCTCCAGCTACTCACGGAGGATGTTTTTATGCCTATATATAAAAGCTTTCATGCCTGATATTATTAATCTACTCTTTCTTTTTCCATTCTTTTTTATAGTTTACTTTACGCATCTTGTAAGCTTTTCCCTTCATTTCATGTATGTGTTAGATGAGAATTCAGGACTAATAAGAGTAAAGTTATACATATATACGTATATATACAGTTACAGCTTAATGAATCAGAATATCATCAAAAAGTTAATTTATTTCAGTAATTCAATACATAAAGTGAAATGCATTTACTAAATAAAGTCATTTCAAACAGAGTGATCTATTTCAAGTGTTTATTTCTGTTAATGTTGATGATTATGGCTTACAGCCAACAAAAACAAAACCCAATGGTAATTATCTCAGAATATCTTTTCCTCAAAGGTTATTATTTAATCCTGAGAAAAATCAAAACATAGAAGGTGGCGCCTTCAAAAAGAACAGCATCAATCAATGTTAGAAGAAATTCCGAACAAGTTGATGTCCCTTACAGTCCTAAAAAGTGAATAATGAACAATTGGTCAGTTACAACTTCATTGCAGAGGTATATATATATATATATACATATATATAACCTGCCATTCAAAGGTCTGGGGTCACCCAAGCAATTTTGTGTTTCCCATGAATACTCATACTTTTTTATTTATCAAATAAGTTGTAAAATGAATAGAAAATATAGTGCAGACATTGACGAGGTTAGAAATAATGATTTTTATTTTAAATAATAATTTTCTCCTTAAATCATTGCTTTCATCAAAGAATGCTCCCTTTCCAGCAATTACAGCATTGCAGACCTTTGGCGGGTACTAATTAATGAAGCTGCAAGTTGAGTAGCTGTAAGGCATCGATTTCTCAAACTAGAGACTCTAATCTACTTGTCTTGTTGCTCAGTTGTGCAGCGGGGCCTCCCACTTCTCTTTCTACTCTGGTTAGAGCCTGTTTGTGCTCTCCTCTGAAGGGAGGAGTACACACCTTTGTAGAAAATCTTTAGTTTCTTGGCAACCTCTCGCATGGAATAGCCTTAATTTCTAAGAACAAGAATAGACTGTCGAGTTTCACATGAAAGTTCTCTTTTTCTGTCCATTTTGAAAGTTTCATAGAACAAACAAATGTACAGTAATGCTCCAGATTCTCAACTATGGTAGCTCAAAGGAAGGTGAATTTTATAGCTTCTCTACTTAGCCAAACTGTTTTCAGCTGTGCTAACTTACTGGTACAATGGTTTTCTAGGGTTTTCTAAACATCCATTAGCCTTCTTATACAGTTAGGAAACACAATGTAACATTAAAACACTGGAGTGGTGGTAGTTGGAAATTGGCCTCTATACACCTATGTACTGTAGATATTGCATTGAAAACCAGACATTTGCAGCTAAAATAGTCATTTCCCACATTTACAATGTATAGATTGTATTTATGATTCATTTAATGTTAGCTTCATTGAAAAAGAATGTGCTTCTCTTTCAAAAGAGAGGACATTTCTACATGACCCCAAACTTTTGAAAGGTAGTGTATATATATATATATATATATATATATATATATATATATATATATATATACTAGATGGTTGCCCGATTCTAACGCATCAGATAGTCTAGAATATGTATGTACAGTTGTGGCCAAAAGTATTGACACCCCTGCAACTCTATCAGATAATACTCAGTTTCTTCCTGAAAATGATTGCAATCACAAATTTTTATCTTCATTTAATTTGTCTTCAATGAAAAAACACTAAAAGACTTGTCCTAAAGCCAAATTAGATATAATTCCACACCAAACATAAAAAAGGGGGTGGACAAAAGTATTGGCACTGTTAGAAAAATCATGTGATGCTTCTCTAATTTGTGTTATTAACAGCACCTGTAACTTAGCTGTAGCACCTAACAGGTGTTGGCAATAACTAAATCACACTTGCAGCCAGTTGACATGGATTAAAGTTGACTCAACCTCTGTCCTGTGTCCTTGTGTGTACCACATTGAGCATGGAGAAAAGAAAGAAGACCAAAGAACTGTCTGAGGACTTGAGAAGCCAAATTGTGAGGAAGCATGAGAAATCTCAAGGCTACAAGTCCATCTCCAAAGACCTGAATGTTCCTGGGTCTACCGTGCGTAGTGTCGTCAATACGTTTAAAGCCCATGGCACTGTGGCTAACCTCCCTAGATGTGGACGGAAAAGAAAAATTGACGAGAGATTTCAACGCAAGATTGTGCGGATGGTGGATAAAGAACCTCGACTAACATCCAAACAAGTTCAAGCTGCCCTGCAGTCCGAGGGTACAACAGTGTCAACCCGTACTATCCGTCGGCGTCTGAATGAAAAGGGACTGTATGGTAGGATACCCAGGATGACCCCACTTCTTACCACGAGACATAAAAAAGCCAGGCTGGAGTTTGCCAAAACTTACCTGAGAAAGCCTAAAACATTTTGGAAGAATGTTCTCTGGTCAGATGAGACAAAAGTAGAGCTTTTTGGGCAAAGGCATCAACATAATAGAGTTTACAGGAGAAAAAAAGAGTCATTCAAAGAAAAGAACACGGTCCCTACAGTCAAACATGGCGGAGATTCCCTGATGTTTTGGGGTTGCTTTGCTGTCTCTGGCACTGAACTGCTTGACCGTGTGCATGGCATTAAGAAGTCTGAAGACTACCAACAAAATTTGCAGCATAATGTAGGGCTCAAAGTGAGAAAGCTGGATCTCCTTCAGAGGTCATGGGTCTTCCAGCAGGACAATGACCCAAAACACACTTCAAAAAGCACTAGAAAATGGTTTGAGAGAAAGCACTGGAGACTTGTAAGGTGGCCAGCAATGAGTCCAGACCTGAATCCCATAGAACACCTGTGGAGAGATCTAAAAATGGCAGTTTGGAGAAGGCACCCTTCAAATATCAGGGACCTGGAGCAGTTTTCCAAAGAAGAATGGTCTAAAATTCCAGCACAGCATTGTAAGAAACTCATTGATGGTTACCAGAAGCGATTGATCGCAGTTATTTTGGCTAAAGGTTGTGCAACCAAGTATTAGGCTGAGGGTGCCAATACTTTTGTCTGGCCCATTTTTGGAGTTTTGTATGAAATTATCAATATTTTGCTTTTTGCTTCATTCTCTTTTGTGTTTTTTCATTGAAGACAAATTAAATGAAGATAATAATACCAAAGAGTTTGTGATTGCAATAATTTTCAGGAAGAAACTGAGTATTATCTGACAGAATTGCAGGGGTGTCAATAGTTTTGGCCACAATTGTAATTTATTTATGAAGATTTAACAATAATGCAAGCAATACACGATATCTATCTATCACCTACCTATGTGTCTATCGTTGCGGGGACCAATCAGAGAGCGGCATTCAAACCGCATTCAGCAGCGACCAATCAGAATAGAGGCATGCGCCATGGTGCCATATTTCAAACATACTGTACTCAGTGAATTTTAAATATGGCGCCATGGCGCTTACCCCTATTCTGATTGGTCGCTGCTGAATGCGGTTTGAAAGCCACTCCTCTGATTGGTCGCCGCGTTCAGTGCTCAGCAATCAGAATAGCGGCGTGTGCCATGGCGCCATATTTAAAATTCACTGAGTACAGTGTATTTTAAATATGGTGCCATGACACGCGCCGCTATTCTGATTGGTCGCCGTGTTCAGCGCCGACCAATCAGAGGAGCGGCATTCAAACCGTGCGCCACTCCTCTGATTGGCCGCCGCGTTCAGCAGCGACCAATCAGAATAGCGGTGCACGCCCCGCTATTCTGATTGGTTGCTGCTGAATGCAGCGGCCAATCAGAGGAGCGGCGATTACCCCTATTCTGATTGGTCGGTGCTGAATGCGGTTTGAATGCCGCTCCTCTGATTGGTCGCCTCGTTCAGCGCCGACCAATCAGAATAGCGGCGCGTGACATGGCCCCATATTTAAAATGATTTTAAAAGTATTTTAAATATGGCGCCTTGGAGTGCGCCGCTCCTCTTATTGGTGAGCCACAGGGACCAATAAGAGATGCTGCATTCAAACTGCTTGCCAAGCCACGCTACCTCTCTGATTGGTCGTCTCGGCCGCAGCGACCAATTAAAAAAGTACCGTGGCTTGGCGTGTGGTTTGAATGCTGCGCGGGGCACTACCTCTGCCCAGCCGGTCATCTCCCGGCTAGCTCGCCGTGGACCTCTGTGCGACAGGTGGCCGCAGCTGAGCTGCTGCTGCACATAGGTCAGCAGCTCGCCAGCCAGGAGATGACCTGCTGACGCTGGTCATCTCCTGGCTGGCTCGCCGCGGACCTCTTTGCGGCACGTGGCCACGGCTGAGCTTCTGCTGCACATAAGTCAGCGGCTGATGCCGGTCATCTCCCGGCTGGCTGGCACGTGCTGCGGCCACCATCGAGAGATCCCGCTGACCTCCCAACAATGGCCGCAGCCAGATGTGATGAGGCAAGGGGTACTTGGACACCGGGACTGATGGCTTCTTGGATGGGGGATCACGGGTGGTCGGGTTCCTGGTTCCATGCCCTGGTTATCATTGGTTAGAAGGTGGGAAGGGAATATTTACAAGGTGATGCCACCTGTAGTTCCCGGTAATATAGGTAGTTCCCGGTAATATAGGTTTACTTTGGGGATCCATAACAGTCTGCTGTGGTTTCACAGCAACACTTTGAATATTGTTTTCTGCATAATATCTAACAGTTGTCTGGGTTAATCCTCCAACTATATTTATATATGGAGTTTGAGAGGAATTATTGTATGACCACACAATTGGTTGATTTATTACCTATATGCAGTTTATTTAGGCACTATTGAAGACTGTATATGGCAATGTAATATTGTTATTTCATGGAGTCCCATTTCTTGCGGACTGCGGTCCGACAATTGTTTTAATTGTTTTTAGATGTTTGCTGTTCTGTTCTAAATAAAGCATTTTTGTATTTTGATTAAATCTCTTGGTGGTGTGCTGCTATTGCATTTGTGAATTCCTTCTCTATTATCAACGGTAATATAGGTACCAGCACTGCAAGCCGGCCGCTGAGGTGATGGTGGGTACAGCAGAGAATGGCACAGCTCCCCACAGGTGGAGCTTTTACCTCAGGGCAGCGGTGATGAAAAATAATGTAAGGGATGAGGGGAGTAGTTGTTGCAATTCTTGCTCATTTGTCAATTCCTTCTCTATTATCAATGCTCTTCTAGTTGACAAAGCAGCACCCCTGACCCTTATTGGGAGACCTTATTCCACAGTGGTGCACCTCATTGTTCGCCTTTCAGTGTATCCATACGTGGGCTTACCACGATTCTGGAGTGTGCTCACTCATGACTGGTTGTTATTTGGTTTAAATATTTTTCTCTTATTAAAGTGTGGTCATGGCTTCCTCTTGGGAAACCAGGGAGTTGGCCTGGCAGCTAGAGTCCAGTAGAATTTTTGGGGCGCAAAGTGATGATGGGAATATAGGTAATAATGATTTCAATACTTTGATTAGGGAAATTGAAAGTTGCCACAAGTTAGCCACACGGGTGTGGTGGAATATTAGATGCCTAGAGGAATATCTGAAGTTGTCCATAGTACCAAGGGGTTTAAGAGTCCAGATTTTCCCTGCTTGGGAGCCTAGTGATACATTTAAACAGTCATGGGAGAAAGGTCTGATGCAATGCTCACGCATCATCATTGATATGCTTATCGACCATGACAAAACTCTATTAATAGCTACCAAACTTAAAATCACCACTTTAGAGGAGAAACTCTCGGACTATGACCAGGACAGCTTGGTTACACCTTTTTTAACACGTTTAAAAACGAACATTGATAAATATGAGAAGGAAATAATTGAGGGAAAACGGAAGAAATTTTCACGAGATAAAACTGACTTTACAACGAATGAGGCATTTAGATGGAGACATAGGGGCAATGGGCGACCTCCACGAGGTCCCAAACCAACGCCGAAACCTAAACCAAATCCTACTCCAAAGAATACACCACAACCTGATCCAAATACTAACACAGATACAGAACCATCAAGCGACAGTGATTTTTTAGGACAAAGAGGAAGCGAGTCCGAGGAAGAACCAGGCGGGGCGGCCGGAGGGCCCGTGGAGGACATAAGACAACCCAAACACCCAAGAGGGAAACCTCGGGGACGATACCCGCGGTATTGATGGATGCATCCAATGACGAAAATCATGATGGACCACCACAAGCGACAGGTACAGGTACCTTACAGATCATAAATTTGTCTAATCGCATTCTTACTCATGATGAGGTGTCAGTTCTGCAAAGGGGATTAACTTTCTCTCCAGAACATAGACCCGACAAATTTTCCATCATTAAAGATGTGTACCTGTTCTGTCGCAAACTGGTTCTTTCTGCCATTTATAGAAATCCCACGCTATTGGAGAATCCTGCATTTATTGAACAGAGAACACTGCAAGATATGGTGGATTTACTAGAAGAGGACTCCTCTGGTTCAGGTAGGCGTCCCTGTCCCTTGAGGAACAAATCCTCCACTGCACCTCCCTTGTCCTTATTCCCTGTAGTTCAAACCTTCTTTGATTTAGTGAAGAGAGACATCACACAATTACCAGACCAACATGGGTGGGGTGGGAACCTCAGTAGCAAAGAAAGAAGGGCCCTTTTAGATTTGAAAAAGGATGCCACTATTATTATCAAGGAAGCGGATAAAGGAGGCAATGTGGTCATTTGGCCATGGGAGATGTATGTGGAGGAGGCCAAAAGACAACTTGGCAATAACAGACACTACTCTAAGCTACCGTCGGACCCTACAGTGTATTTTCAAAGACAATTTGCAGGATAATTAGATGTAGGACTCGGGAGTGGTGCTATTACTAAGAAAGAGAAGGATTTTATGTGGGTCGCGGAGCCAGTTACTCCTACTCTGTATTTTCTTCCAAAGGTCCACAAGAATCTTTTGAAACCACCAGAGAGACCAATAGTCTCTTGCATTGGGAGCATTTGTGAGAAGGCTGGATCTTATATAGATTACTACCTACAACCGATGGTACAAGAATTGACTTCGTATATCCGTGATTCCACGGATTTCATCAAGAAGACACGCACACTCCAGATTCCAACAGGTAACCTGATAGTTACATGCGATGTTGAATCGTTGTACACTAATATCGCACACCACCATGGCATAGAAGCGGTCACTTATTTTTTGGACAAGAAAACCAACAGTGACCGACTACATGACTCCTTCCTTATAGACTTGCTCGGCTTTTTATTGTCCCATAGCTATTTTACATTTGATAGGAGTTATTTCAAACAAATCTCCGGAGTAGCTATGGGAGCAAAGTGTGCACCGGCCTTTGCAAATTTATTTTTGGGTTGGTGGGAAGAACAGGTGGTTTATCATAAACCTGCCTATAATGCACATGTCCAAGGGTGGTATAGATATATAGATGATGTCGTGTTTTTCTGGGATGGCGATGAAGAGGCATGTACATCATTCTTGGAAGAATTGAACTCCAATCTACTTAACATTTTTTTAACCTTTACTTCATCTCCTACAGAAGCCACTTTTTTGGATCTAAAGATCATGATCAAAAACGAAAGATTGTATACGGATCTATATAGGAAATCCACCGCGACAAACAGCCTCCTCCATTACACAAGCTTCCATCCTAATCACGTAAGAAGAAGCGTACAGATAGGCCAATTCCTGAGAGTCAGACGGAATTGTGCAGATGACGAGGATTTTAATATCCAATCACGAGCTTTAACGGAAAGATTTATAGCTCGACAATACCCTAAACGCGTTATTTCTAATGCTTTCAGGAGAGCTAAATCAAGCACACAGGACGCTTTGTTACAACAGCGCATCAGACCGGCGGACAACACATCCAGGATTATCATGGATTATCATAACCAATGGACTAAGGTTGGTAACATTATACAAAACCATTGGGATGTTTTAGCCATGGACCCCAAAATTCGACCATATGTTGGAGATAGACCAATGCTAACAGCTAGACGAGCCCCGACATTGAGGGACACATTGGTGCGGAGTCACTTTAGGAGACCCACCCAAAAATTGGGTAGTGGAATAAGATTGAGAGGATCATTCCCTTGTGGTTCTTGCTATATATGCCCACTTATGAATCCGGTAAGAGACACCTTTGTGAATCCAGGAGACAATAAGGGACATCAACTAAAATATTACATCAATTGCAAAACAAAATTTGTTATTTATGCAATCATTTGTCCGTGCAACAAATTGTACGTCGGGATGACGGGTCAGGAATTACGGAAGCGTACACAGAAACACATATCCACTATCCAGTTGGCTGCTCAGCACTTGGATAGGGGGATTCCTTTGACCTGTGTGGCTTCCCACTTCCTGACTCATCATCAGGGCCGATCCTCAGGGAGTCGAGTTGTTGGGTTGGAAAGACTCCCTGACAGCATTAGGGGAGGAGATAGGAGAAAACCTCTTTTGAGACTGGAGTCGAGGTGGATTTATAACCTCAACTCGATCTCTCCTCGAGGAATCAATGAGGAACTGCTTTTCTCCGGATTCTTGGGGGTATAGGGATATATATACATATATATCTTTTTCATTTTCCCAAGTTTTTTCCTCCTAAGATTATTATTTTTCGTTTCTCTTCCCATTTTTCTCATTCAGGATTTAGATTGGATTACTCGTCTCACTTTTGGTTGTTTCGTTGGAAGATTGGAACACTACTACTCTCATTATAACATCGTTTTGCCTTTCGATTCGTGATATTTGCTCCCTACCTCATGGAAGATTTTTCACATGGAGATTCAATCTATATAGATCTGGACCTGCCTCTTTATGTAGTTCTGCTTGTATTTCAGGATTTAAAACAATTGGGCTTTTCTGCTCTAATATATTCCAATGGTTTCTTCTTTTTTTATTATTATTTTTCTTACATATAATAGTATGTGATACTTTAGGTGTATAAAGTCACTTTCCATTTGGTTAAGGACAATCAGGTTTTTCCACTCGGCGTAACATGTATGGTCTTTCCATCTTTACACTTATATCTCGACATACATGTATGCAATTCCCGTAAAGGCTCTATATATGTAATAAGATAGTTTGTATAGTGAAGGTTGCTATGAGGAATTAGATAATCATTTACAACTTGAAGTTGGTTAAGGAATATGGAATATACCGGTCGGCACACCATAGAGACCTTTTGTCTTTTTTGGTGTGCCGGGTCAGGATTGACCCATTGGACATTCCTTACAGAGAACGTACATGATGTAGCTCTTAGGATTTTAAACTAAAGTCATTCATAGTTAATGTGAATAACCCCTCTTCCCTCACAGGAATCATTTTTTGCATTTTTTTGCATTTTTTTGCAATGTTTAAATGCATGCATATATGGAGTTTTTGGACTGCATTCTCATTTTGTGAACTATTTTATAAAATATTCTCAGTCATAGACATACATGTTATATATCCATTTACTATGTGGCCTGTACATATATATTTCTCACCCTGTTATCATGTTATACTTCTCGCCACTCTGCTGGCTACTTTTGTATATAATAACTTGCTTTCTACTTTAGGATCGCACTGATAAACTCGCGCCACGTCACTTCTGGTTTCCCTTTTGGTTTCCATGGCCACACACAATGCGGCTGTAACAGCCGCTTCATTAGCGAGTATTTAAGGGCGGAACGCCGGACCCAGAGCCACGCCTCCCTGACGAAGCCGCTCGCACAGCGGCGATACGCGTGGGTATCGGGCTCCCCGCTCCTTCCATTACATTTTACCCTCCTCAAGGCTAGGACCCCCCTGCAACACTCCAGCACCATATGGGTTCTGGAGGACATCTATTCCCCGTTCACACAGCGCTCAGGACTATTGGGCCAAATTGGTGAGAGAGATTTTTTCATTTCAATGTGATTCTCTGCATTTAGCCCTCCGTGCTTTGATTTGCACGGTGCCCTTTGCACAAGCAGCTGTGTGCCTCAGTCCTCAATATCTCACATATGTGGTTGCACATAGGGGTTTTCCTTTACTTTGGGGATCCATAACAGTCTGCTGTGGTTTCACAGCAACACTTTGAATATTGTTTTCTGCATAATATCTAACAGTTGTCTGGGTTAATCCTCCAACTATATTTATATATGGAGTTTGAGAGGAATTATTGTATGACCACACAATTGGTTGATTTATTACCTATATGCAGTTTATTTAGGCACTATTGAAGACTGTATATGGCAATGTAATATTGTTATTTCATGGAGTCCCATTTCTTGCGGACTGCGGTCCGACAATTGTTTTAATTGTTTTTAGATGTTTGCTGTTCTGTTCTAAATAAAGCATTTTTGTATTTTGATTAAATCTCTTGGTGGTGTGCTGCTATTGCATTTGTGAATTCCTTCTCTATTATCAACGGTAATATAGGTACCAGCACTGCAAGCCGGCCGCTGAGGTGATGGTGGGTACAGCAGAGAATGGCACAGCTCCCCACAGGTGGAGCTTTTACTTCAGGGCAGCGGTGATGAAAAATAATGTAAGGGATGAGGGGAGTAGTTGTTGCAATTCTTGCTCCTTTGATGAGCTGCTGGTGGTGGCGATGAAGCCAACCGGGCACCGGCAAGAAAGATAACAGAGACCAGTTCAACTTTACCTCCATTTTACTGGGTACCGGCAGGTGACATGTTGAAGCACCGTACAGTTTGGTTTACCGGGGATCTGTCGCCAGTTCAAGGTTCCCCGTTATGGAGTCTCTAGGTGTTTTTTTCCTTCTTTGTCTTTCCTCTCTCTAGTCTCTACCACCCTCGCAGAGCTCTCCCGCCAGTCCTACGGTCGACACTAGCTGATCAGGTTGGTCTTTTACCGGTATGGACGGGAGCAGCAAGAGCACACAGTTTCTCCCTCCACTGGAATTCGGTCCGCAACCACCAGTGTCTTCAACCAATTTCAATCCTGAGTGGTGAGTTGCTCTTGTGGTGCTGTCGGCTACCTGGTTACTATGGGCCCGCAGCTCGTCGGTCTGCGGTCAGAGGTAAACTTCTGACCACTTCGGCTACCCGCACTGCTGATGTGTTCCCCAACGTGACCGGCCGGCTCCCACCAGTCCTGGTCCGTTGCCTGCTGTCCTGGGCCCCCACTTAAAGATGGCGATCCCTCCTGTCGGTCACACTGTCAGGCCGGTCCTCACTGACTGCCTTCCCAGCACCGTCTGATCTAACTATCACTCACTCCCACTACTCTACCATAGGCTCCACCCCCCTTTTGGGACCTACTAAATTACCGGTCCCCCCTATTCTAAATGGCCTAGTCCTAGGTGTGTGTAAGAACAGACTCCATAAGTTGAACCCTGAACTGGCAATTTACAGAGGAACACATATTTCTGCAAAGTGTAATACCTCTCTGTGGCGCCTAGTCAGAGGGGCGCCATAGATGCGTGTATCCTGGCGACAGCAGCGCCAATGCGCCGCTGTCGCCGGGTTTCAGCTTGGCGCGAATTTTGAATGTGTGCGGCTGTTTTGCATAATCCTTGCCCATTAGTGGCCGCTGGAGGCGGCTACCAATGAGCCCCCTGGCACTGGCGCATGATTTCAGTGGCAGACAGACACGATTAGGAGATTATATAGTAGATACATACAAAATACTATAATCTTTATTGACACAGGAAAGAGTATACTTTTAGCATTATTTTTTATAAAGAGACAAGGAAGCGCATTTAAATAAATGCGTGTGTTATTGCTTGTTATTTATTCATGTCAAATGTTGCTATATTTATTTTATTGGATGCTTTTTTATAACTTGATTTTGTAGCATTTATGGCTATGCAATAGTTTAGACTATCCTGCCACGTATGCACTTAATGTCAGGTGACTTGACGTCACTTTCCGAGCCTCCTTCTGGTCTCTGACATATCAATTACTGGCAATAAATATTCGATCAGTATGGGGTGTGCATCCTTATGTTTTTTTCATGTGTCTCTATGTTGCCAATAATTTTATATTTATTCATCGTCAGTTCTTTCTCTTTTTCTTTATTCTTTTTTTCAGTTTTCTTTTTTAAATAAATTTGCTAAAATCTCTACATTTCTGTTTTTTTTCCAGTCATGATGGGGTGCAGAGTGTGCATTAATTAGAAAAAAAATACTTTTTTTTTAATTTTCCAAATGACCCCAATGAAACAAAGAGTGAAAAATTGAAAGAAGTCTGAATACTTTCCGTACCAATTGTATAGTGCATTTTGGCCTTCAAACATTTTGTGTACTGTGGCATACAAAGTGATAATATTTGGTCCAGACTATATTCTCTCAGTATTACACAGGCTGAACTAAATGTGGTTGAGCAAACTCTAAATGCACTCAAACATGCTTTTTGTTCAGCAATGGAGTCTTGTGTGGTGTTCTTGCATACAGGCCATGAAGGTTGACTGCACTACTTATTGTTTTCTTTGAAACAATTGTGCCTTGTGATTTTAGGTCAATCTGTAGCTCTACACAGTTGGTCCTTGTCTCTTAAAGCCCCGTTACACTTAGCGACTCTCCAGCGATCCCAATAACGATACTACCTGGTAAGGTTCACTGGAGCGTCGCTACGTGGTTGCTGGTGAGATGTCAAAAGTCAGATCTCACCAGCGATGCAGCAACGATACGGCTGTCGTTGGGACCCTCTCACTCAGACCTGTAGTATTGAGGTTGTTGTTCCCCGTCAAACACACCAATGCATGCTGCCCAGCGGGAGCCTGACGATTAAAATATGGTCCAGGACATTCCAACACGATCGGCGATCTCACATCAGGGGCCTGGTCGCTGCTACTTGTCACACATAGCGAGATCGCTGGCGAGGTCACTGTTGTGTCACAAAACCTGTGACGTATCAGCGATCTCGCTAGCGATCTCGCTTAGAGTGAAGTACCCTTAGACAACTCTTCTGATAATTACTTTCACTCCCCTGTCTGAAATCTTGTAGGGAGCACCTGGTCATGGCCTGTTTATAGTTAAATATTGTTCTTTCTACTTCATTATGACCCCAACCGTGCTCACCAGAATCCTCAGTAGTTTAACAAATTCTTCTGTAACCAATGCCATCAGTATGTTTTGCATCAATAAAGTTACAAAGGTCTTCAGACAGCTCACTGGTTTAACCATCATGAGGTGTTTCTTGTATGGGGAACCTTCGTAATGAGACACCTTTTATCAGCCATTAGTTGAACCATCTGATATCATTATTCACTAAATGACAGGATTTCTTTCTCATTAGATTTCAGATGGTTTATGACTTCCCATGGGTTTTTGCACCTTTGTTTATTCATGTGTTCAATACATTTTCCCTGTGTCATTTCCAATTATTACACATAATTAAATTTTTGACATGTATGGTTTAATTTCTTTGAGGACTTACATATGGCATTCTAAAGTAGAAAGCTGTATATAAGAGCTTACTGGTGGCCGCACTTTCTATTGGAAAAACCTGATGACAAGTTCACCTTAAACCAGGGCAAAAATCTGAAACATGGCCAGCTCCATTGAATGCATGACAAAGCTATTTTTCCATGGAACAAGTCCAGTAGTGCCTTCTCAGACGCTTCCTGAGAGTGTGCAGTAACTACATTTCAGGAGAGGGGTAAACTGCTTATATCACAACCACCCTGTCTCCGGACCATTAATTTCTATACAGTAGTTTGATGCTCTACTCTCTCTCCCTCACACTCAGCTCCTGACATGCTGCTTTTATAAATCTTGCAAACAATCAGTCCCCACAATTGTCTGTTTTCATTCCTTGTCCCCTAAATATGGCTATCACTGAGCCGTGTGCTTGCTCAAATGCTAGTGTAAATGTATAGATATTATGTAGACTTCAGAACAAATCACGAATAGCTGAATGTGTGATAGTAGAATCTTAACTGAGCTAGCAATACTATAGTTCTGCTACTTAACAGAACTATCAATAGAACAGGAGAAACCAGAGTATCATGCAAATACATGCAAATTTATTAAGGACAAACATTTGTCACAATACAACAATGGTACAAGAATAGCAGCAGAAAGTGGTCACTTGAATCCTCTTATAAATAGAGGGTATCAGGATAAAGTTTATAAAAATGTACAGAAGTATGATTAAAGGAACTAATACATGCGTGTTACATACAGAATCCGGTACATATAAGTAAAATAAGTCATGTGGGGGAAAATACCCCCGTACTCAAAATCACTCAAAGAACTAACCAACAGTTAAAGTGCAAGTGCATAAACCTATTTGTCCTTCTAGAAGTCTACAGGGATGGTTAGTAAATGCTGGCATTTTCAACACCATGCACCATGCATTCATGCTGGAATATCCCCCCTGAGGAAGCTGGTGCTACCATGCACCTGTTCTATTGAACGTAATAAGAGTATGTTTTCTGGTAGGAACCCACTCATATAAATATTTATGTGGGGGTGTTTAGTTATTGCTCTAAGCCAGTCTGGACTTTGACTCTAATACTTAACAGAACTGTCACTCAAGGAAGGGCTTGCCCTGCCAAAAACCAATACGTAAAGAGGCTGAAAAGCTGTGTGTTGCTCAGGAGACAACTCAAGAATATTGTTCTAATTATTTAACAGCATCTTACTCTAGTGGGGTCTTCATTAAGACTGGTGTGCAAAATGCAATTTTAATTGAAATAGCCTGTAGTTTGTATGATAGTGGCCTTTGTAATATTCTTTAGAAGCTCTCTCACATTGTGGTGCTGATGTGTAATGCAGTCAGGATGAGTCCCACACAAGCTTTGCGTGTTAGAGGTAAGGAGCTAGTCTATTTAGGTACAGTATATTTGTTTGCAACAACAGTCCGAATAAAATACAGTGACACAGCATGGTTCAAAGTAGAGCGAAAGAAAGACTTATTATGGACTGACAAGATGGAAAGCTTGAACATAGTACTGCTACTCAACACAAAGAAGGCAAAGATTTTGACTACTGGCAGTAATGACAAGGACACATTTGAGATTGATTGCAGTAAACTAGAAGTGGTAAAGTAATTCAACCTACTCGGATCAATGATCACTCAAGATACAGCAACGACACTGGAAGTGAGTAGGAGAATAGCTATGGGCAAATCATCAATGAAATCACTGGACAAGGTCTTCAAATCAAGGACCATTTCACTTGTAATAAAGACATGGATCGTACATAGTCTGGTCTTTTCTGTAGTAACATATGCAGAAAGAAAAAGAAAGGGCACATGTGTAGACACACAGGGCTATTTGTATAAATTAAAAGTGCCAGTGCACTCACCTATAATGGTTGTGTACGTCTACACAGCCAAGATTAAACGTGTGGTTCATGGGGCTTCGGGTCGCCTCTCTCTAATAATGCTGCCTTCCTGCCAGTGTTTGCATTCACAACTCTGTGCTCCCCAAAAATTAGCGTGATCCTGCCGGACCGGACACCACGTCACCACAGGTCCTGATGAAGAAGGCTTAATCCGTCGAAACGCATTGTGGCAGTGGTTTTGTAGGAAGAATAAAGTTCGGTTCTTATCCACTAATTTGTCCAGTATTCCTTTGGCGCTCCCTGAGACCGCTATACTATTGTTTTTACTGTAGTAACATATGGAAGTGAAACATGGACGTTAAATCGCAACGTGTAAACCCACCATAAAGGCTGCTCCTCCCTGCCTGCCTACAGTCCTCTACACAGTACTCCTCTGTCCTCCTGGTAGCTCTCAGAAGAGCTGTTTGGGTTAAATATAAGGAATCTTGAAGTTTCCCTTCACTGACTGACACTCCCTATGATCTGCTCCAGCATCTACCTCACCCTGCACTAGCTCAGATCGTCACAGGAATGTGGAGGAAATGGCTGTGGCAAGGCTTATATACAGCCTCTCATACATGACATAGGCATCACGATGGACAGAAGCTAATCATAGTCCTGCCACAACCAACATGGCTGTGGCATTACTGAATATGATTGGCTAACATGCTTGTCCATCTTCACAAGTTTTCTGACCTAACACGCTAGGCTGTCTCGGAAGCTTTGTCGGAACATAACAGATTCTGTATTCGCGAGTCCCGAATACAGTATACAGGACTCGGATTCGTAGACTCGCTCAGACTCGCTGCTGACAGCGGGTATCCGTGAAGCGGTGCGATTGTTTAAACGATTTGGGGAGATTCAAGCTACATAGCGATGTGATATAGCGAGTCTAGCGAGTGAGAAAAAGTAAACTCTGACAAAACTAGGATTGCAATTGACTTGCATTGGACTCGTTACTGTGCGAGTAATCGCTGGGAAACTCGCCGAGTACAGAGTCCTGCGAGTCCCTTACTACTCGCCGAGTAACGAGTCCTATCGACAGTTATTAAACTGTGAATAATGTGAATACGCTTGTAAATGTACATGTGTTCATACATGTAAAGCTTGACGGAGACTCAGTTCCCACTCTGTGCCCCAAATGGTCAGCATTTGGCCCGGTAGCTAAAAAGTACAAACACCCTCATACTTGCCTTCTCTTATTTCCTCATCCCTGAAAGAACCACGATAAACAAGAAAATAGGCAGGATATGCAATGGATGCTGCCGATGTACTGGACAACCATCTTAAATATTGGTGGAAATTGATTACCATACCATGAAATGTGTTTTAATAGCAATTTGATTCCTTCATCAGTCCCCTTCTGCCAGAAAACGTTTTTCCATTACTCACTTATCCGATTTTGTGGCTCTTACAACCTTTTTTCTTTAGACTTTATCTTTGCACTCAAACTAGCGGTTTGCTGTTACAGCCCATCTGTGTTAAGGATTGATGATTTGCTCATTCTGACATGTTAGTTTGTTAACTTATTGCCAGCTTTGTATTTGTCTGTAATTTACTTGCTGTACAAGGTCTGTTTATCAGAACACTTGTGACATTCTCCTCTGTCTCCTTTAGTCTGTCAGTTGTTTCTGTCCACAGGATGCCCTTTTTATAGATGTCTTTTCTTGATTACTCCATTTTCACTTCATTCTCTCCCTCAGGGTTGTGAAACTTATTTTCACCAAGGACGACATCAGTGTTATGGTGGCCTTCAAGTGGCCTCTTTTGTAAGGGCTTATGTAGATTTCTGTGAAACATGACATGATCTAAGCATGAAATGCAATGCACGGACTGCCCCCAGGTCTCCCGATATGATAGCTTCATATATTTCTATGAGGTTGTCACACTAGAAAGCTGTCCCTGGATAGTAGAAATAAGAGGGATGTGCCAGACCACAGAACTCACAATGGACTGTTCCCTATCCAATTAAATTTTTGGGCTGGCTGACTGTGTTCACTTTTTGTACCGGTTATGTTCTCTTTGTGTGATGTCTAACGTAGCCAGTACTCAGCAGCAGTTGTGGCACCAGCACACGAGGCAGTTGTCATTTTAGGCTAGGGTCACACATGCCCTGCGTTTTTTTAAGTGTTTTTGGCCACCTGCATTTTTGCCTGCGTTTTTGCTGTTAGGTGTGGGACCCCCTTTTAAAGCCCTTAAAAACGCATGCCTTTTGTTTAAAAACACATGCAAAAACGCATGTCCATTTTGACACTTTCAAAAACGCATACGTTTCATATAGGGCCCCATGTTACAAAAACGCATGTGTTTTTGAAAATGCACCAAAAAATACTGCCTGCTGCGTTTTTGGGTGTGTTTTTCAAAAAATGGTGCATCATGCAGTATTTTTTGGTGCTGAGCCAAAAACGCACCCAAAAACCCATTGTACATTCAGACATGCGTTTTTCCTATTGGGGCATGCGTTTTTTGCATGGGGGCCTATGGGTGCGTTTTTATAAGTGTTTTTATAAAACGCAGGTCTCCAAAAAAGCAAGTAAAGTATGCATGTGTGACCCTAGCCTTAGACTTTGAGCTCCAGCACACACTTCCACAGATCTCCAATCGGCTCTCTATATGACAAAAGTGAAGATCCAGTCTTTTTATGCCCTAACTTTGTGGGCCATATAAAATGGTGTTATGGGCTGGATTTTGCCTTGGGCCTTGAAGGGGTTTCCCCATGACCAAAATTAATTTTAAAGTTGATTTTTACACAATTGGATGTGCTATGTACTGTGTAATGGCCGTGTCTGACCATACAGGGACATGGTCTGATCATACCACATCTCTTAGACAAGGAAAGATACAAAAGAGTATGCAAAAATTAAAGCATGGGATCACAGCTGATCATTTTTGTGACATAAACATTTCCTTGCCTGAATCTTCTATTATCTATCTAAAAGAATCAGCTGTGATCCCATGCTGTAATGTCTGTATACTCTTTTGTGTCCTTATGGATATTTTGGTTAAACTAAGTAAGCTCGTAACCCAACGCCATGGGCCCTCATGCTTACGAGTCCTACCTATAATATTGTGTTAGAAAAAACTAATTGGACAAACAATTCCTTTGTGTGATGTGTCCTTTGTGTGATGCATATGCATAGTGCTGGGCAGGCCGCCTGATCTAATAGCATGGACGTGACCAATAGGCTGTATACAGACATTTTGCATCACACGTACCTGTGTAACTGATGCCCTATGGTAACCTTGTGCCTATAAATACCACCAATCACCTCACCCATGGCTTGGCTGGTTGCAGGTGATGTCATCGCCCCCATGCTTTTGGCTGGTTGGAGATTGTGCATCGGTGTCAGACACCTATGTTGCCTCTCAGTGGGGCTTGCAGCATCCTGCTAAGTGCAATGGATATTGTACCTTGGCTATTTTTGGTGAGTTTTTCTAAATTTTTTGTCCAGTTAGTGTTTTTTTCTAATCCTGAGTAGAACCCCCTATAGAAAATAGAGCTTCTATACCAGACAACCATTTTAAGTTTCTTTTTATTAAAACAGTATCCATGCAAATAGTACATGCAAGTACACTTAAATGCACACCAGTCAATTACATTTTAATCTCTCCATATATTTTCTTGGAGCGTAAAATACCTTGTTAAATATAGTCTGTATTTTACAACTGACTTCCATAAACCAAATGCTGTGATTGAAAATTCTAGGTTTTATGCAATACTGTATTCTGAGTTATTCAGTTTTTTTTATAACCAGTTTTATAACTTCATGATGAAAATGATGAATTTAATAATCCTAAAATAAGACATAAAACTTCAGGTAAGCTTTTTTTCTGGACTACAAAGTTTTATCTTTTCCTGGTCTGCAAACTTTTATGAAAAAAAGTTTAGAAAGATAAAATCTATTTAGATATCTAGTCTTCTGCTTCTGGGATTAACCAGTCTATCATGGGAATATATGTGAAACTTGTTCAATCCTATTTAATACAAATTGGGAGAAACAGTAGCATTTTTGTGCAACCGCGTAAAACAACTCAGACACGTTTTCTTTAGCAGTACCCTATGTGTGCCAAACATCTATGGACTAAATCACTTGTCAGCAGATTTTCTCCATTACAGATATTTTCCTAAGGCTGCTTTCACACTGTGTATATGTACCATCCGTGGCTGTCCGTTGTAAAACGGACAGCCACGGATCCGATTTGGCCCCTGTGTATCCCTATGGGGATCGGACCTGATCGGATTTGGCCTAATTGCCATCCGATTTTGTCGGATCCGATTCGGTTCAATTTTTTGATGTACCCAAAATCGGAGACTGCTCCAAGCATGCTCAGTACATTAAAATCGCTCCTAACCATCTAATTTCACTTCCGCAATGTATATATACATTGCGGAAGTGAAAGCAAGTGATAAAAATAAAAACAATCGATTCTCACCTGTCCTGCGATCCACCGCCTTCGGTATCTCCGGGTGTGCAGGACCTAGCATGACATCACAGTCACATGACCCTTTACCACGCTAAACGGTCATGTGACCAATGACGCTGAGCGGGTAGCCCCGCCCAGCCAGGTCCTTTCAGCACCCGGAGCTAGATGCCGCATATCAGGGAATCGCAGGACAGGTGAGGATCGATTTTTTTTATTTTTAACACTTGCTTTCACTTACATTTCACTTCCGCAATGTATATATACATTGCGGAAGTGAAATTACGCCACACAGCTCATTCTGTGTCCGGATCCGTGATAATCACGGACCCGGACACAGAAATAAGTCACCCCCTGTGGTGTCCGTTCCTATCCGTGGGATCCTACAAAAAGTAGGATCCCACGGACAGGAAAAAATTTGCAATGTGAACCCAGCCTAACACATATTACCGTACTCTGATCTTAACCCTTCCTAACAAGCTTATTTCACCGCTCTCATTGCATCACTATTTAATAATCCACAATGATTCTGATATTTTTGTACTTTCTCCTGAATCATAAAGTGCAGATGCTTGTCAACAATCTCATCAATGAAGATCTGGACACCTATTTTGAGGAAATGGATACCTAGTAAGAAATTATCTCCTAATCCCCTGATAATATCAATGGCAATTTATTCCCCATTTCCTTATGTTCACATTCCACAATGTAGAAAAAACAAAACAAAAGAAATGTCCAAGCTCCTTTCTTCTTCTCCCCTACTACCTGTCCTAGTGACCCTTTTGCTTCATACCTTGTCCAGTTCTCCTCCCTAGTATTCTTGTTAATAAGTTATGCATGTAAAGTTCTCATGTTGATGTTCATGCCGATTGCAAGTCAAGTAATCAAAAATGTAATATTAACAAGTATATGAGGGTCGAGAACCTTATTTGTACCCAACTGAGGTGATCTGAGCCATTTTGAGCACTTTTTTAGGCTGACATATTTCTCTGTAGAGAATAACTAACACTAAAAGGATTAAAATGTTATCAAAAGTAGACAAAAAAATAGATAACTATATAGCATTTGAATTATATCTCTAAACTTGCCATCGAAATGAGATATATATCTGCAAACTATTTGCAAACAGAGATATGAGTATGTTCTGCCCATTCTGAGCAGAAAAATAAACATTCATAGTTTTTTACCAGTTACGACCTATAGAGGTCACTAGATGCCCATTTATCCTTTTTCTCCATACATAAAAGAATGTCTCCTTTAAAAGAATGAGTCATTTAGACGGCACCGCCCACCTGCTTCTCTGGATGAAGGAGATGCCAGACATGTTCCTGAACCTCTGAGGGATCAGATTTATCCTGGCTCCTGTTCCTTCTTCTACCACTTTCATCCTCTTATCAGACGATTTCAGTAAGAGTAAAATGTAGTTACATGTTAATGCTGGGATCTGTGTAAGCAGGTGTAGGCTGCAGCCATTGTACAATAAAATAGAAGTCAGGTATCATTTTCTGTAATCCTGCATCCTAGCATGTTCGTATACTATATGCAGTTAGATGTGTTTTTGTATAGAGTAGAGCCTGTTGCAGTGACCCTTACACTAGATAGCCATGTTAACTGCATTCTGTGTTATACTGTTACTGTGCAGTTTCTGTAATGCCCCAGGACTGGTAGTAATTGTATCTCTGTTTTTATACTGCTGTTTTTATGATATGCCAGTACTGATTCAGACTTTATTCCTTCTATTATAGTGTTTACCACTATCAAGTTCACATCAACTCAAAAAATCCTACAGTCTTTTCCTTGGGGAAGTGGATGAGGGTTAAGCTGTATGCTCGATATCCACAGCACCACATGTGGAAAAAGGCAGATGAGTACAATCTGATATCTAGAATAGTCATGTAGATAAGATTCAGAGAAGATCCTACTAAAATGACCTGGATCTACTAATACTCATATACATCAAAGATAACTCCCTAGAGCCTAGTGAAGCAGAATATCAAAAAAGGTCTGTGCTACATAAATTCACATCAAGCAAAGAAAATGCGCATTTACAACCACATCCAAAATTAAAAGGTAATACTTTGCTAATAAATCATAAAATCACACATCGTAGACTGTGAGCCCTCGTGGACAGGGTCCCTGCCCCTCCTGTACCTGTACGTCCTGATCGCCTAGATTCAGTGTACTTGTTCTTTTCTCCCTTTTCATCATGTAAAGCTCCATGGAACCTAATGGCGCTATATAAATAAATAATAATAATAATAATAATAATAATATTAAAACAGGCATAGACAATGGAAGCAGCAGCAATAGGTACAGGAGACACCATGTGAAGCAAGGTAAACAATATGACAAGCGTACACATACAAAGTATACAGTGACCTGCTGATAATACAGCTAATGTGTGTGGTAAACACCTACAACATGGACATATAATAGTAAGTAGTGTAGGTAAAATACTAAAGCAGTAACAGTACCCACTAGTCCCCTGAACTACCAAGTTGTCAGCTAAAGCTATATGAACCCCACAATAGAAGTCATTACCTCATTTAGTGCTCCTGCAATCTCTGGTTCTTAGGCTGGCTTCACTCTGCAGTTTTTTCACTGATCAGTGTCCATCCAGTTTGTGTGCCAAAACCCGGAGAAAAAGTATAATTGAAAGATTGACACCTGTTCTGGGTTTTGTAGACACTCCTAGTTTTGGCACACAAACTGGATGGACACTGATCAGTGAAAAAACTGCAGTGTGAAGCCAGCCTTAGTCAAAACACATGTTTCGGTCCTCCAACGTTCTTCCTGGGGGATCATAATAGGGATCCTGTCCATATTACTGCAGCTTCCATTATCTATGCCTGTTTTAATATGTGATTTTATGATATACTAGTAAAAAGGCCCGATGCAATCGCATCGGGAGCGCGGTGAAATGAATTGTGTGTATATAGGCGGGTCAGTGGGTAGCAGAGTATACAGACGGCTCTGAGGGTAGCAGATTATACAGGCGGCTCTGTGGGTAGCAAAGTATACAGGCGGCTCTGTGTGTAGAAGAGTATACAGGCGGCTCAGTGGGTAGCAGAGTATACAGGCGGCTCAGTGGGTAGCAGAGTATACAGGCGGCTCTGTGGGTAGCAGAGTATACAGGCGGCTCTGTGGGTAGCAGAGTATACAGGTGGCTCTGTGGGTAGAAGAGTATACAGGCGGCTCTGTGGGTAGCAGAGTATACAGGTGGCTCTGTGGGTAGCAGAGTATACAGGCGGCTCTGTGGGTAGCAGAGTATACAGGCGGCTCTGTGGGTAGAAGAGTATACAGGCGGCTCTGTGGGTAGCAGAGTATACAGGTGGCTCTGTGGATAGCAGAGTGTGATGTGGCGGGAGGCTGGAGGGGTGAGGAGAGCAGAGGCTGGAGGGGTGAGGAGAGGTCCGGCTGGAGGGGTGAGGAGAGGTCCGGCTGGAGTGGTGACATTACAGTTTGGCGGCAGGACGTGGCTGCGTGCTGGGGCTGATCGCAGCCCCAGTCACACGCAGTTGTCCTGTGCGGTGGGGTGGGGGCTTCACAGAGGCATTATTCCCTCCCCTCAGGTCACACATGTGACCTGAGGGGAAGGAGCAGATCGGGTGCTCTGTGGTAAACACAGGACGGCCATGCGATTGGTCCAAGACGCCGAGTCCTGGGCAATGGGATGGGCGTCCTGTGTTTACAACAGACCGGGAAATCCGCTTGCAGGGGCGGTGGGCAATGGGAGTGAGTGGGGTGTGTCAGGCTTTGCAGGCTGACACGCCCTGCTCACTCCCATTGTCCGCCGCCGGCCACAGGACGACGTCACTGGCTCCCGACACCCGCCCACAGCCCCTACACCGCTACTCCACCAGCATGGGGACAGCGAGGCCCCAGCGGTGAGAGAGCAGTGAGGGGTGGAAGGCACCGGCGGCATCCGAGCAGCGTTGATCTGGCGGAGGGCGCTGGTGATGTGGCTATTGCGTCATGGCTCGGGGCGGGGCCGACGGTTGTCAGGATGGCGGCGGTGTCAGGTAATGCAGCTGCGGCTCGTGATGATGCAAAGGATTTTGGGATTGGGCTACAGTGGGTGAATCCAAACTCACGATTATATAAAGGGCCGATGCGAGTGGGGTGACATCAAGATGGGGGCGGGCTGTTTGGCATTGGGGCAGCAGCTGGTACTTTACCCTGTGGGGCATCATCAGGGGCAGTGTGGGGAGTGAGGGCACGTGGGGGGGTAAGAGGGGTGAGCAGGGGCAGTGTGGGGTGAGTGGGGAGGTGAAAGGGGTAAACAGCGGCAGTGTGGGGTGAGTGAGGGCTGAGCAGGGACAGTGTGGGGTGAGTGGGGGCATGAGCAGGGGCAGTGTGGGTGAGTGGGGGTTGAGCAGGGGCAGTGTGGGTGAGTGGGGTCAGTTGGGGGGGTGAGAGGAGTAAGCAGGGTGGGTGGGTGAGTGGGGGGGTAAGCAGGAGCAGTGTGGGTGAGTGGGGACATGTGGGGGAGGTAAGAGGGGTAAGCAGGTACAGAGTGAGGGCATGAGCAGGGGCAGTGTGGGGACTGAGGGCATGTGGGGTGATAAGAGGGGTGATCAGGGGCAGTGCAGGTGAGTGGGGGGGTAAGGAGGGGCAGTGTGGGTGAGTGGGGGCAGGGTGGGTGAGTGGGGGGTAAACAGGGGCATTGTGGGTGAGTTTGGTGGGCTATGCAGAAGCAGTGTGGGTGAGTGGGGGCAGTGTGGGTGAGTAGGTGGTAAGCAGGGCAGTGTGGGTGAGTGGGAGGTAAGCAGGGGCAGTGTAGGTGAATGGGGGGCTATGCAGGGGCAGTGTGGGTAAGTGGGGGCAGTGTGGGTGAGTAGGGGGTAAGCAGGGGCAGTGTGGGGAGTGAGTGAAGGCATAGGGGGGTAAGAGGAGTGAGCAGGGACAGTGTGGGTGAGTTTGGGGGGCTATGCAGGGGCAGTGTGGGTAAGTGGGGGGTAAGCAGGGGCAGTGTGGGTAAGTGGGGGCAGTGTGGGTGAGTAGGGGGTAAGCAGGGGCAGTGTGGGTAAGTGGTGGCAGTGTGGGTGATTGGGGGGGTAAGGAGGGGCAATGTGGGTAAGTGGGGGCTGTGTGTGTGACTGGGCGGGTAAGCAGGGGCAGTGTGGGTAAGTGGGGGCAGTGTGGGTGAGTAGGGGGTAAGCAGAAGCAGTGTGGGTAAGTGGGGGCAGTGTGGGTGATTGGGGGGGGTAAGCAGGTGCAGTGTGGGTAAGTGGAGGAAGTGTGGGTGAGTAGGGGGTAAGCAGGGGCAGTGTGAGTAAGTGGGGGCAGTGTGGGTGATTGGTGGGGTAAGCAGGGGCAGTGTGGGTGAATAGGGGGTAAGCAGGGGCAGTGTGAGTGAGTGGGGTGGGCTATGCAGGGGCAGGGTGTGTGAGTGGGGGCAGTGTGGGTGAGTAGGGGGTAAGTAGGGGCAGTGTGGTGAGTGAGGGTGGACATAGGGGGTAAACAGGGGCAGTGTGGGTAAGTGGGGGCAGTGTGTGTTATTGGTGGGGTAAGCAGGGGCAGTGTGGTTGAGTAGGCGGGTTAGCAGGGGCAGTGTGGGTGAGTGTGGGGGCTATGCAGGGGCAGTGTGGGTAAGTGGGTGCAGTGTGGGTGAGTAGCTGGTAAGCAGGGGCAGTGTGGGTGAGTAGGGGGTAAGGAGGGGCAGTGTGGGTAAGTGGGGGCAGTGTGGGTGAGTAGGGGGTAAGCATGGCAGTGTGGGTGAGTGGGGGGTAAGCAGGGGCAGTGTGGGTGAGTGGTGGGGGCTATGCAGGGGCAGTGTGGGTAAGTGGGGGCAGTGTGGGTGAGTAGGGAGTAAGGAGGGGCAGTGAGGGGAGTGAGTGAGGACATAGGTGAGGTAAGAGGAGTGAGCAGGGGCAGTGTGGCTGAGTGGGGGGGAAGCAGGGGCAGTGTGGGTGATTGGGGGGAAGCAGGGGCAGTGTGGGGAGTGAGTGAGGACATGGGGGGTAAGAGGAGTGAGCAGGGGCAGTGTGTGTGAGTGGGGGGTAAGCAGGGGCAGTTTGGGGGATTGGGTGGGTAAGCAGGGGCAAGTTGGGTAGTGAGGAGATACTGGGGGTAAGAGGAGTGAACAGGGGCAGTGTGTGTGAGTGGGGGTAAGCAGGGGCAGAGTGGGTGAGTGGGGGTTAAGCAGGGTCAGTGTGGGTGATTGGGGGGTAAGCAGGGTCAGTGTGGGTGATTGGGGGGTAAGCAGGGGCAGTGTGGGTGAGTGGGAGATTAAGCAGGGGCAGTGTGGGGAGTGAGTGAGGACATGGGGGGGTAATAGGAGTGAGCAGGGGCAGTGTGGGGTGAGTGGAGGGTAAGCAGGGACAGTGTGGGGCAGTGTGGGTGAGTAGGGCGTAAGCAGGGTCAGTGAGGGGAGTGAGGGCATAGGGGGGGTAAGAGGAGTGAGCAGGGGCAGTGTGGGTAGTGAGGGCATAGGGGTGGTAAGAGGAGTGAGCAGGGGCAGTGTGGGGTGAGTGGAGGGTAAGCAGGGACAGTGTGGGGGCAGTGTGGGTGAGTAGGGTGTAAGCAGGGGCAGTGTGGGGAGTGAGGGCATGGGGGGTAAGAGGAGTGAGCAGGGGCAGTGTGGGGAGTGAGGGCATAGGGGGGGTAAGAGGAGTGAGCAGGGGCAGTGTGGGGTGAGTGGAGGGTAAGCATGGACAGTGTGGGAGGAGATCTCAGCCCCGCCGGCCCTGTGAGGTTAGTTGAGGAGCGGGGGGGAAGTAGGCTGCAATAAGAGTGCTGCGGCATCTTACCCCTGTGCCCCTGTAAGGTTAGTTATGGAGCGTGGGGTGATAGCAGACTGCAGCCCCGCCAGGCTTGCAGGCTGCAATGACAGTGTGCCGCCGCTGCCATCTTACCTGGGGGAAGCTGCGGCAGGCACCGTCTCTCATAAAGGGGGGCGGTGCTGGTTGCGGCGGGCCGTTGTCTAAAGCCGCTCCCACTGGCTGCTGCCTGAGGGCTCGCACTGTGGAATGGACGGTGCGGCCCTGGCGGTGGGGGAGCCGGGGGAGCGCCGGACGGTGCCTGTAGCGGGCGTTTGCGGGGGGCGGGCGGTGCGTGTAGCGGGCGTTTGGGGGAAGTGGGCGTTTGCGGGCAGAATCTGCGGCTCGCGATGGACCATGCGCGCCATCGCTCACTCGCAGTGCCGCAAAGCATGTTGGAATTCGGCTACAACACCCGAATCCCAAACTGCCAATTATATAAATAGATTATCATTAATAAAATATTACCATTTAATTTTGGATATGTTCGTAAATGTGCATTTTCTTCTACTAATAATCAGTAGATAAATGTCTCATCAATTATCATTTTGAGCTGCACATACTCTCGTTTTGTCAAATATTGGTCGACCATTGCCTCGACAACCTGTAAATTTAGTTCACCTTGATCTAATTTTTTAATCAAATTAAGCCATAGCCGTTAATTTTTATGCTTTATTTCTAGTGTTGTTTATAAGTAAGGGGATGGGTTTCCCAGATGATTCTGTAACTAGTGTAATTTAAGAGGGCAAAACTCATAATCATTCTGAAAGAAGATTTAAAAATAATTTTTTGTATAAATGAGAAATGTGTAAAACTAAAATGCTTTGGGATTGCCATAGTTAGGGAACTAATGGTTACGTTTTTAAGCAGTAGCAATCATACGGTGAAGATGATCCAATGGGTGGAAGCAAAAGTGTATATAATTATGGTAAAAAAGATACTTTATTGCAGTGATTTCATGCACAAAATATTTCAAATCTCTTTCAGTTATTTTATCATCTTTCAAGTAGTAGTAAAGTGAGGTGTAAGACAAGGCTGTATCCTGTCACCATTAATCTTCAATGTATATGAGCGCAGAAGAAATAAAGGATTTATTAGAAAGCTCAAACATGGGACTACTACTCAATACAAAGAAGATGCAATAGAGATGGATGGTGATGAAATGGTAGTTGTACATGACCTAAGCCGCAAGCCCAGCTTTCTGACAATGGGAACTACATTGCAACCAAAAATCCTTTGGTAATCTTCAGATCTCATGATGCCTTGCATACAATGATGGCACCCAATGCCAGAGGCAGCAAAAGAATCCCAAAATATGTTTAAATCTCCACCATACTTGACTGTAGGTATTGTGTTCTTTTCTTTGTAGACCTCCTTCTGTTTTCGGTAAACAGTAGAATGATGTGCTGTACCAAAAGGCTTTATTATGGTATCATCTGTCCACAAGATGCTTTCTCAGAAAGTTTTTGTCTTATTCATGTACATTTTGGAAAAACTGCAGTCTAGTTTTTTATGCCTTTGGGTCAGCATAGGGTTCCATCTGGGTCTCTTGCCATCGCGATTAGTTTCATTGAAATGTTGCAAAAACATAAGAGATTACTGGGCACCGGCACTTGTCTCACAGGTTTGGCTCTGTCACTCTCGTGACACGATTGCAGTCATACAATAGATGGTGCAGGTGTGGCGCCCCACAACGAGTGCGTCACAGGAGTGTATTGCAGCCCAGACAGCAGCAGCAATATTCTCTGAGTAAGCAATGACATGGTTAAAACTCAGAGCTCCATACCCTACATGCACATCAGCATAGAGGGCCAATAAGGTCCTGGTGGGCGGAGTGTAGTGGTAGTGTGTAGTCAGCACTCTCTGGAAGAGGAAGGAGCAGGTCACGATCTGCAACGTAGGAGAGGGGGCCTGCCTAGTTCCGTGCAGCCCCCTGGCCATCACCCCGGTTGGGCGCCATTACCCCGATGTCTCAACAACCGGACTCTGGGCGAATGCATATGGGTCAAAACATCCCCATGCCCATCTACAACCGGATTACTGGTTCCGAAGCTGGGAGTCGTTTATCACTGCCATGCAAACCAGGAGTGGAGGGACCGCTTTACAGGAGCACCCCACCACTGCCGCACACACAGAGTCATCTTGCCAGCAGAGTACCCACCAAAAAGGACCCAAGGCTCCCCACAAATCCGGCCAGAATTCCCCAGTAAGGAAATTGAAGTAGCCTCCTTGTACCCGATCTGGCACCCCAAGGCGACCACGGCAACACAAACTAGTTAGAATGGAGGAACACCGCGGAGCTCTGAGAAACACTGGTCATTGCTGAGTCCACCAGGTCCGTTACCCGTAAACTGCATACCATGTATTACCTGCTGGTTCCAGTAAAGCACCCGTTACAGAGACTATCAGTGTCCGTGCCTTTTTCAGAACTGTCCATCTCCGCAGGTAGAAGGTAACTGCAGCTGCCTCACAACATCTTGTGCAGCTCCTGGATCCGGGGACTCCCGCTCAGCCTGTGGGGAGCGTTCCATCTTGCTGCATCCCATCCCCCGGAGGCCCAAGCAGCGCCGGTGGACATCACCGGAACACTCACAGGTGGCGTCACGACTTAAAACAAGCTCTTAAATCTGTTCAGCCAAGATCCCTTTGAATCTGGACCACCGGGCCCCACCTCGGCAGGCGCGGTTCCGTGACAGGAGGTTGAAGCTTTGCCTGCCCCGTGAAGTCCCAGCCACCGGTCAGGTACCAGACACAGGCGTTCCCAAAGCATAAAATGTCCATCCAAAGTAAGAAAAAATAGCCGCACTCACTAATGTTGCGATCTTCAAGCTTTTTTTTCGATTTCATATGTCCTGTTCTGGACATCCAAGCAGGGGAGGAGGGTGCAGGGACGGCAGACAGTGGCCTGCCGTATCGCGGTTAATTACCACTTCAACGGGTCCTTAATAGCGTCTGACGTCACATCCTGGGCTTTATTAAACCGGTCCTTGATGTCACTACCGCTTATTGACAAAAAAACACACAAATGTGAAAATGAAATACACATAAATATATCTGAAGCGAAATGCAATATTCAGCTGAACTTTTCCAAACGATCTTACTTCAAAAACTAACATGTTATACTTAATGCACTAAATAAGCCCGGACTAGTATATAGATATGACTTGCTGCCAATCCATACCGTACTAACCAACATAGACGGGCAAGTTACCATAATTGTTTTATTAGAAGCTGCTCCCGCTTTATATTAGAGCGACAAGCTCTTATTGTTATTACTCACATATTTGGAGACTCAATCAATGCATCTATTTAACAATTCTCATTTCTAAAATGAGAAGAGATATTATTTTATCAAATTTACATTATTACAATAGAACTTTGTTAGTGCTTCCCAGATTAAACTCCAAGACAGTCAGGTAACTCTGCCTCCATGTCTCTTCTCCTAGCACCTTATAAAAGGGCAGCTAGATCATTTTTTTCGTTTAAACCCAATGGTCCACATGCTTTTAACTCAATAATCCACCTACTTTCTCTTTGCAATAATAATTGATGCATATTACCTCCTGCGACCGATGGTCTAACTAACTCCAACCCAACAAAAGTAAGCACATCAGCATTACCATCATGGACATCATTCACATGTTTAATTAATTTAGGGCTACCGATCTCAGTTTTTATTGACTTACAGTGCTCTCTGAATCTTATATAAAGTTCTCTGATTGTCTTCCCTATATAAAAACACCTACAAGGACAGAAAACTGTATAGACAACCGACTTTGTCTTGCAACTAATAAAAGCTGTAACTTTGTGTTGTCTATCGCCAATTTGGATGAGATTATTAGTTTCATGTTTTTTTACAAAACTTGCAATTCCTGCATTTAAAGTTACCTATGGGTCTCCTTTCATTCAACCATGTTTTTTCTTTTTTAGTAATTATCCTATTCTTTACCATTATGTCTTTTAATGACATCTCCTATAAGATATGATCGGTGGTCCTATTCCAATAGAACTCAGTTCTCTATCTCTCTCTAGAACATGCCAAAACTTTTAATAGCTCCTGTAATTTTATTATACATTGGCCCAAATTTAAACGAGAAAACAAATCTTTTTTTCAGATTTCTCACATAATTTCACTTTTTTTGGCATGTCTATGAGCGCCTTATTCTGTGTTGCTATTAGCAAATCTTTAGGATAACCTCTATCCATAAAGTTCTTTTCCAATTCTTTCATTTGTTGGTTACGGGTAACATCAGTGTTGTTCATCCTTTTAACCCTAAGGAACTGACTATATGGAAGGGCTTTCTTGGTTTTTATGGGATGAGCACTCTCATTGTGCAATAAAGTATTTGATGCAGTAGGTTTTCTATAAAGAGCCCTAGTAAGGACTCCATTTTCCAGGGTTAGTTTCATGTCTAGGAACTCTAAACTGTTGTTGCCATATACTGAGGTAAACGCCTTGTTGTACTTATTAGTGCTGTTTAAGAAGTCAACAAATGATAAAAAATCATTTTTGTCGCCCTCCCAAACAACAAAAATGTCGTCCACATATCTTACAAAGAATTTGATGTATTTTATGTAGGATGGAATTTTCTTTAATAATGGTCTAAGGGCCCAGTCAATGAACTGTGATAATGGTTCAGTTAAAGAGCCGATCCCAGACACAATTAGTCGTCTGAGTGGGCTCCTTAAAGACTTATGTACCTTGGATAAGCAATACCAAAACGGTTTCCTAGAATGTTCAATGAACAACTTCTCTGCCTGTTTTTTGTGTAATATTCCATTACTTACATATTTTCTCAGGAGGTTCCATAACTCGTTATTATATTTATAGGTGGGGTCACTTGGCAATTTTACATATGTTTCTATGGAATCTAACTGTCTTCTAGCTTCCTTTATGTAGTCGCATCTGTAGTTTGGGGTTCAGATCTGGCACAAATCCTTGGTCATATTAAAAGGCTTGTTAAAGAGTCTACTATGACTTTGGGGATTGCTACCGTAAGGTGACTCTATAGTTCATCCACTTCTTCATTAAAGTGACAATTTGCATATTTCCCAGAGGAGCATTGCGGCTTTAAAATTCCTTATCCACTTATCTGTCTCCTTATGGCTGCAGGGGAAGTCCTCTCCATAAGGAAGATAGCTAGTTTCCCAGACCCTGTTATACACCTAGAAACACTGGAGATTATCCGATGGTGTTGTCATGCCTGAAAGTGCTGGTACCCTCAAAATTGTTGCAGAAAATTAAGTATTCATTCCGGAAAAATATTGCAATTACACATTTTATCATACACATGTTTACTACCCTTCTGTGTATTGGAACAACACAAAAAGTCAGAGAAAAAAGGCAAAATGGACATAATTTTACACACAACCCCCAAAATGGGCTAGACAAAATTGTTGAAACCTTTCCAAAATTGTGGGTAAACAACTTTTGTTTCAAGCATGTGATTCTCATTTAAACTCACTTGTTCAAGAAACAGGCATGACTGATATAAAAATAACACCTAAAACAGAATAAAAGAGAGAAGTTGACTAAATCTTTACATTGTGTGTCTGTCTCCACACTGAGCATGGAGAACAAAAAGAGAAGAGTACTGTTTGAGGACTTGAGAACCAAAATTGTTGAAAAATATCAACAATCTCAAAGTTACAAGACCATTCCCAGAGAACTTGAGGTTCATTTGTCCACAGTGCGCAACATAATCATAATGTTTATAACCCATGACACTGTAGCTAATCTCCCTGGATGTGAACAGTAGAGAAAAATAGATGAAGGTTTCAGACTCAGAAAAGTGTGGATGGTGGTTAAGCAGCCCCAATCAAATAGCAAAGAAACTCAAGCTGTCTTGCTAGCTAAGGGTGCATTAGTGTCAGCGCAAAACTATCTGTTGATATTTGAGTTAAATAAAATTCTATAGCAAGAGACCAAGGAGAATCCACTACTGAAACATAGACATAAAACATAAAAAAGCTAGTCTGCAGTTTGCCAAATGTATGTAAATAAGCCAAAATCTTTCTTGGAAAGCAATTTGGGGACAGATGAGACCAAAATAGGCCTTTTTGGTAAAGCACATCATTCTACAGTTTACTGAAAATGGAATGAGGTCTACAAAGAAAAGAACACAGTACAGTAAAAAATGGTGAAAGTTCAAACATGTTTTGGGGATTTATTGCTGCCTCTGGCACTGATTGCTTTGAGTTTGGGCAATGCATCCTGAAATCTGACGATTACCAAAGGATTTTGGATTGCAATGTAGTGCCCAGTTTCAGAAAGCTGGGTTTGAGTTCTAAGTCATGGGACTTCTAGAAGCACAATTACCCCAAACATATTTCAAGATGCACCCAGAAATTGATGGAAGCAAAATATTGGACAGTTATGAAATGGCCAGAAATGAGTTTGGACCTAAATCTTATTAAACACTTGCAGATAGATCTTAAAATTGCTATTGGGAGAAGGCACCATTCAAATATGAGCCCTGGAGCAGTTTGAAAAAGAAGAGTGGTCTAAAATTCTAATTGAGAGATATAAGAAGCTTGTTGGTGGTTGTAGGTATTGATTGCACCTATTTATTCCAAAGGGTGTGCAACCAAATATTAATATTAGGGTACCGTTACACGTCGCAACATTGCATGCAATTTCACTTGCAACTTACTGGTTGCAGTGAAATCATGGACACATTGTTCCATTTTGTTGCCGTGTACAAATGTAACAATGTGTCCATGATTTCACTGCAACCAGTAAGTTGCAAGTGAAATTGCATGCAATGTTGCGACGTGTAAAGGTACCCTAAGGGTGTCAACAATTTTGTCCAGCCCAATTGTGGAGTTTTGTGTGAAATTATATCCAGTTTGCCTTTTTTTCAGCTTTTTGTGTTGTTCCAATACACACAAAAGAACTATTCATGTGTTTACCAACATGTGGAATTGCAATAATTTCTAGAAGAAATACTTCATTGTCTGGAACAATTTCAAGGGTGCCAACACTTTTGGACATGATAGTATATAACTACCCTGGACATTAGATAGCCCTCAAATCTGTGTCTGTCAATGGTTTGCAGATAAATATGTATGTATATATAAATATAATTCACATACTTTACAGATATGTATGTCTATTATGTATATTATATATATTATGTCTATTTTGTCTAAAATGTGAATCTTTTAGTGTGTTCCACTATATGGAGAAATACGTTGGCCTAAAAAAGTGCTCATAATGGATTGGTTCCAAAAATAAGGGACAAATAAGACAATTTCCTTAATAATTGAGTTTGTTCTGCTATGAAATGATGTATGGATTTTGTGACAAGAATAACAATTTAAGCAACATACTTTGGGCAGGTAAAATTACTTTTTTTTTTTTTTTTTACCCCATTAGATTTTGGCTGAAAACCTTGGGTACAGCTAAATGTACACTCTCTGTTTCTGGACTTTTTGAACCAGTAACTTGCATTTTTTGTACTAAGAGCTTGAAAGATTTACAATCACATTTAGATTCAGTAGAATGCAATTTAGAAGATGAAGTGAGAAAGTGGTTGGACAGAGCCAGATTAAAGCAATTTTTCAAGGCTAGAAAGATTCTTTAAGGATTGAGAAATTTGTAGAACTTTTCTTTCATTGCATAATTTATAATGGTTTAAAAAGAAAGACTACAGAATCTCCCATTAAACATATTTAAAGCGAACAGTGAAATAAAGTTTGTAGGTTAAACAAACAAAGCTGTTCTATACAAAGAATAAAGCCGTATTTTTCCTTGGCTACAAATTCTAACATTTGTCAGATGCAGAAAAATAGGACTAGCATAATGTATTTGGAGCTTCTTCAACCTGCGAAGAGTATGGCTAATAAATATGCTACTATTGTTGAAGTATCAACTTCTTGCTTGCTTTGCTGGTATAATTGTTCCTTTTAAATAAAACTATCGCTAATTCCACCTTCTGTATGTTTTACACTACAAGAGTTGAAAAATATTATAATTAGTTAAAAGGGTTGTCCCACAAAGTACAATTTAATAAATACATATAGCCTTGACCTGGAGACTTGTTAATAATACTAGTCTATATGTCCCAAAAAAATAAATAAATACAAAAGACTATACCATAACTCTTGTGTCAAATATAGTGTATAAAAAAAATTTAAAACCAGACCATATTTTGACCAATAACAAATATAATAAAACAAAAAAAAGCACTCAAAACCAAAGAATAAATGTTAAAAATTTTATTTTTATTAGAATAAATCTTAAAAATAACTACTAAAAATATACAAAACATATATCATACATTACATAGCAGAGAATAATATATGGCCAATGAATTGGCAGCAACCAACCACAACAAGGTGCACTGTGTTAAATGATCACGCCTGTATACTACATATCTTTTATCCTTTGTCACCTTCCTAAATGAAAATAATCATTACAATATGGCCTTTACTTCCATTTTTGGAGATAAAAGTCTGGAATTTTTAGATGTCAAATTGAACCTACATGAAGGTACAATCACAAGGTCACTGTATCGAAAAACCTACATCGTCAAACACCTTATTACACTACGAAAGTGCCCATCCTTACCCTACCAAGAGAGCCCTCCCTTATAGCCAATTTCTTAGAATAAAAAGAATGAATAATAAATTGGATAACTGTGAAAAACAAATGATAGACTTAGAAAAAAATTTCAAAGATAGAGGCTACCCCGATAGTTTACTAAAAGAAACGAAAGACAGAGCTTTGAATGAAAAATACCAAGAAAAAAAGAAAGCGGAAAATCAAAAGAATAAGCGGTTTGTATTCTCTTTTAAATACGGCCCCATGTACCAGAGAATATCTGGGGCGATAAAGAAATTCTGGCACGTATTAGAAAGAGATAGAGATCTAAACTCGGTCGGTTTAGGTCCGCCTGTGATTGCATATAGAAGGTGTAATAACCTAAAGCAGTGTTTCCCAACTCCAGTCCTCAAGGCACACCAACAGGTCATGTTTTCAGGATTTCCTTATCATTAGACAGATGATGGAATTATCCCCTGTGCAAGTGATTAAACTAACACCTGTGCAATCCTAAGGAAATCCTGAAAACATGACCTGTTGGTGTGCCTTGAGGACTGGAGTTGGGAAACACTGACCTAAAGGATTTAATGGTTAAAAATAGAATCACACTAGAAAAAGAGAAAAACTGGCTAGAAAAAAGAAGACCAAAAGGGAACTTTAAATGTAAAAACTGCAGATTTTGCCATTATCATGAAATTGAGAATCCTGTGAAGATAGGAGATAGATTGCATAGAGTCACCTCTTTTATAAGTTGTAAGACTTCTTGGGTGGTGTATGCAATCTTCTGTCCGTGCCGACGGTTTTATATCGGGAAGACAATAAGGGAAGTATATAAGAGGTTCAATGAACACTATAAATCAATAAGAACAGGGATAGGGAGTCCCAGATTCATGCAACACATAAATGAGGCACATGAAGGTAATGCTGATGTGTTGACTTTTGTAGGTCTTGAGCAAATACGGCCATCTAATAGAGGAGGTGACACTCATAAAATGCTCTTGAGGAAAGAAAGTAGGTGGATAATTGAAACAAAAGCGTGCGGACCATTAGGGCTTAATGAGAAAAACGACTTGGCAGTGTTTCTGTGATGTGCGTTTATATGCACACATAGACATACTGATACCAGAAAGTCCTATATCTATAAGTCAGAGATCCGAGATTGAACATGTTTATACTAATTAAATTCTTGTATAACTAGTTTATGTACCTCAAAGGTTGTAAATCGCCCATAAGAATGGTGTCAAAAATATAGTGTATAAAAAAAATATAAAACCAGACCATATTCTGACCAATAACAAATATTATAAAACAAAAAAAAGCACTCAAAACCAAAGAATAAATGTTAAAAATTTTATTTTTATTAGAATAAATCTTAAAAATAACTACTAAAAATATACAAAACATATATCATACGTTACATAGCAGAGAATAATATATGGCCAATGAATTGGCAGCAACCAACCACAACAAGGTGCACTTTGTTAAATGATCACGCCTGTATACTACATATCCCTTAATTCACCCAAATGCAAAGCTCACATAGCTAAGGCCCCTTTCACATCATGGTTTTTTTCAAATTGCAGCAGATCCGGCAGATTTACTGCATCTGCCGGCTAACGGTCGCACTTGTGGCACACTTGCAGCAAGACCCATTCATTGTCTATGGGGCTTGCGGCAGGTGCAGCAAGTGCGGTATTGCTGCGGTTCCGGCACTTGCGGCAGTTGTGGCCACGAAAAACACCAGTGTTTATTTTCGCGGCCGCAACTGCCGCAAATGCCGAATCGCGACAATACCGAACTTGACGCACCTGCCACAATGCATGGGGCTTGCCGCAAGTGCGACCATTAGGCGACGGATACGGTAAATCTGCCGGATCTGCCGCAATTTGAAAAAACGCTGATGTGAAAGGGGTCTTAAATAGCAATAAATAAAGCCAAGTGGTACAGGACAATATAACATCAAAATAGAACTGATGTAAAATGCAAAATCTTTACCTAATATGGTTTGTTTTTGCCCTTCTCCCCACACGTGTTTCAACTGTTCGTTCTTCCCCTTTTTGAAAGAAGTCATATCTGAAACACGTGCTGGGAGGAGGGCAAAAATCAAACATATTAGGTAAAGATTTTGCATTATACATCGGTTCTGTTTTGATGCAATATTGTCCTGTGCCACTTGACTTTATTTATTACTATTTTAGCTATGTGAGCTTTGAATTAGGGTTAATTAGGGGATATATAGCATACAGACCTTATCATATAACACAGTACACGTAGTTGTGGTTGGTTGCTGCCAATTCAATGGCCATTTATCAGTTCCTGTTATGTAACGTACGGTATATGTTTTGTATATCTACTATATAATTGTCTAAGGCATCTGTCGGACACAGAAATCGCGCGCTAGACAGAGGCCGCTCGTTGGTGCCCTCCGGAGGTGGGCACCAATGACACAGACTATTCAAATAGGCGCGCAAATTCAAAGTTCGAATTTCGCGCCTATTTGCAGCTGGGATACATAGGGAACCCGCCGCCCCCACCTCGCCTCTCCCCCCCACTCCCCCACCTCGCCTCCCCCCTCGCCTCCCGCTGTTCTCACCTGTCTTCTCCCTCTGTACGCAGGGCGGGCTGATGTGACATCACACAGCCCATCCTGTCACATGACCACTGTAGGAGACAGGTGAGAACAGAGGAGGGCGAGGGGGATCCTGCCCCCCACCTCCATCCTGCCCCCCCCCCTGCATCCACAATGGATGTGTCTGATTGTACAGGGACATGGTCTGATCATTCCACAACTCACATGCTGAGATAATCTTATATATGTGTCCCTGCTGTGTACTATGTAATGGCTGTGTCTGACTGTACAGGGACATGGTCTGATCATACCACATCTACGGTGCTGAGATAATCTTACATATGTGTACCTGCTATGCACTGTATAATGCCCATGTCTGACTGTACAGGGACAATATCTGATCATACCACATCTCCTGTGCTGAGATAATCTTACATATGTGTCCCTGCTATGTTCTGTGTAATGGATTGTCTGACTGTACAGGGACATGGTTCCATCATACCACATCTTCTGGGCTGGGATGGAAGCAAAAGAGTATACAGATAGGTCAGCACAGGGTTGCAGTTCATTTTTTTGTGAGGGAAAACGTTTCCCTGCCTGCTGTTAAAAATGATTCACAGAAACCAGCAGCTGCATCCTGTTCTGTAATATTTGTATACTCCTTTACTTCCTCCCAGGCCCAGGAGATGTGTTGTGTAGGGATGAGCGAGTACCGTAATATTCGTACTCGCTATACTCGCAACGAGTAGGTACCGGTACTTGGTACTCGTTGCGAGTATAGCGAGTACGAATACTTTCACAGTGTGTCTATAGATATACTGTGAAAATACCGTAAAAGTGATTAAAAGTTGTTAAAAATAATAAAATTACATACTCACCTGTCCGACGCCTGCACCGGGACTGGCAAAGAAGACATCCGATCGCTGGACAAGGACCTGTGACTACCAGCCAATCAGATGGCCGGTAGTGATTTGGCCAATCAGATGGCACCACGTTAGAACCACGTAATCGCTAGCGGCCACCTGATTGGCCATTTTGCAAGGTCCTGACAGTATACCTAGGACCTTGCAAACTGGCCAATCTGGTGGCCGCTAGCGATCACGTGGTTGTGACGTGGCGCTATCTGATTGGTCAGATTGCTACCGGCCATCTGATTGACAGGTAGGCACAGGTCCTTGTCCAGCATTCGGATGTCTTTGCCAGTCCCGGTGCAGGCGTCGGACAGGTGAGTATGTAATTTATTATTTTTAACAACTTTTAATCACTTTTAGGGTACTTTCGCAGTGTATCTACTGTGAAAGTATTAGGACTACTCGCTACTCCCGAGTACATATAAGTACTCGGAGAGTAGCGAGTAGCTGAATACCGCTACTATTCGGTGAATACCGAATAGTAGCGAGTATACTCGCTCATCCCTAGTGGTGTGATCAGACCATGTTTCTGTATAAAATCTCAATAGCCTCCAGATCTGAAGATAAACCTCATTTAGGGAATAAAGTGACACATGCAACTATATAAAAACCAATATGATAGTATATTTAAATCTGCACAAATTAATACAAGAAATCACAATATAAAAACAAGGTTCCTCCTTTGTAGAGGGACACTATGGAAACAATTCTCACTTAATAATCCTAGATATAGTTTAATTGATCAAGTTATTTATCTGAATACCTACAGTTGTGGCCAAAAGTATTGACACCCCTGCAATTCTGTCAGATAATACTCAGTTTCTTCCTGAAAATGATTGCAATCACAAATTCTTTGGTATTATTATTTTCACTTAATTTGTCTGAAATGAAAAAACAAAAAAGAGAATGAAGCAAAAAACAAAACATTGATCATTTCACACAAAACTCCAAAAATGGGCGAGACAAAAGTATCCTCAGCCTAATACTTGGTTGCACAACCTTTAGCCAAAATAACTGCGATCAATCGCTTCCGGTAACCATCAATGAATTTCGTACAATGCTCTGCTGGAATTTTAGACTATTCTTCTTTGGCAAACTGCTCCAGGTCCCTGATATTTGAAGGGTGCCTTCTCCAAACTGCCATTTTTAGATCTCTCCACAGGTGTTCTATGGGATTCAGGTCTGGACTCATTGCTGGACACCTTAGAAGTCTCCAGTGCTTTCTCTCAAACCATTTTCTAGTGCTTTTTGAAGTGTCTTTTGGGTCATTGTCCTGCTGGAAGACCCATGACCTCTGAGGGAGACCCAGCTTTCTCACACTGGGCCCTACATTATGCTGCAAAATTTGCTGGTAGTCTTCAGACTTCATAATGCCATGCACACGGTCAAGCAGTCCAGTGCCAGAGGCAGCAAAGTAACCCCAAAACTTCAGGGAACCTCCGCCATGTTTGACTGCAGGGACCGTGTTCTTTTCTTGGAATGCCTCTTTTTTTCTCCTGTAAACTCTATGTTAATGCCTTTGCCCAAAAAGCTCTAATTTTGTCTCATCTGACCAGAGAACATTCTTCCAAAACGTTGTAGGTAGTGATGGGCGAATCCTAAGTTACTTGGAATCGCTTGACTCTAGCGAGTCCGAGCCCGGGACTAGCTACTAGTTGCGAGTCTAGCGAGTCCAATGTTAATGAATGGGGAAGCGAGTAATAGCGAGTAGTGTGAGATTTACAAATCGCAGATGTGTCTCGGAAGCTTCAGCCTGAAGCAATCCTAGTTTTGTCATTTATTTGCATTGGACTCGTTTACTTTGCAACTGTAATCGCTGGGAAACTCGCACAGATAAGAGTCCTGTCTGCTCAGTGTGCTGGCTGCCACAGCTCCAGGGTCCTAGAGCCCGCCTGCTGCCTGATGTAGCAGTGCAGAGATTGTTCTCAGTCTGCTCATTCCCTGTGCATAGACATCTATATCTATGCACAGGGATGAGCAGAGAGGACATCGCGATTTGGACTGCGTCGGACGGAAGAGGATTTTTTTAATTAAAGATGGAGTCTCTAATGGCTTTTTTTTTATTTCTAATAAAACATTTTCTCTGTGTTGTGTTTTTTTTAAAACAAGTTAATAGAAATTCAAGGCGGTCATGTCTAATATTGGCGTGACCGCCATAAATTTCGGGCTTAGGGCCAGCTGATAATACAAAGCTGGCCCTAACCTCTTTATTACCCAGCGTGCCACCGCCACCAGGGCCGCTGGAAGAGCGGGGTTCAGCGCCAGAGGATGGCGCTTCAATGAACGTGCCATCTTCTGGGGCGGCTGCGGGCTGCAATTTGCAGCGGGGGGTGCCCAGAAAGCTTGGGCCTCCCTGCGCTGCGGATTCCAGCCCCCAGCTGCTTAGCTGTACCTGGCTAGAAATAGAAATTGCGCGGAGCCCCACGCATTTTTTTAAAATTATTTCATGAAATTCTGAGATTCTGACTCTGAGACTCTGAGATTCTGACTCTGACTCTGAGACTCTGAGATTCTGACTCTGACTCTCTGAGATTCTGACTCTGACTCTCTGAGATTCTGACTCTGACTCTGACTCTCTGAGATTCTGACTCTGACTCTCTGAGACTCTGAGATTCTGACTCTGACTCTCTGAGACTCTGAGATTCTGAGACTCTGAGATTCTGAGATTCTGACTCTGACTCTCTGAGATTCTGACTCTTACTCTCTGAGATTCTGACTCTGACTCTCTGAGATTCTGACTCTGACTCTCTGAGATTCTGACTCTGACTCTGAGACTCTGAGATTCTGAGACTCTGAGATTCTGACTCTGACTCTCTGAGATTCTGACTCTGACTCTCTGAGATTCTGACTCTGACTCTCTGAGATTCTGACTCTGACTCTCTGAGATTCTGACTCTGAGACTCTGAGATTCTGACTCTGAGACTCTGAGATTCTGACTCTGACTCTGACTCTCTGAGATTCTGACTCTGACTCTCTGAGATTCTGACTCTGACTCTGACTCTCTGAGACTCTGAGACTCTGAGATTCTGACTCTGACTCTGACTCTCTGAGACTCTGGGATTCTGAGATTCTGACTCTGACTCTCTGAGATTCTGACTCTGACTCTCTGAGATTCTGACTCTGACTCTCTGAGATTCTGACTCTGACTCTCTGAGATTCTGACTCTGACTCTGAGATTCTGAGACTCTGAGATTCTGACTCTGACTCTGACTCTCTGAGATTCTGACTCTGACTCTGAGACTCTGAGATTCTGACTCTGACTCTGAGACTCTGAGATTCTGACTCTGACTCTGAGACTCTGAGATTCTGACTCTGACTCTGACTCTCTGAGATTCTGACTCTAACTCTCTGAGATTCTGACTCTGACTCTCTGAGATTCTGACTCTGACTCGGACTGTCTGAGACTCTGAGATTCTGAGACTCTGAGATTCTGAGATTCTGACTCTGACTCTCTGAGATTCTGACTCTGACTCTCTGATATTCTGACTCTCTGAGATTCTGACTCTGACTCTCTGAGATTCTGACTCTGACTCTGAGACTCTGAGATTCTGAGACTCTGGGATTCTGAGATTCTGACTCTGACTCTCTGAGATTCTGACTCTGACTCTCTGAGATTCTGACTCTGACTCTCTGAGATTCTGACTCTGACTCTCTGAGATTCTGACTCTGAGACTCTGAGATTCTGACTCTGACTCTGAGACTCTGAGATTCTGACTCTGACTCTGACTCTCTGAGATTCTGACTCTGACTCTGACTCTCTGAGACTCTGAGTCTCTGAGATTCTGACTCTGACTCTGACTCTCTGAGACTCTGAGACTCTGAGATTCTGAGACTCTGAGATTCTGACTCTGACTCTCTGAGATTCTGACTCTGACTCTCTGAGATTCTGGCTCTGACTCTCTGAGATTCTGACTCTGACTCTCTGAGATTCTGACTCTGACTCTCTGAGATTCTGACTCTGACTCTGAGACTCTGAGATTCTGAGACTCTGAGATTCTGACTCTGACTCTGACTCTCTGAGATTCTGACTCTGACTCTGAGATTCTGACTCTGACTCTCTGAGATTCTGACTCTGACTCTGACTCTCTGAGATTCTGACTCTGACTCTCTGAGATTCTGACTCTGACTCTGAGACTCTGACTCTGAGACTCTGACACTCTGAAATTCATTAAATAAAAAAAAAATGCGTGGGGCTCCGCGCAATTTCTATGTCTAGCCAGGTACAGCTAAGCAGCTGGGGGCTGGAATCCGCAGCGCAGGGATGCCCAAGCTTTCTGGGCACCCCCCGCTGCAAATTGCAGCCCGCAGCCGCCCCAGAAGATGGCGCGTTCATTGAAGCGCCATCCTTTGGCGCTGAACCCCGCTCTTCCAGCGGCCCTGGTGGCGGTGGCACGCTGGGTAATAAAGGGGTTAATACCAGCTTTGTTATACAAGCTGGTATTAAGCCCGAGATTCTTAATGTCAGGCCACGTTTGACCCAGCCACTAAGAATCTCCAATAAAGGGTTAAAAAAACACAGAGAAAAATTTTTATTTGAAATAAAAAAAAAAGCCATTAGGGACTCCATCTTTAATTAAAAAAATCCTCTTCCGTCCGACGTAGTCCAAAACGCGATGTCCTCTCTACTACATCCCATGTGCATAGATATAGATGTCTATGCACAGGGAATGAGCAGACTGAGAACAATCTCAGCTCTGCTACATCATCTCTGTGAGCAGGTGGGCTCTAGGACCCCTGGAGCTGCACAGAGAAGGCAGCTGGACTCGGCTCGCAATGTAACAGCAGTTATTTGCGAGTTTCCCTGCTATCACTGGCACAGTAGTCGAGTCTAATGCAAACAATGGCAATCCTAGTTTTGTCAGCGTTTGCCAATGATTTGCATTGGACTCGTGCGAGTAAACGCTGGGAAACTCGCAGAGTACCGAGTCCTGCGAGTCCCTTACTACTCGCCGAGTAACGAGTCCTAGCGAGTAGATTCGCCCATCCCTAGTTGTAGGCTTTCTCAGGTAAGTTTTGGCAAACTCCAGCCTGGCTTTTTTATGTCTCGGAGTAAGAAGTGGGGTCTTCCTGGGTCTCCTACCATACAGTCACTTTTCATTCAGACGCCGATGGAGGGCGCTTGAAATTATTTAGATGTTAGTCGAGGTTCTTTATCCGCCATCCGCACAATCTTGCGTTGAAATCTCTCGTCAATTTTTCTTTTCCATCCACATCTAGTGAGGTTAGCCACAGTGCCACAGGCTTTAAACTTCTTGATGACACTGCGCACGGTAGACACAGGAACATTTAGGTCTTTGGAGATGCACTTGTAGTCTTGAGATTGCTCATGCTTCCTCACAATTTGGTTTCTCAAGTCCTCAGACAGTTCTTTGGCCTTCTTTTTTTTCTCCATTCTCAATGTGGTACACACAAGGACACAGGACAGAGGTTGAGTCAACTTTAATCCATGTCAACTGGCCGCAACTGTGATTTAGTTATTGCCAACACCTCTTAGGTGCCACAGGTAAGTTACAGGTGCTGTTAATTACACAAATTAGAGAAGCATCACATGATTTTTCTAAAGTTCGCTAATCTCTAGTCTTTGACAAGAAGAAGGCAGAGACATTTGGCCCTCATAGACCATACAATTGTCCTTTATAGCTATTTCTAGGTGGTACTCCTACAGAGACTGTATATACTCTCTCTTGCTAGCTGAGACCCAGGCCATGTCCAACTACATTATAGAGAACCAGGAGAGAGGTTAATTGAAAATTCCTCATCAGCCAGAGTGTGTTTCTTCTATGTAAAAAAGAAGAATGGGTCCCTGTGACCATGCATTGACTACCGGGGTCTCAAACAGATTATGATAAAATATGAGTATCCACTTCCCCTCATGACTGAGATTTTCTCCAAGGTGGATTTCCAGGTGCTTACAATCTCATCTGGATATGATCAGGAGACAAGTGGAAGAAGGCTTTCAAACCAGTGATGACCACTACAAGTACCGGGTAATGCCCTTCAGCTTATGTAATGCTCTTGCAGTCTTTCAAAAGTTTGTCAATTACATCTTCTGCAATATGCTCTACTCCTCCTGTGTGGTCGTATACTTGGATGACATCTTAGTGTACTCACCTGACCTACCCACACACAGGAGAAATGTTTGTCAGGTTCTCCAAATGCTGAGAGAGAATTGTCTCAAATGGTGTCTCCTCGAGCAAAAATCCCTTTCCTTCCTTGGCTACATATTCTCCGATACTGGCCTTGAGGTAGGTCAAGAGAAGGTGTCAGCCATGCTCAAATGGGTTTGTCCAGTTAGGATTAAAGCCATACAGTGGTTGTTGGAATTCGCTAATTACTATCAGCAATTTATTATGCACTTCTTCTCTTTAGGTCGGCTCATCCCGTCCTTAGCCTGTAAACATGCTAACCGAAGTTAAGCCTTTTCCTTGACTTTATCACTTCACAGACCAGAGATTAACAAACAATTCTTCTTGGAGGTGGATGCCTCTTTCTGTGGCATTGGTGTTGTCCTCATACAGAAGCTGCCTACTGGCAAGATGGTGATTCGCGGTTTTATTTCCGAGGCATTCTCGGCCAGTTAGCGCAAATGACTCGATTCGTGACCAGAAATTGTTAGCCACCAAATTGGCCTTGGAGGAGTGGTAATACCTGCTAGAGGGCGCTGTTTAACCCGTCTTCATTTATAATGATCATAAGAACCTGGCGTACTTACAATAGCACAGATAATGTACCATTGTCAGGCCCAGTGGTCACTGTTCTTTGCCCCGTTGAATTTTAACCTCCAATTCTGTCCTGCGGAGTAGAATATCATGGCAGAGGCTCTGTTCAGATCTTTTCTATCTGTTGACCAGGAGGATGAACCTTAGCATATCATCGACACATCCAAAATACCGTATCTCTGGTTATCCTGACAAAAGTGACACCGTGTAAGACTTTGATGACGGAGAGGGGCAAGGTGCGAGTATTGCAATTGGACCATTTCTCCAAATTGGCTGGCCACGTCATGCAGAAAAAGACTGCGCAGGTGATTTATTGGTACTATAGGTGGTGAATAGGGATGGGCGAATCTACTCGCTATTACTCGCTACTCTGCGAGTAGTAGGGTACTCGGCCGACTCCTTACTCTGCGAGTTTCATTGCGATTACTCGCACAGTAACGAGTCCAATGAAAATCAATTGTAAATTCTATTCCTCTACTTCTTTGAACCGGATTGTCCCGGATTAACCCTGTCAGGTTCAATCAGGTACCATAGACATCAATGTTAAAACAAATCGGATTGTCTCGGTCAGGTTCAATCAGGTTAACATTAACAGATTGAACTGGACCGGTTCAATCCGGTTCAATCCGTTTTTTTTAAACTATTCTTTAAAAGCCCGCGGCGTTTTGCTGCTGGCTTTTAAAGAATGAAATGGGAAATTGCAGGTTTTTCGTCTGCTGCCAGACCCCTTTATGGGGTCCAGCAGCAGAGGAACCGCTGCAATACTCGCTTCCCCATTCATTTACATTGGACTCGCTAGACTCGCAACGAGTAGCGAGTATCGGGATCCTACTTGTTAGAGTCTAGCTAGTCCGAGTAATTTAGTATTCGCCCATCCCTAGTGGTGAACTCTATGTCAAGATACTATAGATTTTGTATCCTCTTGTCCAGCCAGTGCCTGTAATAAGGAACCCAAAAGGCTTCTAGCAAGTCAGCTATTGCCAAAGCCAGTTTCAGTCGCTCCATGGCAACACCCCGTAATGAACTTCATTATGGGCTTACTGCCATTTTCGGGTTGCTCCAGCATCTACGTAGTGGTGGATAGATTCTCCAAGATGGACCACTTCATCTCATTACTGGGTCTCCCCTCTGCTCGAAAACTTGCAGAATTGTTTGTCCAGCACATCTTCCATCAGCACTGTCTGCCACTCCACATTGTGTTGGACTGAGGAGTCCAGTTTGTCTGACTGTTGTGGCGGTCTCTATGCAAGTTGCTCGATGTTGTTTTGAACTTCTCCTTGGCCAATCATCCATAGTCCAATGGTCATGTAAAATAAGTAAACTTAGTCATCACCAAATACTTGCAGCAGTTCGTTAATAGACATCACAGTGGCTTGGTCAAGCTGCTGCCCTGGGAGGGGTTCTCTTTTACCAACCACATTGGTGAGTCCTCAGCTAACTTTTCTTTTGTTATAGTTTACGGGCAGCATCCCAAGACTTTTATGCCTGTGCCTCTTTCTTCCGGTAATCCAGCGGCCACACTTCTTGCCGTGGACTCCTCCAAAATTTGGTCTGAGGCTAAACTCTCCTTGGAACACAGTTGGAAAAATGAAAGTTCAAGTGGTTAATGGACGTCTGGATCCTCCTCTGTACAAACCCGGAGACAAGGTATAGTTGTCTTCTAGGTGCATACATCTCAAGATTCCTTCTTACAAATTGGGAGCTCACTTCATTGGTCCCTTTGAGGTACTTTAAAGAATCAGTAAGGTGTTCTACAAGCTCAAGCTATCAGCCTCCTTATGGATCCACAACTCTTTCCATGTCTACTAAGGCCTTTTGTGCTCAGTAATTTCTTCTGAGTCCCCAGGTCTCTGACTCCTCCAGTCAGCACAGATGACATCTTTAAAGTAAAAGACATCCATGAAGGGAAGAAGATGCAAGGTCTACTTCTTGGTCAATTGGAAGGGATTTGGTCCTGGAAAGAAATCTTGGGAGCCCAAAGAGAATTTTGAGGCTTCTTGTCATCTGGATAAATTCCTGGCTTTTACTGAGAAAGAGCGGGCATAAGGAGGGGGTACTGTTATTCTCCAAGCTATGGGACCGTTCTCCAAAAGCTGTTGCTAGTCCTCATGTCTTATTGCCTTGTAGCTTGCTTTAGTGTCTTGTCCCTGCTCTTATTTCCTGGATTTACTTATGAACACTTGTCTCCCCCTAGATCCTGCTCAAGTGTTTACTACATCCATCAGTATAAACCTGTCTCTGCTGAGTTTGCTTCACCTGCCAGTCAGCACCCATCTACTGTGAGCATTCGATGCCTGCTAGCCAGCCCCTTGCCTTTGGTGAGCCAACTCCATGTCTTGTATCACCCTGTTCTGGACCCTTCCATCTTGGACATCCATAGGAACAAGAGACTGTACCTAGTTCTTTACGGCCTGCATGCTCTACTAAGGACATTTTCTGTGTTCTGTCTTGGCTGCTATTGTGGAATTACTTTATCAAAGAAGTTTCTATCATCGAAGTCCATTCTCAAGCTTGTTCTTATCCTGGGGATCAGGGATCAGCTTCCACAGCTCCTTTGTAGTCCAGTTGGTCCACTTCCCACCACTAATGCCTCCAAGAGTGTAACACATGTATTACTTTAATTACAGATAGTCTCGTATCATAGTTTAAAAACTACTCATGCTTACAGGGAAGGGTGGATCAGGGAATAAAAGCTTTCATGAAAAAAAATGTACACAGGCAAGAGAAAAGAACAAAATTAACTGTTAGCGTAATAATTTTCCAAATGCATTTCTTCACTATTTAAGGGCCCTTTCACATCAGCGTTTTTTTCAAATCGCGGCAGATGCGGTGAAAAAACCGCATCTGCCGCGATTACCGCATACCGGCTGCACTTGCGGCGCGGTTGCGGTTTTTGCCATGCAAAGTATAGGCGGACTTGCGGCAGGTGCGGCAAGTGCGGTTTTGCACTTGCGGCAGGTGCGGCCGCGAAAAAAAAACGCGGTCAGCCGCAAGTCCGCCTATACTTTGCATGGCAAAAACCGCAACCGCGCCGCAAGTGCAGCCGGTATGCGGTAATCGCGGCAGATGCGGTTTTTTCACCGCATCTGCCGCGATTTGAAAAAAAACGCTGATGTGAAAGGGCCCTTAAACCTATAATTATTTCCAGTAAAAAAATTCTAAGTAAACAAGCAAATTTTATAGAAGAATTTCAACAATGATGACTGTGTAATTTTTTAGGTTGTTAATGGAAGCACCACTGTATATCTAAGCAGAGTGAACCAGTTACCGTATATACTCGTGTATAAGCCGAGTTTTTCAGCCCAAAAATTGGGCTGAAAAGTCCCCCCTCGGCTTATACACGAGTCAATATACGGGGTGAGTGGGGTGGGGGCTGTGTCGGGCTGGGGAGGCAGGAGGAGGCGGCGGGGATACTGTATACTGAGCGGCCCCGTCACGTGGGGCCGCTCATTACATATGCACTGCATCCCCCTGTCAATCAGCGCCAGGGGGAGCAGTGCATATCTGTACATAATGCCCCACATAAATGCTGGCACACGTCCCCCCTGTTGTAAGGCCCCCCCTGCTGAATACTTACCATCCCTGGTCTTCAGCAGCACCTCCGCGCCGGTCCTCTCTGCTCCGGTCCTCCGTGGTCCCGTCATCTGTGCTCCGTTCCCCGGCTGTATCATGTGACCAGCCGGGTCGCAGACGCGATGACGTCATCGCGTCTGCGACGCGCGGGGACCCCGGATGCAGCCGGGGAACGGAGCACAGATGACGGGACCACGGAGGACCGGAGCAGAGAGGACCGGCGCGGAGGTGCTGCTGAAGGCCAGGGATGGTAAGTAATCAGCAGGGGGGGCCTTACAACAGGGGGGACGTGTGCCAGCATTTGTGTGGGGCTGCTGTATATAGGGGCTGCATTACTGGGGCTGCAATACTACTGGGGCTGCTGTATATAGGGGCTGCTGTATACACCACTGGGGCTGCAATACCACTGGGGCTGCTGTATATAGGGGCTGCTGTATACATCACTGGGGCTGCAATACCACTGGGGCTGCTGTATATAGGGGCTGCAATACTGGGGCTGCAATACTACTGGGGCTGCTGTATATAGGGGCTGCTGTATACATCACTGGGGCTGCAATACCACTGGGGCTGCTGTATATAGGGGCTGCTGTATACATCACTGGGGCTGCAATACCACTGGGGCTGCTGTATATAGGGGCTGCATTACTGGGGCTGCAATACCACTGGGGCTGCTGTATATAGGGGCTGCAATACCACTGGGGCTGCAATACCACTGGGGCTGCTGTATATAGGGGCTGCTGTATACACCACTGGGGCTGCAATACCACTGGGGCTGCTGTATATAGGGGATGCAATACCACTGGGGCTGCAATACCACTGGGGCTGCTGTATATAGGGGCTGCAATACCACTGGGGCTGCAATACCACTGGGGCTGCTGTATATAGGGGCTGCAATACCACTGGGGCTGCTGTATATACCACTGGGGGCTGCTGTATATACCAATGGGGCTGCTGTATATACCACTGTGGCTGCTGTATATACCACTGGGAGCTGCTGTATATACCACTGGGGGCTGCTGTATATCATACTGCTGAGGCCTGTATACCACTGCTGGGGGCTGTATACCTGTGCTGGGGTCCACCCTCGGCTTATACGCGAGTCAATAGATTTTCCCAGGTTTTGGGGGCAAAAGTAGGGGGGTCGGCTTATACACGGGTCGGCTTATACACGAGTATATACGGTATATGGATTCTCTGATATAAAATAAGTAATGGTTGAACATTTTGTATTACAATTTTATATTAGCCCATCCCCAAACTCTCTTTCCTTCCAATGAATTTTGTATATCTTTCTATCATTATCTAATAATCCAGAATATTTTATAATCCAACATCTATCTGGTCCCAATAATGCTGGATTCCTGGAAATTTACTGGTTCCAGATATGGTTATACTTGATATAAAATTAATTTTTTATTTTGGTTGAAAGCACCTGATAACATTCTATTATTTCTATTAAATTTAAGCACTCCTAATTTCTTTCCCTTTTCACAGAAAGCTATTTTCATAATGAATGTTTTGTAGCGCTGCCGAGGTTTGATTTATAATTAAGATAACAGATGTGGTTATCCAGGTCTTCATTTATATTACATATCTGCTCCTAATAAGAACATAATGGAAAAAGTTTAATGCTGTATGTCATTTTCAAATATGACTCACTGCCCAATTATCTGCTTTTGAATAATTACTTCAACTTGATTTGAACAAGCAATAAATAGATGTCCAATTTTAATTCATACTAAAAAAATGAGAAAGCTTAGAAATTCTCCTTCGTAGCATATAATATTCAGTTATTTCAAAGTAAGGGGTTATTAAATAGTAGAACTCTCCCAAATAGTATACACAAGCAAAAATATTCTGGCTATATGTGATTAAGCATACAAGTATGTTATTACAAAACAGTATGACGGTAGTAAACATGGTCTCCTTGATGAGTACAGATTATTTTTTTATTATTATTATTATTATTACTAGATGGCGGCCCGATTCTAAAGAATCGGGTAGTCTAGAATCAATATATAGTTTATTTACTAATAGTTAGGGGAGTGCGGTGAAATTAATTGTGTGTATTCAGGTGTCTCAGTGGTTAGCAGTGAGCGCGCTGGCTCAGTGGTTAGCAGTGAGCGCGCTGGCTCAGTGGTTAGCAGTGAGCGCGCTGGCTCAGTGGTTAGCAGTGAGCGCGCTGGCTCAGTGGTTAGCAGTGAGCGCGCTGGCTCAGTGGTTAGCAGTGAGCGCGGTGGCTCAGTGGTTAGCAGTGAGCGCGGTGGCTCAGTGGTTAGCAGTGAGCGCGGTGGCTCAGTGGTTAGCAGTGAGCGGGGTGGCTCAGTGGTTAGCAGTGAGCGGGGTGGCTCAGTGGTTAGCAGTGAGCAGGGTGGCTCAGTGGTTAGCAGCGAGCGCGGTGGCTGAGTGGTTAGCAGCGAGCGCGGTGGCTGAGTGGTTAGCAGCGAGGGCGGTGGCTCAGTGGTTAGCAGTGAGCGCGGTGGCTCAGTGGTTAGCAGTGTGCAGGGTGGCTCAGTGGTTAGCAGTGAGCGGGGTGGCTCAGTGGTTAGCAGTGAGCGCGGTGGCTCAGTGGTTAGCAGTGAGCGCGGTGGCTCAGTGGTCAGCAGTGAGTGCGGTGGGTGAGTGGTCAGCAGTGAGCGCGTGGGCAGAGTGGCCAGCAGTGAGCACGTGGGCAGAGTGGTCAGCGCAGCGGCGTGGGCAGAGTGGTCAGTGCAGCGGCGTGGGCAGAGTGGTCAGCGCAGTGGCGTGGGCAGAGTGGTCAGCGCAGCAGCGTGGGCAGAGAGGTCAGCGCAGCGGCGTGGGCAGAGTGGTCAGCGCAGCGGCGTGGCAGAGTGGTCAGCGCAGCGACGTGGGCAGAGTGGTGAGCGCAGCGGCGTGGGCAGAGTGGTCAGGGCAGGTTAGAGCTGGTGTGGGGGGGCAGGATGGAGTTGGCGGGGGGTGCTATGGAGCGGAGGGGGGGGGCAGGTAGGAACCGGTGGGGGGTAGGGGCAGGATGGTGGTGGCAGGGGGAGGGGCAGGATGGATGAGAGGATACTCACCCGTGTGCCGGCTTGCAGGACCTGTGGTTGTCTGGGAAAGCATCAGGTGATCGGTTTCCCAGGCAACCACAGGTCCTCAAGCCATGGAGCTAGAGGACATAGATGGAGGGCGCCGGCGGACGGGTGAGTATCCTCTCTGAGGTTTTTTTTTTTTTAAGTAGAAGCAAGCAGGGGGGCCGCAGGTGCGGCGGGGGGGCTGGACGACCCGCGGGGGGGCCGCAGGAGCCGTGGGGGGGGCAGGACGACCCGCGGGGGGCCCACAGGAGCCGCGGGGGGGCAGGAGCCGCAGGGGAGCAGGAGCAGCGGCGGGAGGCCCGCAGGAGCCGCGGCTGGGGGGGGCCCGCAGGATCCGCGGGGGGGCAGGAGCAGCTGCGGGAGGCCCGCAGGAGCCACGGGGGGGCAGGACGACCGGCAGGAGCCGCAGGGGGGCAGGAGCAGCGGCGGGAGGCCCGCAGGAGCCGCGGCTGGGGGGGCAGGACAACCCGCGTGGGGCCTGCAGGAGCCGCGGGGGGGCAGGAGCAGTGGCGGGAGGCCCGCAGGAGCCGCGGCTGGGGGGGCAGGACAACCCGCGTGGGGCCTGCAGGAGCCGTGGGGGGGCAGGAGCAGCGGCGGGAGGCCCGCAGAAGCCGCGGCTGGGGGGGCAGGACAACCCGCGTGGGACCCGCAGGAGCCGCGGGGGGGAAGGAGCCGCGGGGGGGGGCAGGAGCCGTGGCGGGGGGGCCCGCAGGAGCCACGGGGGAGCAGGAGCCGCGGCGGGGGGGCTCGCAGGAGCCGCGGGGGGTGCAGGAGCGGGCGGAACTTCCGAAAGCGGAACGTTCCTCCGCCTTTTCCTGTAGCCGGGCGCTGGCCGGCTAGCCCGCACTGGTGACGTCAGCAGCATAGGTCCGGAGGCCATCACGGAAGTACCCTTCGGGTTTTCCGGAAGTGGCCTTCGGCTTTTATAGTATAGATTATTAAATATTTATACAGCGCCATTAGGTTCCATTGGCGCTTTACATGTGTAGGGGCAGACAAGGACAAAAACGTAAAATGATGACAGGTAAATCATACAGGTACAGTAGGGCAGATCTTTAGAAGGTAAAAAATGTTTGTACCGTGTTAGCCAGTAGATAGAAAAATATTAGAATTTGACACCATTTATTGGCTAACTGAAAAGATGGTAAGAAAAAAGAAAGCAAGCTTTTGAGACACTAAGGCCTCCTCATCAAGCTTAATGATACATCTTGTGGAGAAACACACACACACAATATATATATATATACATACACAAATGCAGGGTGGGATAATTCAATACTTAACATAGGTGATGTGAAGCATGTAGTGGTCAACTGGGAGGGGGAAGAAGCAGCTGGGGAAGTAAAATCACAGATAAGAGGAACAGACAGTTTTATAGTCCTCTGATTAGTCTTTGGTCCAAGAACAGGAATGAGGGGTGAGATGGTTGTGATAACAGTTCAGGTAAGAAATGTCAAAGTTTATTGTCCTCTAACTGGGGTCTGCTCAAAGACATGATACCCCCATATGCGCTTTCAAATGATCTAAAAAGAAATGACCCATGTGAAATAGTCATTCCTGATTTGAATGTGTCAAAGTTGTTATCAATTTGTATTCCCAAATTCTTCTCTCTCTCTCAGATTTGAAGTTACTTTTTAAAATGAGCAGTCTCATGTCTGTTATACTGTGGTCAAAGCTGCAAAAATGCTTTGCTATAGGTAGGTCTATAAATCTTTCTGTTATTGTGTGGCGATGATAATTTATTCTTGTTTTGAATTTTTGTCCAGTCTCCCCTACATATGTGGCGCCCCGCAACGAGTGCGTCACAAGAGGGTATTGCAGCCATAAATGCAGCCGCAATATTCTCTGACACGGCAGTGATCTGGTTAATTTAGAAATCCAACCCTACATGCATCACCTAGAACAGAGGGCCAATCCTAGGTCCTGGTGGGCGGAGTGATAGGGTAGTGTGTAGGAGAACACAACACAATAGTCTAGAACAGAGTCTGAGGACGAGGACTTGAACTTGGAGAGGAGCGGGGGCTCCGCACCCCGTGCAGCCCCCGGGCCGTCACCGGTCGGGTGTCAGCACCTGAGGCCTTACCAACCGGGAATGGGCATTATTCACACGGGTTCCCAAAAGACTCCCATGCCCACAACTCACAGCCGGTTCACTGGTACCGAAGCTGGCAGCAGTTCACCTCTGCTACGCGAACCAGAAGCGTGGAGGAGCAGCTTTACAGGAGCACCCCACCACCAGCCAACTTCCAGTCGTCTAACCAGCGGTGTACCCACTGAGGGATCCAGGGCTCCCCAAAACATCCAGAACGTACATCATGGATAGGGCATTGAAGCAGCCTCCCCGTACCCGATCTGGTATTCCTGGGCGACACTGGCAACCACTTAGTTAGAATGGAGGAACACTGCGGATTTCTAAGGGACACCATCACTGCTGAGTCCACCCGGTCCACTACCCGTAAGCTGTATACCATGTACTGCCTGCTGGTTACAGTAAAGACCCGTTGCAGAGACTTTCTGTGTCCGTGCTTCCTTATGAACTGTCCGTCCGCACTACAAGGTAACCGCAGCTGCCGCACAACATCTTAAGCAGCTCCAGCCTTCGGGGATCACCGCTCAGCCTGTGGGGAGCGTTCCATCTTGCTGCTGTCCATCCCCCGGAGGTTCCGCAGCGTCGGTAGTCCTTACCGAAACTACTCATAGGTGGCGTCACGAATAAATTAAAAACCCCTTTAATCTGTTCCACCAAGACGTCTTCAACCCTTTTGATCTGCACTACACCCGGCCCACTACCGGCAGGCGCGGTCCACCCGTGACAAGGAGGAAGGAAGTATCGCCTGTCTAAACCGAAGTCCCGGCCACGGTGAGTCACATACATACTACCTGTTGGACATTTGGTACATATAACTAACATTGCTTGTGGTGGAACTGAAGTTACCTGGGATCTTGTAGTCCTGTTCTAATATCGATCTTTGACATATTCAAAGCAGGAATTATTTTTTTTACATGAATTCATGTCTTTTTACATCAATTGAAAGGGCATTTGGGGGTATCATATCTTCGAACAGACCCCAGTTAGAAGACAATAAACTTTGATACTTCTTACATGAACTGTTATCACAACCATTTCACTCCCCCAATTCCTGTTCTAGGACCAACCACTAAACAAAGGACTATAAAACTGACTGTTTCTCTTATCTATGATTTTACTTCCCCAGCTGCTCCTTTCCCCTCCTAACTGACCACTACAAGCTTCACATCACCTGTGTTATGTATTGCATTATCCCACCCTGCATTTGCATATACATATGTGTGTCTCCAGAAGTTGTATCCTTATTAAACCTGATAAAGAGGCCATAGTGTCTCGAAAGCTTGCTTTGCTTTTCTTACCATCTTTTCAGTTAGCCATTAAAAGGTATCAACCACTGAGGATTCTCAGATTGTAATATTTTTCAATCTTCAGAAGTGCTTTTAAACATCTACGTCAGCACCCATTTTTAGCTATCTGTCAGTAGAGTCAACCCTGTATATGCCATCTATATGGACACCCAGTTTATAGAAAATGGATTAAATACGATTCGATGTTTTATACCCAAGAAATCCATATTTTTTTTATAAATGTAAACAGGGCTGCCACTAAGAATTTCGGGGTCTGACACTTTACTGGCAACATATTGGGGCCCCCCTGAGACTCCACTTATGCTCCGCACCACCAAGCCCCACCCACACTCCCTCAAACCTGCCCCTGCCCCGTTGTATTGAAATCTGCTATTAGCCAGGCTTTGATACAGAATCTCCATATGAAACTTAGACTGTGAACAATAAATGCCACATGAGGCAGAATAATACTGGTGGTGTTATTCATTACCTTGTACAGGGGTGGGGAACCTTTTTCCTGCCGGGAAAGGCGGCATTTGGAAATTTCTACCATCATTCAGGGGTCGCACTATTAAATAGTAACTCCTTTATTAAGAATACATAACGCAAAGGGCAAATATGATACATAGATAAACAAACCACAGACAGAAAAAAATATAGAGTAGGTAATGACCAAGAGTAATGAAAAGGGTAAAAATGTCAGGAGGGTCCCTGCACAAAAAGGAAGTAACGGACAGGTATAAGCTAACATGCGGCAGACATTAAATAGCTGAGAAGTGAAAACAATTTTGTTATATTTCCAGTACTGAGAGCATGGGAGTACGGTTTAGTTTAAATCCAATATATGGTGACACATGTCCCCAAAGAAAATAGTCACCAGAAGATCCGTACTAAAGTTTATAAATACAATGATATGAATAACAATAGCCTGGTGATCATGGGGACAATATTGTCCCCTTAGAAAATGCACAGGATTAGTACAAGGGAAACCAAACTGCAACTGGTAAGGTGTTAATTAGAATATAAGACCATTCATTAAAATGCCAAGTGCTAGACTTGGGAGAGACACACCGTCAGAGATTCCCTTTAATATCCACTTTGTTATCCCTTTATATTATTAGGTCAATTTTTAGTTCAGCCCATTAGATCTCCATTAGTATGAGTTCTCTATCACATTACATCAGCACCAGTATGAGCTCCCCCCATTAGATCAGCACCAGTATGAGCTCCTCCATTAAATCAGCACCAGTATGAGCTCCCCCATTAGATGTGCACCAGTATGAGCCTTCTTACCAGTGATCTACATCTCCTGCAGCAATATTACTGTGTCGTGTGCTCTCTCCTCCGCCACCGCCTCTTCCAGTTCCCTCCCATTGTTATCATTCCTTTATATCGAGCCTGTCATAGGCTCACGCCGCTGTCACCTCCCGGGCAACCTCCCATCACTTCCCCAGAGTGGCCCCGCCCACTCTCATCTCCCTACAAACAGTGTCTCCTGTACGTTAGGGGCGGGGGTTGCGCTCAGGCTGCAGGCCAACTTGCTAAGTGACCCTATGGAGATGGCTCTTGTCCTCACAGAGCGACAATGAGAGCACTTGTTACCACATGTGAGAGAGTCCGAAGCCCCATGTACCAAGGACACACACAGCCTCAGTCTGCCACCTGCACGTGTGCTGGCCAGGGGGGCGGGCCTCCTTGCTACAAATGGCCATGCCCCCCACCAGCACGGTCGGGCCCCCTGTGCCCCTGTGTAAATGGCCATGCCCCTCCAATAATTGGCGGGCTCCTTACTTAGTAAGGCCATAATGGCAGCCCTGAATGTAAAGATCTATGGGCACAGATCTCACTGAGATTCTGCCTCCAAAGCATATTTTTAATGAATGGGGGCATTACCAGTATGAGATATGTAAGGCTATTTTCACATCCATATTTTTTTCAGATCCTGATTTTAAAGGAAAAACTGCTTTTTTACTGTTTGGGTTATTTCACATTTTAGGTACTTTTCAAATCCAGATTTTCACTGCTAATTAGGAATGCTGGATGCAGAACAAAAACCCCTGCTAACTGCAGTTTAAAAAAAAGATTATCTGGTATCATTATTTTGGAAGTGTTGAGCTAATTGCATTTTTTTCAATAATACCAGCCTTAAACTGTATTAACAGTTATGAAGTGAGATACTCTTTTTACAATTTACAATGTTTAAAAATAGACTATAATGGTCTTCTACACAGTTAAATGATTTTTATATAAAAATGATTTCCAAGTGACTCTTTTTAAGACAAGGATAACAAAAATGTGTATATAGAAAATAATATTTATTTTTATTATGTAGTGTTACTCATCTCTTCTGGATCTAGTCCTGGATCTAGTACTGGGCAGTGCTTCCTCCTATGGCTGCAAGCTCCCTTTGTTCTTTGGCAACTCTGCCCATACCTGTAAAGTCATGACCTCTGGACTTACAAGCAGGGCCTCGTCTCCCTTGGTCTGACCCTGCTCAATGAAAAGAGTGTCCGTTGTCCTTTTTTTAAACTGAAGCCATGTCCGTGCACCCCGGAGAGGGACTTTATCTAGATATCAACTTCACGAGCAAGATGGGGGCTCTACTTTGCAAAAATCCACAATGGAGCACTCAAACCATGCATTAATTACGAGGGTTTGAATAAGGTCACAATGATGGATTGTTACCTGTTGCCTCTCATGTCAGAACTCTTTAACTGGATCAAGTGATCCTGCATTTTTACAAAGTTAAACCTCTAAACCATATCAAGAAGGATGATGTATGAAAGATGACATTGACCATTTGTGTAGGTCATTTGGCCTGTGCAACAATCCAGCTGTGTTCTAGCACCTTACTAATGAACCTTTCCCTAATTTTCAAAACCAGTATATTTTTGTACAACAACTGGATTTCTCTCTTAAAATCTGGACTCTTTCCAATGTCATGTTTCTTGAATTGTAATATATAATGTCAAAATAATCCATAAACCATACTCAACATGAGCCTTTTTTTTTTTTTTTACCACCAAGTGTTTTTATGATATATTTATTTTCTCTTGTAGATGGATCCTGAAATTGGTTAAACTGTTGAATGGGTCTTAAAGTACTTAAAAAATACCTGGACTTCAATCTATCCCAGATAGTTTTCCTCTTATGGTTCATACTTTAAGGACTTGAATTTTCAGAACTGTCTGTACTCTGCAATAGAAGTCTGCCATCTTCTCAAATAATATTTCTCCTCTGCTCTGATTTTCCATAATTTCTTTTACAACTTTAGCAATTTCTACTGCAAGTAAAGCAGCACAAAGTTAATGTCTTGGTTCAAAGTGTACAGGTTTTGGGGTTAGGTGGCCATAGACAGGCCGAATCCACATTGTAGATAGTTGAGGACCTTAATGGTACCTTTACACGCCGCCACAACAGGATGCATACAACCCGCTACAGGCTACGATTGTAGCTTGTCGCGCCAATATCGCCCGTAATAGCGGCGTGTGAAGACGGGACGACACAGCCGGCCACAGATACCTCTGTATCCGTGCACTGCCCATAAACAGAAAGCTACATCGCCGATTGTAGCGAGCTGTATCGGCGTGTAAAGAAGCTACAGAAGGGAACTCTGGACACCCGGCGATGTAGCTGCAATGTAGCTAAGGCGTCACCCAGGCTCCGTGATACCGCGCCCCTTCAGCGATCATTGGTGGAAGATGCTGCGTTACGATTGGCCCTTGCCTCACAGCCCTCCATCTTGGATGAGCTGTCCCTTCAGCACTACACATACGCGCCGTATGCACGATCATATAGTAGTACAATTACGCGGGCACACACTTGAACAAAAAATCATAAATGGCCCATGATCTACATACATTGTGCACATCCTCTCAACACATGATAACGAATAATGCTGTACACAGCGCACAAGTGTGTGTTACATACCGCTCTGGCTTATTGTACAGCAGCTGCCGTAGAAGTGTTCCGTGTGTGGCACTGCGCGCAGCGCGCACACAGATGCACACAAACCCATACCACATCGAAAGAGATTACTCAGTACACAGATCATAGCCGTGTTGTACGGACTGCACTGTGGGTCTTCTGCAGTAGGGGCCGCATAAGTGTGTCGGCCGGGTCACTGCGCGTTGGGCTACTTAAAAAGGTGCGTCACCCCGACAGCAGCCGTAATGACGTCATGACGTTGGTTTCATTTTCACTCTGCCTGCAAGGTGCCAGCCCCGCCTCTGCACACACCATAGCAGTCATGGCAGCCGTTCACGGCGCTGCAACGTGGGGGATGGCGGAGCTGATCATCCTCATTGATCAGTGCGACCGTCGGGACTATTGGGGCCACCATCACCACCGGCACCCCAGGCTGCGCAATCGGTGCACCGTGCGGCGGATCCAGCGGGCCCTGCTCTGCCAACTGGGGGTACAGCGGACAGTAAAAGCGATCCAAAAAAAGATCGCTGACTTGAAGCACAAGTGCCCAGGTCGCATACTGGACATCCGTGCCAGGATTGCCAGGCTGCGTGGTGAGTAATTGTTGGCCCAAAAACACACACCGCCACATGTGCATGTCCCACAATACCCCAAAAAGGATGGCAAGATATCACAAGGGACAGTGTGGCCTACACAATCAAACACATCTTCACAGTGTTGTGCTCATCCACTCAGCCCTAAAAATGGCTCACACGCACAGTACATGCATACAACATGAGTGTATGCATCCAGCATCACCTGGTTGATGCTAAGTAAGGCTGGGGTCACACACACAGATATCTGGCCACATATTGTTTGCAGATCTCTGTTTGCAGTCAAATCATGGACAGATGTTTACATTTGTAGACAGCCTCAAAATGGATCAATGTGTCCATGCTTTCACTGCAACAGAGATATGTGAACAATATCTGGCCAGATATCTGTGTGTGTGTGAGCCCAGGCTTAGCCGTCAAATACATAGCCACACAAGCTCTTTGTACGACAACAATGTGTAGGTATGATATTATAACGTCTTTTCTGTTCAAATTTCAAACTAGATGCTGAATCCTCATCTGAAGAAGGGCCCCATGCCCCACCCCCAGGTGGCCCATCAAGAACACCGCCACATCAGGCTCAAGTGGCACCCTTGTCCCCAGGGTCAAGACCTTCCCCCGGGCCTCAGGAGCCAGACGTGCCCTCACCTACCGGGACAGAGGACGTGGAGGACCAGTCAGCACCTGGCAGCCCGCTGGAGTGTGACCAGCTGTCCCCATCTGCCTGGCTGCCGGAGGAACACATCACCTCCCCACAGGAGGGCGAGGAGCTGCAAGCACCTGGCGGCCCAGAGGAGGGTTTGCCCCGTAGCCCAGGACCACTATTGCCCCTGAACCACATAATGTGGCCACGGAGCCCCAGCCCGGGAGTAACACCACCTCCCACTGTCTCGAGCTCAGTGGCGAGTCCTGGGGTGACCATGTCCCCACACAGTGACTATGGTGGTAAGTGTGTTATGTTGCCACAGACACCCTGCACACTGTTGCTTAAATTTCATCTGGCCCAAAACTATTTCTCTAAACAAAGTAAACCATGTTGGTTCACCATTTTTGCAGATGGTGAACGTGCGGGTTCATATGGATGGAGCTTGACCCCATCTCCCTCCCCGTCTGATGGTGAACTGGAGTTGGAGGAACAGGGTAAGTGGATGGTTGTGGCCAGTCATGACTACCCATCAGCAGCGACGACTGTGTACTAAAGTGTGTGTTTACTCCCAATACAGGTGCCCCTACCATGGAGGAATTCATCCAGGCCCATCAGGCATTTGTCGTCCGTTTGACCACGGCTCTACAGCGTGGCCTGCAGGACCTTGGCCGGCTGGCTCAAATGCTGGCGGCCCTACAGCCACAACATGGATCCCACCCATGAATTTGATGGATGCATTGTATCCTGGCCAAACATGGCCCCACAAACTGTTGTCCTAGTTGGACCATACAATTTTCACACGTTGGCTTGTTGCCTTGCAAAAGTGAAAATTTTTTTCTTGTTTTTTTTGCCCCCGTTGGGCTCTTTTCTTATAGTGTCCCACATTGGGACCATCACGAGTGTGGACTGGCTAGCCCCATTGGCCTACAATACCTATACTGTCCCACATTGGGACCATCACAAGTGTGGACTGGCTAGCCCCATCTGGAATAAGCATTCTGTGTATCATGGCAAATGTCTGTGACACATGTATGTTTACAATACAATGCGGTGTAAGTTTTTTCTACGCTCCTTCATGTGACCTTACTAATATTTGGTGCCCAAACCTCACCATGAGCTAACTATGTTAGGCACATCACAACATCCCTTTGTGAATGTGCTAACACATTCCAAATGAACCGATGGTGATCCTGCTCTGCGACCAGTGGGCCATATTGTGTGGCTTGGGGAAACCTATTATTGGCCACACTACCATTCACCCACAAAAACCCCCACAATCCTTAATCCTAAATAAATACACAATTGTGTGCATAAAACAATTTTATTCCAGCCTGGATCAAAACTGAAATCACAAATAATATGCTGTAATACAGCCAAAACAAATTTTCTAATTAGGCCAAAAGCCAATTAATAAAAAATAAAAATATAGGAGATTCCTCCAAATTGTACAGTCCAGACTGCCAATTCTGTGCATTGGCTACTAGTGTCCAACTTATTCTTCCTCTGTCGGCTCTGACAATGCCGGATCCCCCCTCCTCTCAGGGCAGCCCCGACCTGCCCGAGAACGTCTTGTTGAACGACGACGTGTTGGGGGGGGGGGGTTGACTGTGGCGGGGCCGGTCTTCTCACGGGCCGAGATGGGGCAGCAGGGGAAAGGGGCCATACATTGTGTTGCATGGTGGCGGGGACGTGGCATCCCCATTGAAGGGCCCCATCATCGGCAGCATCAGCGGCATTGTTGAAGACCCTCAGAAGGATCTTTTTTTGGAGCGGCTCCATCCCTCGCAATCTGTCGCTCATGTAGAGGGCGGTGCTGTCGATGTGGGTCCGCTGTTCGCTCAACAGCACGCGTCGGGCCCAGGTGGCCAGCTCCGTCTCTGGTGGTGCAGGACGTCGGCGGCGACGGATCCCGGAGCTGGGACCTGGGCCTGGACCCACATCACTCGCCCCGCCCTCCTGCTCAGCCCCAGATGTCATGGGCTGAGCATCATCAGCGACAGATTCCTCCGCAATGGAGCCGTCCTCTTCTGGGGCCTGTGGGTGGAGAAAAAAAACCGCATTAGTGAAGGCAATATCAACTCAATACATTCACAACAGGACTCTAGATACCACTCCCACACACACCAAGGCCAACTAACAGAATGGAAAATGATGACAAACACAGTAAAGCACAAAAGGTTAAAGACCACAACACCAGTAGTTCTCCTGTACACTCACCTCGACCATTCCAGGAACTCAGCTCAATACATAATTAGGTGTTCGTCACGGAGCCGTAATCCAATATTAGGACATGTCACCACAACACCTTGATACTGGGGGCTGTGCTGCCCAATGACACATATTGGCCACCTTTCCATTTGGACTCCTATTATGGTGATAATCCACCACACAGTCAACTACCTATAACCCACTGGCAACAAAGCCAACACACATGTGTGGCAGCACCATTTACTACATGGTACTATGTGGCTGTTTGAGAACAAACCACCTGCTATCTTGAAACCCTTAAATAAGTCACCTAAACATACCAAGATGTTGTGGAAAATGCAATATTGGAATACGGCTGGAAGCATAGAATTTAAAAGCCTTCCAAGTCATGGAAGGAGGGCAGATAGATTGACACCCCAAGGTTTCCCGCAGCAAGGAGGAAAATATGAAAAAAAGTTTGGTGTGAAGGATTTATACAAGCACACATGTGAAGGAAACATTGTGGGGCACCACTGACACACAATTACCCACCTCCTGTGGCGCAGATGGTGATGCAGCCGGGCCTACATGGGACGCAGCAACGGGGCAGTTGGTCGTCGTTCGATGCGGGCGAGCCTCGCCCAGGATGAAGGTGAAGAGGGGATAGTACCATAGGGTAGGTGATGGTACCTCCTCAGCTCCAGCCCCTGAGCGACGGCGCTGGTACAGAATGTGAGCCCGCATGAACGCCGACCTCATGTTCTTTATCTTAAGTGCCACCATATGCTGGTCCCACCTCTTGCCTACCCTTGGCTCCAACCGATTTGCCAGAGCCACAAGAGACCTGTAGGCCTCGGCCCTCGCTGCCCGATTTTTATATTCCGGCAGCGAGCTGCGCCACAAACATTCGTGCCGCTGATACTCCGTGAGAAGCTGGGTCTCCAATTCCACAGTACCCCTCGGCATCTGCCGATGACAAAACACACAAAAACAGACAGTCACAACACAAAGCATACCGACATGTCAAAACTTGCCAAAAAGCTACACATGCTCATTAACTTTCTACAGGGATAATCTATGCAGCTATTTTGGTGGAGTGAAACTTGGGCATGAGTGGGGCATTTTCTCTATCTCACAACGCCACAAACTCAAAAACATGTAAGCAGCCAATATCAAGCACCGGATATCGGTGTCCACCTACAGATGTTTCATACATGATTTAAGTCCACAATGTACCTATTGAAACACACCTTGACACGGTGTGTGCGTACATACCTGTAGAGGGCAACATGTGACCAAACACATTGTGTGCTAACTAGTACCTGGGCAGTGTCCTAAATGGTTAGGGGTCACTATATGAGAAAGGAGGGCTGGGTGTGTGCCAACACTGCACATACTACATGTAATGTGCACCCAGATGATCATGTTGGTGTTCCTCCAGACGTGAAGTACAATTTTAACACATGTACCAAACATCGCTGGAATGTACGGCACAATTCTACCACCCCTGAAATGTTGATGTGAAGTACCAGCCAAAAAATAACACCTTGCTCTGTTGCCATTGCAAAAAAGCAGAAGGTGCAATACATACTTACACTATATAAGTAGAGGCACTACCTGGCTATTGGGCGACACAGAATAAGGTAGACATATTTAATAATACTGTTAAAAATTTACATGCCGCATAAAGCATGGCCATACACACATCGCCTAAGCTGCCTGTGCCAGAACCAGCTGCGTTAATTACATTTTCATAGAAACCGCTAAAGAGGCTTACCGTCAGAGCAACAGAAGTCAAACAGGACACTAGTAGCTCAATGCACATCGACGTCTGGACAAGGTGCAGTGGCCATTGCCCTGGCTTTATAGTCCGGTACACCAATCACAGCGGACACAATTATGCACATCGTGATGGGGCACCTGGGTGCGGATTAGACTTCCGCTAATTGGTGGAGATCGCTGAATCGTGATAGGTTGGCGGCCCTTTAAAAGCTGCCCATGCCGCCAAACATTACGCTTGCTGGCCAGACCCATTAGGTAAGTTTTTGTGGACACACATGGAATTTGCGCAGGGTGGGGTGCATATGTTGATGTTCTTGGAGAGCGCCGGACACTGCTGTAGCGGACTATATAGGGGTTTGTATTGTTGGGGACGATATAGTGTACTGTGTGGATTTGGAGTAGGCATTTTGTCTGGCCCTTGACACTTTTGTTGAGATACATTGCTGTGTTTGTTTCCAGACAACATAGAGGAGAATGGATGCATGACTGTAGACAGAACTGTGTAACTCATGTCGAATCGATCGATTTCTGCATACTGGTTGTGGCCAATGGAGACTGGGTCCAATGGGAATCGGATCACACATGGCTTTGAGGTGTGGCGCTCCAGACATAGCATAGATGTGTAGTAAAAATGACACCTTCCAAAACATATGAAACCATGTCGAAGCATCCGCATTCATGTGCAATGTTGTTTGGTTCATGTAGCCTTTCCTCAACTTCCATATCGGGGTACGTCACATTTGTTATTTGTCTAATTTTTACTGTAATCAATTGACATTATGGGCTGTGTAATGGCTTCTGGGACCTGTTTGAGCAACATTATTGGTGACACATGTCCCTTTCTAACTCACCTAGGTGCAGATGTGTGAATTTGGGGACCTCCGATTGAAGTTGATGTACAGGAGCCCACTCTCAATCGCCGTGTTCCATTTTGTTTGGGGTGACTACTGGGTGTTTGCCGTCCCTTGCTTCAGGGTTGTGTTTTGGGCCCACACAAGAGATCCCATCCTCTTGGCTATAGTGTGTAATGGAAAAGAGGTGTGGCTTGCGGAACCTGCTGACTTGGCCACATTTTGGTCTATGTACTCATGTTGTGCTTTCTCATCTACAGGTGCTGATATTGAGGATGCAGAATATCCATGACCGCAATGTTATCGTGGCTCTTGCGTTGGTGGAAGAGCAAATGTGGCTTCAGGATCGGTATGAAAGGTTGATGAGACGCAGACAGCGGCGGTTGTGGACCCGTGATTGGCTTCTCAGGCGGGAAACCCGGGGCCACATGCAGCTGTTGCGGGAGCTGGAGATTAACTGTCCTGATGATTACCGAAACTATCTCCGTATGCCCGAAGACTGTTTCACCTTCCTATTGGAGCGTGTTGGGCCAATGATAGCGCGTCAGGACACTATAATGCGCCCATCTGTATCAGCTGCTGAGCGGTTGGCGATCACTTTGCGGTTCCTGGCTACAGGGCAGTCCATGACATCACTCACATACATGTCACGTGTCTCCCTGCCCCTGCTGAGCCGCCTGATCCCTGAAACGTGTTGGGCCATCTGGAGAGCTCTGCAGCCAGCCTACATGAAAATGCCTCTAACCACCGCAGAATGGCTGGAAGTAACCCGAGGGTTTGAAACCCGGTGGAACTTCCCCAACTGTGGCGGGGCATTGGATGGTAAGCACGTGAGGATTACCAAACCTGCCCACTCTGGATCTTTGTATTTCAATTACAAAGGGTATTGTAGTATAATCCTCATGGCTGTAGTGGATGCCAACTATGAGTTCCTCTACGTGGATGTTGGAATGCCTGGTCGCAACTCAGATGGGGGGGTGTTTGCCCTAAGCTCCTTGGCAACATTACTAGGGAATGGTGGGCTAAACTTACCCTCAAATGAGCACACGACCGAACATCTCAACTTTGCGTTTGTGGCGGATGAAGCATTCCCACTTCAGGAACACCTACTGCAGCCATATCCCCAGAGGGCCCTTACTTCTGAGAGACGCATTTTAAACTACCGGCTATCCCGGGCCCGCCGTGTAGTTGAAAATGCGTTTGGGATAATGGCGAATAGATTCCGGATTTTTCATACGCCTATACATATGAAACCGGAGTCTATTGACGCGGTAGTGGTGGCCTGCTGTGTGCTGCACAACTTCCTGCGTCGTAGGGATAGAGCATCATACACGCCAGGAGGTTATGTAGATAATGCCGACGCTACAACAGGGGAGCTCCGTCCAGGGTCTTGGCGTGATGATGGCCATGTGATTGTGCCACTCCAGCCGCAGAGCCATGGCCGCACTCGGCAGGAGGCCAGGGACAGTAGAGACGCTTACTGCTCCTACTTCAATGGGTCTGGTGCAGTGAGCTGGCAGGACCAGGCCATATAATGTGGCTGGCTCTGGGAGTTGCTTTTTGTGGTTTAAATGGAGGTGACAGCAGGTTAGCTGCACCCCTTTTATTTTTGGTTGACCTTTTTCATTATCTTTGTTTTCATTATGTGCATGAGGTTTCATTATGTAGTTAGTTAGTTAGTTTAGGTATTTGTTGAAACTTTTTTTTTGCCATGCACAGTTTGCAATGTGTGGTGATTTCGTTATCCGTTTCATGTGGCTGATTAATGTCACCTGCTCTTGAATTGTACATTGTTTTAACTTTCTGTTTATTTTGTTTGCACAAGACAAGGTCAAGATTCATGAAATATATTAAACCTTTTTCTGTTGGATCCAAAATCATCTGTGTGCGCCTGATTACTTGGTGGAGGAGGGCAATGTGATGCAGGGTTGGGTGGGGGCCTGGGATGTCATAGCCACCTATTGGCTGGGATTGTGCACACAATATGTGTGGGTAGCCATGTTTTTCTGAAAGTATTTTGGCCAACAGTGTTTGTGGCCATTGTGCGTACATGATCCTTTAATTTTGTTGTAGGCAGAGGGTCCCCTGCACACAGCACATTGATGCAGGACATATTCTTGTCAGGTGTTTTCTAATACACTGTCACACAGATCTTTGACTTGTTGCCTTGGAAGCTGTTCCACTACATTCACATCCGTCAGCACATATATTAAACCCCATTCAGCCTGTATTCACACATACTTCGCCACAGTTGTCACAGATAGAATTTTGACAGAAAACGCACATACTGTGTGTTGTAAGCCGCTAATGTGTGCCACACAAACGCACCTCAGTGCAATCGGCACACGCGGCTGTCACAAGCGCTGATCGTGCGTGACAAGGCAAACACTTGTACTACGCACACATAGCCCCGGACCGCTACTTTAATACACACGGGATATGTGACTGGCCACCGCTCTAGCGTGACCCATTACCATCGATTTCGATGCATTCGCCAGGCTCCGCCATGTCACAAGCGCTTATTCCGTGCCACACTCCGCTCACTAGTATGTCACGTCTCGGCCATCTGCCCTTTCCGTCGTGCCCAATCACAACTCCGTAGTGTTGGCCAATGGTTGTGGTTTGGGTGCGGCGTACAGGTCTGTGGCACGCCTATTTGTTTTACGTCCTGCCTTTGTTGCTCCCAGATCACTCTGTGGTGGCGGTGTGTAAAGCTGGTACGCTGAGCTACAGACGGCTACTTGCGACACCCGGCGATGTATCTAGCTGTAGATGTGGCGTAGCGTAGCGCACCTTGTGGCGGCGTGTAAAGAGGCTGCGGTTCCCGTTGGTAACCGTTCGGCCGTGCTCACGTGCTCGTGCATGTGAAGTAGCCGTTGGTATCCATCCTGTTGTGGCGGCGTGTAAAGGTACCATAAGGGCTCGGACACAATGGCGTGAAAATCAGATGAGTGAAATGCAAGAAAATATCGCATTGCCCTCAGACCAATGTTATTGAATGAGTCAGAACACATTAACGTGTGTTGTCTGCATTTTTCTCATCCAGAATCTGGATGAGAAAAAAGTTGCAACATGCTGCTACACTATGCGAGTCACGCGCAAGACTCGCCAATGCAAGTTAATGAGTCCAACAAAATCACGGAAAGCACATGGACCATCCTAGTGGCATACGTTTTTTTAACTGATACATTATCATTCTGTAGCTGAGAACACTGTATAATGTTCCTGTAAATGATTCTACAGTAATAGCTGCTGAGAAAAAAACGCATTGCTCATGGACAGCACACGGATGTCACACGGACAGCACTCGGATGTTATCTGAGAAAAAAATCGCACACTCGCATAGCAGTTGCATGCCACATGGAAGAAAAAAAACGGATGTCGCTCATCTGACTCTCCTGGACGACAAGCGGACCAATTTATTTAACGCCAGTTCGTCCGAACCCTACGGCAAAACAACATGAAACTTGTAGATGTTCTATAGCCTTCAGAGACTTCTTTAATGACTCCAACCTTTGTTCTTTCTAGGTGAGTAGTGGAGTGTGCAAACCTGTGTTCTCCACAGTAAATTGTCTAACTCACTGATGATACCTGTAAAGCCCTGTGGAACTATTTTCTATGAGGATTGAACTCACCAGATAAGACGTAACAAGTAGAAAAGTTATAATATAATATTTTTAGTGCGTTCAAAATGCTGCATTGTGCAGTTCACGTCCAGTGAATGGGATTGATAGATATCCCATGCCCACTGTGCTTCATTTAGAAGCAGAAGAAAAGTGGAGACATCTTGAACCATGTCCTGCACAAGTCCTGAACAAGTTGTCTCTGTTCGAGGGGTAGAAATGTACTGCCTGTAAATGAGAGAAGGAAGATATATATGGTGTTCCTCTGAGAGGAAAGTCAGGGATGGAGGTTGATTGCATGTTGTCTGAGTTAGCTATAACAGACTAAGTTTGGGTGTGCAGACCTGCATAAAAGCGCAAGCACACCCAAGGTAACAAAAGCCAAGTGAATGCAGCTAACAGGCAGCAGAAGAGCAGATAAGTGTGCTGCAACCTCCATCAGGATTGCAGGGCGTTGGAAATCAGAGATTAATCCTGTCACGGCGTCTCTGATGGCTCCAGCAATCCACTGGGAGGCAAATGTAAAATAGGAGGATAACTAGGTGAATGGCAGGAGCTAGTTTCTTATTCCAGCTATAGAATAGTAGCAAAGGTGGTTGTAGTACCATACGAAACACGGACACCATAGGTTTTTGGAGCGAGTAAGAACTTTTTCCCCATATTAAATGCAAAGTCAACAGTGTACATTTAATTAACTCTCTCTCTTCTTCAGCTCTGAGAGTTTCTTAGTGGTGGGGATCTTTAGCTTTGCTTTTGTTGGTTTTTCAGGTTTTCCTATATACAGTCCTATTTTGGCTTGGGAAGCACACTGTAGAATTTGCTCTGCCTTTTTCTAGAAACTTTTCTGTATAAAGTGTGGTGTTTCTGTTCTTCACTGCTAGTAATCACTAGAGGACAGGAGCAAAAAGGTGTTGTCATTTCTCCTAAACACATATTGATCACATTGTCACAATTGTGTCCTTACACCTGCATCTCCAGCAGCTACATACAACTTCCACGCAAATTCCTAACTTTTGCTGAGCGACCTTTGACCATATAAGAAAATTTTAGTTTAGAGAAAGGCCAGCAGAGGGCAATGTTGGATTAGACATTCTACCACGCTAACAACTAAAGTATAAGAGTTGCAATACACAACATTATAAAACAACACATGAAATACTCTGGGTCACTACAATTGCACTTTAAGTGGCCAGTGAGCTAAAGCCAGTTGCAAGATTTTAATGATGCCAGAGGAGTCTCTAGTTGCACAAGGGCTGCTGAGATGATGAGGAAGAGGAGGGCATGTTCGGGAGGGGACCATCTGATTGTGCAAGTGAGAAGTGTCAGGGTGAGGACCTGATGTGCAGAAAACATCTGATGTGGAGAGCAGATAATGGTGTGAGAGTGAAACCAGAGATCAATGATTGCTTGTGAGTGGGTGTAATGTCCAGTGGAAATGCAAGATCAGGAGGTGGATTAGGAAAGGTGAAGACATGCTAAAAGAGACTACCGTATATATATTTTCTGCTGTTGCACATTGCTTACACTATAAATGCCTCCATATGAAATGACTCGAAATACAATAAATCAGTTCCTTTGTTTTCTTGTCAGTGAGCAGAATAACTTCACATCTTCCCCTCTTACACTAGGTATACCTATGAAATAACTATTTCATTGGACCTGCATTTGACTTTTTTTTTATTTCTCCTGGATATTTACGCTGAAAGTACCGTATATACATAATAGTTTTTTTTCTCTAATTTTTCTTTTTTTTAACTCAAAGATCTGACTTTTTCTATGCACAAAATAGGCCATTTTATCTCAAATATTATTCACAAATGTATCTAACTCTGTGTTCTATGAGCACTTCTTTGCCAAGATAATCCGTGCAATCTGGACGTCTCACATGATGGTACTCCTTATGATTTCCCTCACCATGATGTATCCCACGAGGGTTGGGAGTTTAATGGCTAGAAAATACATAGTTGTCTATTTTCTACCTGTTTTTCATACTTCTTAACTCAAGGTAATTAGATATATTTACGGTCATGTGGAGAACAACATAAGTACTACAATAGACTGACAAGTAACAGATGCTAAATAAAATGCAAATAGACAAGATGAAGTGCATTAGCATCTATAAGTATGAGAAATATCTAGGGAAACCTCGAGGAGATGCTTCATTATTAGATATTTTGTTGCCTTTCATTTATGTTTGGAGGCAGACAACAGTATGTGAAAGAAAAGTATTATTTGATGAAAATGCTGAAATAAAGTATTATTGTATTTATTTCAATAGAGATGAGCTGATTGATCCGTAGACGATTTACTTTAAGTTGAATTTCCTGAAATTTGTAAATACCCACAATATCGAACATTCTACGATTCACACAAATGGGAAAAAAAACCCAGTGCCATTTCAGAGACTACTGAAAAGTCTGAGAGCAGGCTAGTGGTGTGTGGGCTTCACCATAATGCCCTGTAACTTTTGCATAGTATGGTCTAGCACAACCAGCTAGGGAGCCTATCAAAGGAAGAATAGACAATGGGGAATGGCCATGGATAGACATTTTATGCTTTCACAGTTTAGGGACGAGGATGGAGTGCACAGTTCATTCTACCAAGGGATAAAAGACCAAATCTGATTTGGTGTATTACTTTAAATGCTTAAACAGATTGAAAATTGACTGCTAGTCTCAGTTAAGGAATAATAATCCAAAGTTTTAGGTGACATATAGGGAGGTCCTGTACCTGCATAGCTGTAAGGCAGTGAAAGACTTCTATAGGTGAATGCATGATGTAACTCAAGCAAATGGACACTGCCATCTAGTGAACAGAGGGAATAAGAAGTGGAACAAATGAAAGCAAACATGAACTAAAAATGAGAATACGTGTTGCTGGGTAGGAGAAATAAGAAAAAGGAGCAAGGTCACATTACAAGCTGTGCCATAGTTAGAAATGCTAAAAAGCCCATGAGGCCAGGACTGGAAAGGAGTCACTACTTGGGCCTGTGTCAGGTCTGATGTGCAGTGCTAGGTGAACTTGCTTACAGCCACATCTAAGGGGCAGGAGAATGGTGGGACAAGATCCCTTGTACAGACTAAGGAGCCTAATTAACAAAGAGAAGAACCAAACAGGTGATGTGATAGGATGGACAACACTATGAGTGGTTAAAGGGATATGTACAGTTGAAACCAGAAGTTTACACGCACTACATGAAATGACACATATGCATGTTTTTTCCACACTATCTGACATGAAATTAGAATAAACCTTTCCCATTTTAGGTCAATTAGTATTACCATAATTATTAATATTTCGCAAATGTCAAAGTAATGAGAGAGAGAAAATTTTAAGGCATTTTTATTACTTTCTGCAAAGTCACAAGTTTACATACATTTCATCAGTATTTGTCCATAAACTGTATGACTTGGGTCAAATGTTTTAGATCTCCTTCCACACAATTTTCACAATAGTTGGTAGGAATTTGGGCCCATTCTTCTTGATAGAATTGGTGTAACTGAGCCAGGTTTGTAGGTCTCCTTGCTTGCACCTGCCTTTTCAGCATTACCCATACATTTTCAATAGGATTGAGATCAGGGATTTGTGACTGTCACTCCAAAACATTGACTTTGTTATCCTTAAGCCACTTTGTAACCAGTTTGGCAGTATGCTTTGGGTCATTGTCCATTTGGAAGGCCCATTTCCTCTCAAGCTTTAACTTTCTGGCTGATGTCTTGATATGTTGCTTTAGTATTGCCACATAATTCTTTCCTCATAATGCCATTTATTTTGTGAAGTGCACCAGTCCCTTTTTCAGCAAAAACACCCCGGCAACATGATGCTAACACCCTTGTGTTTCACAGATGGGATGGTGTTCTTAGGCTTCCAAGTTTCTCCATTTTTCCTACAAATGTAATGATGATCATTATGGCCAAATAGTTCAATTTTAGTTTAGTCAGATCACTGGACATGTCTACAAAAATTTAGTTCTTTGTTATGTTTTTTTTGAGTAATGGCTTCTTCCTGGCCCATGTTGATACAGTACTAATTTCATAGCTGATAATAACATAATCTTACGAGCTTCCACCATTATCATCACAAGGTCTTTTGCTTTTGTTCTTAGGTTGATATGCACATGTTGGACCAAAGCAAGTTCATCTCTGAAACAGAGAACCCATCTCCTTCCTGAGAATCATTATGTCTGGACATTCCCATCTTGTTTTTATTTGTATACAATTGTTTGTACAGTTGAACGAGACAACTTTAGGTATCTGGAAATTGCACCCAATGATGAACCAAACTTGTGTAAGTCCACATTTTTCTTCCTGATATATTGGCTGAATTCTTTAGACTTTTCATTTGTGCTACAGAAAGAAACAATGTGTTTCAGGTGTGCATTAAAATATATCCACAGTTGCATCTCTAATTAACTCAGATGTTGCCAATAAACATAAATCGGAAGCTTCCAAACACATGACATCATCATACGAGCTATTCCAAATTGGTTAAAGGTATAGTAATCTTAGTGTATGTAAACTTGTTACAGAAGTAATAAAAATGCCTTACAACATTCTCTCTCTTATTATTATTCTGGCATTTGGTAAATATTTATAATTATGTTAATCCTAATTGACCTATAATAGGAAAGGTTTATTCTAATTTCATGTTAGATAGTGAGAAAAACATGCATACAGTTGAAACCAGAAGTTCACATACACTAAAAAGAAACATAATCATGTTTTTCTCACTATCTAATGTGAAATCTCAATAAACCTTTCCTATTTTAAGTCAATTAGGATTAACATAATTATTAATGTTTGCCAAATGCCAGAATAATGAGAGAGAGAATGTTTTAAGGCATTTTTATTACTTCTGTCACAAGTCAGAAGTTTACATACACTAAGATTACTATGCCTTTAAACAATTTGGGACAGCCCATATGATGATGTCATGTGTTTGGAAGCTTCTAATAGGTTTATTTGCAAAATTTTAGGTAATTAGAGACCCACCTGTGGATGTATTTTAATGCACACCTGAAAAACACTGCTTCTTTGTGTAGAATCATGGGAATGTCTAAAAAATCAGCCAAGAAAGTGAATTGTCAAGTCTGGTTCACCTTTGGGTGCAATTTCCAGATACGTGAAGGTGCCTCATTCATCTGTACAAACAATTACAAGTACAAACAAGATGGGAATATCCAGCCATCATACCGCTTGGTAAGAAGATAGGTTCTGTGTTCCAGAGATGAATGTGTTTTAATCTGACATGTGCATATCAACCCAAGAACAAAAGCAAAATACTTTGTGAGGATGATGGTGGAAGCTGGTATGATTGTGTAATTATGCACAGTGAAATGAGTCCTGTATTAATATGGGCTGAAAGGCCACTGTGCCAAGAAGAAGCCATTACTCCAAAGGAAACATAAAAAAGCCAGATTCATTTTTGCAAATTCACACAGGAACAAATACCTAACTTTTGTAGACATGTCCTGTGGTCTGATGAAACTAAAATTTAACTATTTGGACATAATGACAATGATTACACTAGGTTTTAAAAAAAGGAGCAGCTTGGAAGCCTAAGAACACCATCCCAACTGTGAAACATAGGGGTGGCAGCATCATATTGTGGGCTTGTTTTACTGCAGGAGGAACTGGTGCAATTCACAAACTAGATAGCATCATGAGGAAAGTCGATTAAGTGGCAATACTGAAGCTGCATCTCAAGACATCAGCCAGGAGGTTAAAGCTTGGGTCTTCCAAATTAACAATGACCCAAAGCATACTGGCAAACTGTTACAAATTGGCTTAAAGATAACAAAGTCAATGTTTTGGAGTGGCCATTACAAAGCTCTGATCTAAATCCTATTGAAAATTTATGGGCAGGTGGGAGCAAAATGATCTACAAACATGGCTCAGTTACATCAGTTCTCTCAGGAGAAATTAACACCAATTTCTACCAAATATTGTGAGAAGCTAGTGGAAGGGTATCCTAAAGTTTTTTCCTAAGTCATACAGTTTAAGGGCAATTGGTACCAAATACTAATGTTAATAATTATGGTAATCCTAATTGACCTAAAACAGGAGAGGTTTATCTTGATTTCATATCAGATATTGAGAAAAATATTCATATGTGTCTTTTTGTATAGTGTATGTAAACTTCTGGTTTCAACTGTACAATACAGTGAACCGTTAAAACTATAAAACTACATGGTTGCAAGTATGAGCTGTTGAAGACAAGAGGCCAAGTTACTGGCAAGGTCAAATTCGTGAGCTAAGGAAGCCAGGAGGATGAGTTAACAAAGAGTTTGAATAGGTGAGCTGAGGAGTCCGGGAGGCCGAGTTATCGGAGAGGTCGACTGTCTGAGCTGAGGAAGCCAGAAAGACTAGTTAACGGATAGGGTAATCAAGATGTCTAAAGGCCAGAAGACTCCTACAATGGTACAGACTTGAGCTACACCCCTGAGAGACAGAGAACCATCAGTGAATTGCAGTGAGAGACTTATCAGGGCTTAACAGGGAAATAGAGATGACTCCTGTTAGAGCCTGTTGTGGTTATCGTTATCAATAATTCTAGTGAGGACAGCTATGACTCCTACTATGATCAAATTGACATTAATGAGTAATGTAGAGTTTATTTATTTGAATATTGTGTGGAAAATTGTAGAGCTACAGTTTGTGATTTGAAATTCTAGCAATTGTATAATAGTTAGGGATGAGAGAGCTCTAGGATTCTTCATTATTCAATACTCCAATCGAGCAGATCAGACACTTGGATGGTCTCAATTCGAGTAAAGAGTATAATGGAAGTCAAAGGGAAACTTCATCATTATTCCAGAAGACCCTCCGCATGCAGACACAAACACAAGTGTGAAGGCAGCCTAACTGAGCCTAAGACTGATCAAGACAGCCCAAGTTGTAGACATGGGCAACATAAATGTACCACTCAGTTTATTTAATGAATATGTATGTAAATTTAAAAACAGCATTTTCTATGACCTTTTAAAAATAATACTGAAAGATGTGCAAATATTTGGTTGTACTTTCTTCTTTTATATATGGCCCCCTATTGCACCCCAGGCAAACAATAGATATAATACCTACTTATTGCACCATAATACATTAAAATTAGTTCTAAAAGGGAAGTTTTAATTCATAGGAAAAATATTTTTCCTATTTTTCTCATGTCTAAACCTAGACTGTGTCTTATGATAAGGAGCGCCTTATAGTCTGGCAAAAAATTACCGTACTCCATATGATTTTCTTCTATTACTTTTTCTCATATGAAACATATTTCAGAAACATTTCTTAAAAGTTTGTTAACATCCTTGGAAAGATCTGCTTGCTATTTTATATTCAGGCACACTCTTAGGATTAGTGCCAAGATACAAAGATCAAGCAGAAATAGGGTCACTGGACTTGAAAGTGATTTATAGTTAATTAAAAGGAACAGTGTTAGTCTAAAGTTCCACGTTTTAATACTTTCTATTGCCTCTTTGGGATTAACTTTTTAAGTAGTCTGTGAGTATTTGATGAAATGAAGTAATATTTTATAATATAGCCTCTGCTGTACTAAATCGTGATCATGAAAAGGAAATTTGCTCTTACAAATCTATTAAAAATTATGAATGTGACTTTGACACAAGTTGTATGTAGAAATGAAAAGCTATCTCGTTTGTAATTTCTGAAAATCTTACAGATGTATTATAATACTATGTAATGAAAAGGTATATTTTTTTCTGATACCTTTTCTGTATCAGTTTTATCATTTTATACTGTTAATAAGCATTTTCATGGTATTAACTAAAGATGAGCAAAATTACTTGACGTAAAAGAAATTCGGCAAATTTTATGAAATACTCAGGTGCCAGTGATTTCAAAAACATTGTGATTCACTAGGTGTAACTTGCCCCCAAAATATCCATAATTTCTTTTATACATTGCTGAACATTGCATGAGCCAAAGAAGGCAGACATAAGTGCAACTTCAGGCACTTCAGGTGCAACTGCACAGGCTCACCCATAATACCTTGAAGCTATCACATCATATGTCTTAGCACAACCAGTCAAGCAAACGCAATACAAAAGCATGCAAACGCATTGCAAGCACAATTGAAATGCATGCGTTTGTGCACCCATTATATCCTATTGGCGAACGCATTCAAATGCATTGAAACGCAACCCCGAACGCAAGTGCAAAATAGGGTTGCGTTTGAACACGAGTTTGCTGTAGCACACAGAGAACGTCTCCATTTTCTGTGCACTACAGCAAACGCATGCGTTCAAACGCAACTCCATTTTGCGCTTGCGTTTGGGGTTGCGATTCAATGCGTTTCCATATGTTCACCCATAGAATATAATGGATGCATGAACGCATGCGTTTCAATTGTACTTGGAATGCATTTGCATGCTTTTGCATTGCGTTTGCTTGTGCTAACGCAATACAAATGCAAAACGCACCAGCGCACAGATATGAAAAGGCCCTCAGTGTGATTGATCAGTGATATGGTATAGTCTGCACCTTTCCTGCTTCATTTAAGTTGTATGTAGGCTGGTTTCACACTAGCGTTTTGTCCTGATCAGGCCAAAAAAACAGGCATCTGCATTTGGTGACGCATGCAAAAATAGATGCACCGCAACGTTTGTTTTGCCTGATCAGGTATAGGATTTTGTATTGTTAATATGCATTTTTAGTATGGTTGGTCAGGAGGGAGAAAAAGAGAGCTGGTGACACTGTTGGGGATTTATTCAAAATTGAAGGCATACTGAACCAGCATAGCTACCACAGCATCTTGCAGCAGCATTCTATTCCATCCAGATTGCATTTAGTTTGACAATCATTTATTTTTCAACAGGACAATGACCCCAAACACACCTCCAGGCCTGATTACAACACCAGTGCTGAAATGACAAGCCTGATATTTTCACATAGACCAAACCTTAGGACTGAGATAGTTTAAGGTAGCTACCCCCTTTTTTTAAAATATATATTTTTATTGACAATTTTATCAATACCATATACAGTGTAATCCCATTTCTGGGATGACATCATAAGACATTGAAAATATCTCATTCTGTATGCAACCGGTATCACATGTCTTATGTATCATTCAATATGGAGAAAAACGATTGTATTAATAATAACAACAACAATTTCAGTTTCAAAAATAGACTAACCGAAAGAAAAGAGACTAAAGTGGAACAAAAGAATAAAAAAGAAGTGAAATTAAAAAGTGTAAAAAGAGATATATCATTTTTGAATGTAGAAGAGATATATCATTATTCGTCACTCAGTCACACCATGTGGTCTGTTCATGTAGTCGAAGGTGACCTAGATTATCCTTGAGTCTTTCCATAATGTACCATGCGGTCAAGATCAAGGGTTTGATTATCTTCTGTTTTTGCTCGCTGTTACAGAACTTCTTAATAAATTGGTTCCATTTCATTAGAAATTTGCCTGCTTGTGTAACTTTATTCGCAAGACTGTCACCTTGCTAAACCGCCATGTAATGATGGAATTAGTCTTTTAATTCAGATATCGAGGGGGTGGATGGATTTAACCAATGTTTAAGGTTTAGTTTTTTAGATAATATCAATATAGTGTGTGAGAGCTTCGGAGGGCCCTTGCTCATGCAAACATCCATCCACTGATCTCCCCAAGAATGCAACACTGCCTCCATCGGCGTTAGGGGATTTACAGAGCTAGTAGGAGCCCCTTTTAAGAATATATTGAATATTGTTGCAAAATGTAGGACTGAGCTAATAACAAACACAGTAGTTGTGTTTGGAGCTAATATAATGCAAAGGCCTGATTATCTAGTATGAAAGGATAATTAGGATGGAAATGTTTCCTGCTATTGTTGCTAGATTTCTGTATTGATATATTTCTAACAGGTTTAGAGATATACAATTGAAAATAAGAACAAAAGAGTCTTATTTTTTCTGTGATTTTAAAGTAAACTTTTATTATTGTCTTATTCCCTGTGTTTCTTGTTACTCATTAGTAACAATCATATCCCATCTGTAAGCATTACTTTTTATTTTCAGCATCTGAACCTTCCAGATATTTCCTTCCCACTGTTTCTGGCATGATTACTCTCCGATTTTAGATTTCATGTTAGTTTAAGGAGTTGTGCTGATACATATAATTGTTTTTCTTTTTACAAACATGACGCCTGACAGATGCGGCTTGCCTACTGACAATCCGTATATTTCAAGAAAATCAAAAATTGTTTGTAAGGCAATATAATTAGTTGTTATTTCACTAACATTTAGCATTCATGGTGATCTTGAGAGTGAAGTATTTTGTAATTGTAAGAATAGAAGAACCAAATAATATGATTTATTTGAACATCATACAACTTTTCAATAAATTATGTTCTATTCTGTCAAAAACTGTTCTCATAACATTAATTAGAATTGGATCACACTGAGCAGTTACTTGCAGTCTGTAAACACTTGTTTTTTAAATCTTACCTCAGCACTGGATCTTAAAGAGAATTAAACAAACTATTCAGCAAAAGGTAAATTCAGACTTTGCTATTGGATTTGAGTAAAATCTATAAGAACTTATTTGGGGACTATAAAAAAGACATCTTAGATAAAGGTATGATGGGGAGTCTGCAAATTAACAAGAAGTGCAAAAAGTACAGTAGCTGCAAAGTCATCCACCTAAGAGTCATCACCTCCTATCTTCGGACGTGTTAATAAGATACAGTCTTAACTCGTAGGTATGGATAAGCGAACTGGACTTTAAAGTTCAGTGTTCATATCGAACACAGATTTTACTACATTTTTCAGTGTTCGGGTACTTTACGCATGCAACTCACTGGAGCGAGAGTCACTGTGATCGGATATGCTTGGTGCTCGGCTCAGTGTGAGCCTCTTGCTATGTTATTGGATGTAGAGTGTACACCCTCCCCTACAAGTGTTTTTCTTATGGCTGCTGTATGTGGGCAAAGACTTCGTTGACTTCCATTGAGGTTCATGTCAAGTTTGGGTACAGAACCAAACTTTATAGAATTTTCGGCTGAACCCCCAGAACCCAAACATCCACAGATCGTCTTTTCTCTACTCACTGGGCCATGGAAGACATATCTTACTTAGTCTTGTCCCTTTTTTGTTGCAATTGTCCTCAGTGGCATGTACTCAGACAATGACAAAACTGAAAGAACCCCTAATTAACCCATTACTTGACAAATTGGCAATTTTCCTTTTCGAAAATAGGTGTATGAAAGCTCTCTGGGTGGAAGAATATTCAATTAAAAATGACAATGACATGATTTCCTGTTTTGATAACATTCATTTTACAAACACAACACAAAAAATTGGACCTACCGTAATTATAAAATCTTAGTTGCTAGAAGCAAAAGATTATTCGTCCCAAAAAAAGGACATTGGTAGATAATGGGTTAAAATCATATTTTGATTTTCCTCTTGTCGTATGACTATAATGTATTTGAAACAACAAAGCCATTGTCTCTCCTCCAAATGTCAACATGAATTGCTTGCAGTTGGTCTGCTGTTTATACTTGTGTACTACAAGTCAAATTTATGCTGCTTATGAAGAAATTGGCTAACATGAACTTAGATTATCCTTTAGTATAGCCACTCTTACCCTTTATAACTAAGCTTTATTTTTCAGATCTGAAACGTGTCACCTTATGTGGCAATAATGCTTTATTAAGACTAGCATTGCATATGCCTGTCTTAGGCTATGTTCACACATAGCGTTTTTTTGTGCGGGTGCTTTTTTCAGCGTTTTGCACCCACACAAAAAAGCGCAAAAAAGCCCCGTAAAAAAACACGGTGCATTCACACACCGTGTTTTTTTACGGGGCTACTTCTCCAATGATGTCAAAGAGGGGAGGAAGAATCCTGTTCCTCCTCCCCTGTGTGACATCTGTCACAGCCTCTTTGGGTTTCGTAGTGTATTAATATACACTACGAAACCCAAATTAAATTAAAGCAAATGTGTGAGAAATAATAAAGGTTGGATACTTACCTCTCCGCCGGGTGTTCGGGAGTCGGGAGTTGAGAGATCCTCCGCAGGTATCGACCTGCCAAGGCCTGTGAACGCTGATTAGCCCGCTTGCGGTCATGTGATATGTGACGTCCCATGGCGTAAATATCACATGACCGTGAGCGGCCAATCAGCATTCTTGGAAAGTCCTGGCTGGTCAATACCTGCGGCTGTTCCCGGCTCCCGAACACCCGATGGAGGGTAAGCATTCATTCTTTATTATTTTTCACACATTTGCTTTAATTTATTTTGGGTTTCGTAGTGTATATTAATACACTGCGAAACCCAAAGGGGCTGTAACAGAGGTCACACAGGGGAGGAGGAACAGGATTCTTCCTCCCCTGTGTGACATCAGCGCCAGCGTATTCCCATTGGAATTGTGCATCGTCTTAATGGCAATGTGTAATTCCAGCGGGAATAATGGGCTCCTATGGAAGAAAGTGCGGGTGCAGGTGCGCAAAGAATTGACATGTCAACTCATAAAATTTTTATGCAGTGTCTGTATGGCAAAGTGAATTTCACAACAGAGCGCTCTAAAATGCGCAATCTGTGAACATAGTCTAAATTAACAACTTTCTTGAGTATTCAAATTTTTTAAGAGGTATCAGCAATGTAATGAATTTGGCATATTTTTTTTTCAATGGTATGCAATTTCATGCACCTCAACAAGTTCTTGCAATTTGCTGAATTTGACCGGCAAAAGTAACCATGATCTATCCCAATAAGCTCCTTCACAGACCTGTCCATGTTGGGAGAGCTGCTTCAAACACCAAAGGGTGTAACAATTTTAGTGCAATTCCAAGTTGCACATAAAACTTGTGATTTTTCAAATCACATATAGTGGAAAGAATTTGCTGTTTTTTCTTATTCCAGTTGTGTTGTTGAGTATTCTACTTTTTTCTTTTTTAAAACATGCCATATGATTTCAGAAATATAAACCTAATGGATCACATTGTCATAGTCTGATTTTCACTTTATCTTTATGAGTTTTTTTAAAATAACACACTACCATAAAATCCCGCAAAAAAAAATCACACAAAATGGTATAAAAAACTTCAAAACACATATATAATAAAAGAGTAAAGAATTCCAGGGCACTAAGCATTATCAACAATCATGTTCCGGGAAATCATCCCTGGCGGGTACCCCTCCGGCGGAGCACTTCCAAAGCACCAGAACATAGTACAGCAATTCAAAGAATGAGGCAGCACTCACCGGTATGTGCAGGGTGGTCCTTTAATCCAAATTGTCAAGGATAGACAGGGTGCAGGGAGGTGACCACGGAGGGCCGGTGGACAACGACGCCGTTTCGCAAACGATGTTGCTTCTACGGGTCCCTGCACCCTGTCTATCCTTGACAATCTGGATTAAAGGACCACCCTGCACATACCGGTGAGTGCTGCCTCATTCTTTGAATCACATATATAATAAAATCTCTGTGGGTCAGAGATTTCTTATATTTTCCTACAAGGTGATTCCAGCGGGTAATCACCCTAGGGAATTACTTCCTTCTAGTTAGTTTCCTCCATCCACGTATATACACAATTTTTTCCTTTACAATTGCATTGAAAATTGCATTTGCTATGCAAGCAGTAAAAACGATTCCTCAAAAGTCTATGAGAAAAGGGTATATCACTTCAAATAGCGGTGTCACTGAAAATTAGTACTTCTGAATGTTTCAGTGGGCCTCAATATCAAGCCATCATGCTGATGATTTTTAGGGATAAAATTTGCTCATTGTATGCATACATTAGTCTATTGTTGTTACTTGCAGTTTTTGCTGACAGAGGATCCCCACTTTTTTGTTCCTGGAGTATCGGCTTCTATCGGTATCACACTGAGGACAGGTCGCTCCTGGGTTCTGTTACTGAGATTTCGGTCCCGACTCCCTATTCCCAGTTCCAATGTGCTGATGGAATTGCCTATGTATCCTCACTGCCGGTGTCCATTGGTGATTCGAAGGCTAGTTTGGCCTTCTTCTTTAAGGGTGACCCTGGATAAAGGAGGCCGTACTAGCCTTCGAAATCTGAGTCAGGACTTTGAAACCAGATCTATGCTAATTCCTCTCAGCTCCTGTTGATGAGTAGGAAGGAGGAGACTGAGAGATTGACCTACATAGAGGAAGCTCCACTACTGCAGCTCTGTTTGCTAAGGAGACCAGCAGGGAAGCTACAGAGTAACTCCATCAGGCAGCTTGGAACTGGTAAAACGGAGTTGGGATGAACAAAGATAGTGGGGCCTTTCTTTGTCAATGGAAACCTCAATGCCACTGTATATCTGAAATTACTACATGATTCAGATATCTAGTGGCATTTAGGTTTCCATTGATGAAGAATGGTGCTACTATCTTTGTACCCCATATACCACACCGTACCATCAATTTTTGTGTTCCAACAGTCTTGGAGGGATCTATCCACTGTGAGGTAGTGTTCGACCAATAACGGTGGTTTTGTTTGTTAACTATTCACAAAAATGTTTGCCTCATCACTCATCTGAAGGCAATTGTCTATGCTGTGAAGATACGAGATGTGCAGCATCTGAAATAACGGATACTGGAAGCCTGTGCTAGCATTTCGTCTGCGGTGTTGCTATCAGTGTGTCAAAAGTGGGAGAAGAGGGTTGCATTGACAATCTAACACAATGTGCAGCACTTTGAACACATTTTGTAAGTGGTCATAAACTTGTAAATAACTCATGAAAGAATAAAGTTATGTTATGGCCCACCCTGTACTTTGAGATAAAATAATTTATTTTACCATTTACGTTACAGGAAAATGGTAAAAAAAAATTCAAGTGCAGTGAAATTGCAAAAAAAGTTTTTGTTTTTTTTATTTTATTCACCACGGTCACTATATTGACAAAATGACGTGACCATATAATGCTTGGGGTTGGTATGAGTTAGTAGATACCAAACATGTATACATGTATTGCTATCTAATTGGTGAAAAAATTCAGAAGTTTGAAAAAAAAAAGGACTTGCACATTTTGCGCCATGTTCTGTAACCTGTAGCGCTCTCATTTTTCGGGATCTGGGGCTGTGTGCCAACTTATTTTTTGCTGCTTGAGCTGATGTTTCTAATGATATCATTTTTGGATAGATATGATGTTTTAATCGCCCATTATTGCACTTTATTGCAATGTTGTGGTGACCAAAATAACATAATTTTGGTGTTAGCCATTTTTTTCCATTACGCAGTTTACAGCTCTGTTTAATTGAGTTTATACCTTGATAGATCAGGCATTTCTGAACGCGGCGATACCAGATTTAAAAAAAAAAAATGTTTTAAGAATTTTATTTTGAATGGCGCAAAAGGGGTGTGATTTGAACTTCCATGTTTTTTTTCATATTTTTAAAAACTTTATTTTTACTTTATTCTACAGTGCCCAATAGGGTACCACAGTGCTGCACAGTCCGATCACTTGTGCTATGTCCCGATGACCTGCAGCACATCGGGATATAACACAAATGATCACTTTTTGTGGTTAGCAGAGCTTGCCAACCATCCATAGGAAGTGATCCCTGATAGCATCCGGGGTCACTGCAGGACCCCAGGCAATCAGGTGACACTCAGAGATCCTGCAATCTTATTGCAGGATCTGCAATTATGATTGGGAACGGTGCAATCCCCGCCGCAATGCTTTTGGATCATACTGTCAGTGAATGACAGTGCGATTGAAAGGGTTAACAGCACAGATGAGATCAGCTGAGATGTAGAGGAAATGATGTGCGCTCATAGCGGTAACTGACATCAAAGTGAGGGACACAACCTATGATGTATCCTTATGTCCAATTGTGTTTATTCTTTAGTTTTGTTTTAACATAAAACCTGTGTTTTTGATGGTGTAACTTTTTTGTGATTTTTTTCTTGTTCTTTTTAATTTAAATGTTACAAATTTTATTGATTTTTTTCCCTTTTTACTTAGCCCCATTGTAAACATTTTACACTTTGATTATTTGTCGCACTCATTACAATACTTCTGTATTGCAGAGCACCAAATCTGCTAGTTTTCTGCAGACAAGTTGGATTCACATTTACACTGCTCTGCACTCCTTAATGAAGGTGCTGCTATTTCTTTGACAATATCCTAAACAGGGGGGAAAAAACTGCAAAAAAATCTTACTTTTTTGTGTATTGTGCATGAAAGACATCATAGCAGCATCTTAAAAATGTAGATACAGCCTGCAAAGAAGAAAACTGGTGATAAATGTACATGTACAAGTAATTTGTTAGTTAGAAACAGTTTTACTCCTCATGTACATAACTGGAACTGAGGAGGTAATTAAAATCATAGTAACTCTTTAATCATCATTGTAATATGTAAGCATTGGCGTAACTGGAAGCTCATGGGCCCCAATGTAAAAGCTCCAAGTGGGCCCTCAAATATTGGAAATCTTTAAAGGTAGCATTACACACAGAGATATCTTGCTTGCAACTCACTGGTTGCAGTGAAATCATGGACACATTGTTCCATTTTGTTGCCGTGTACAAATGTAACAATGTGTCCATGATTTCACTGCAACCAGTGAGTTGCAAGCAATATATCTCTGTGTGTAAGGGTACCTTAAGAGCATTTATCCTGTTCTATAGGCAACAAGGACTTTTGGGCCTGAGTGTGATTGCAACCCCTGCACCTACTGTAATTACGTCCCTGTGTATAAAGGTATAATTGAGAAGTCATCTGTGAATATTTGGCAAAATTATTATATACTGATATTAGATTTTTGAATTGACATTTCATAAATAAGTTTCACAAACTGATGTCAAATCTGTAATTTAGTAAAGTCTCAGCATGGCTTCTCTGCCGTGTAAGATAAATTAATTATCATCCCTTCTATACACTGTGGGAATAATTATTAGGCAAGTGAGTATTTTGACCATTTTATATTAAGATATACACTGGAGCTAGTCTTTGTGGGTATATTTTGTAAATTGTTGCTGCTAGAAGGCTACATGGGGAATTACCGTGCTTAGTCCCCTAAAAATTGCACAATTATTTGTAAAATAGGAGCCCAGCGCAAACTATTACCCCATTACCAATGGCTTACTGTGCTTAAAATAATCCAAAAACTGTACTTGGTTGACCGTCAACCGGATGTTTATTAAACTGATGCTTCTAATAGTAAATGTAAAATCATTAAAAATGAAACAAATAAAAATATAAAAGTATACAAATTCAAAAGTATAAAAATTCTTCTATACAGAAAAATCTTCTCCTTTGCAGCTTCTATGCTTCTCAATAATCTGTACTTTTAGTTTCCACTCGTTTGTTGGATCAATATTATTCCGTCCTTATATGGGGTCCTATAAGGAAATATTATATTAGGTTCTTGTTTGTGTTAACAGATTTGTTTCTGGATGTACACTGTATTCTCCTTACCTCATGGAGTTTTTCTTGTCTGTTAGCCCTTGCTTCTGTATTTGTATCTTTGTACCCTACAGCTGTTGGGATATTCAACCAATCACTACATATAAATTAATTGCCAATAAATCTGAATATCTCCATTGGTTTTATATGTATTAGTACCAATAATGTTCGGTTGAGATAATTCCTCATTTCCTGTAGTTTCTGTCTTCCTCATCTTGTTCAAAGTTTTCCCCCTCTTTCTGTCACTCCTATAGGGTGTATTTAACCTGAATTAATTTTCCCGCATAAGTTTGCATAATCCTTTTGATTAGGAATTATTCATACCTTTAATATCTCTATAGGTACCTTTACACGCCGCCACTGCATGGTACCAACTGCCTGGCAATCGGGATTTTTGTGGATGTTGCGTTGAAATTGCTACGAAGTGTAATTTGGGTAAATGATTGGGTGTCTCGCAGTTACTTCGGATACCTGTTTCCGAGCCGTGTTCAAAAGTCCAAGGCAACACAAAGGGATAATTGCCATAGTAGTGGCGTATAAACGGGGGACAGGGATGGAATCAGTGTCGCCTAGTGACTTCCCCAGGGCGTGCCACAGCCTCATGGATACTGTGCCCCATCAGCGATGATTGGTGGGGGATACTGTGTAACCATTGGCTGTCCCTTTACAGGGCGCCATATTTAAAGAGCTGACCATTCACACTACACAATTGCAATGGCATCATGTATTAACTAGCCTTCCTGCGCAGGCTGGCCAAGCATGACACTATTGCGTTGTCCAATCACCATGTCAGCGTCACAGAATATACAACTCCGTCACGCCTATGTTTTGGCGCCGCAGAACATGTACACCCATATTCCCGTACTGATTGCGGCGTGTGAAGGGGCGACGGGATTCAACAGGCAGCTATCCACAGGATCTGTGGGCACTTCCGTGGCACCACGATACCTTCAGTTGACAACGCAATGGCAGCGTGTACATGCGGTATCGGCGATCATTAGCAACCGTTAAAAACGTGCGCGTGCACGTACACTTGATACCGGTTGCCAGGAATAGTGGCGGCGTGTAAAGGTACCTTATAAGTTCAAATGTCTTCTTTTCTCTAATGATGATTACTTTTTTCAGTTATTTTTCCAGGTATTCAGTTATCAGAGATATGGCCAGGTTAAGGGAGGCTGAAACCCAACCACAATAGACCAAGACAAAGAAGATGAAATATCAAGACTGGGACAAGAAATTTATTTGACAGAATTTTTTTAATGGTTTTATGGACAATTGACAGACCTGATGGATGGGACTGTGACTGGATCAGTAATAGCCACAGACCTTGACTTTGACTTTGACGCAAATAAGGTGGAGGTTCGGTAATAAAGATGAGCTAATTTTACCTTTTTTTGGTTGATAATGGGTTCAACTATTACTGACAGTCTTTAGATCATTATTATTATTATTTATTATTATAGCGCCATATATTCCATGGAGCTTTACATGTGAAAGGACAAACAGACAAGAACATAATTCAAGAACAATACAAAGCACTCATAGGTACAGGAGGAAGAGAGGACCCTGCCTGCGAGTTCTCCTAGTCTACAACGGAAGGGTGAGGATACAGTACGGGAGGAAAGAGGACCCTGCACATGAGGGCTCATAGTCAACAAGGGAAGGGTGGGGATACACTAGGGGAGGGTAAAGCTGGTGGTGTTGGTATTTGGAGGACTGGAGCACAATGCAGGTTGTAGGCTTGTCAGAAGAGTTGGGTCTTCAGGTTACTTTTGAAGGTTTCCATGGTAGGTGAGAGTCTGATATGTTGGGGCACAGAGTTCCAGAGTATGGAGGATGCACGGGAGAATTCTTGTATGTGATTGCGGGAAGAAGAGAATCTTAAGAAGATCACAGGTTGCATGAAGGTAAGTAACGGGAGACCATGTTACAGATATATGGAGGATACACATAGTGAATGGCTTTGTATGTCATAGATAGGGATTTGAACCGGTGCTTCTGAGAAATGGAAAGCCAGTGAAGTGCTTGGCAGAGAGGAGAGGCTGCGTAATAGTGAGGAGACAGGTGGATTTTTTGGCCAGCAGAGTTTAGGATAGATTAAAGGGGTGCAAGAGTGCTAGAGGGGAACCAGAGAGCAGGAGGTTGAAATAGTTGAGGCGGGAGATGATGAGGACATGCACAAGGGGTTTTGCAGTTTTTTAGTCAAGGAATGTATGGATGGATCCAGGAAATTCTTTTTGAGTTGCAGTAGGCGGGATGTGACAGGGGCTTGGATATGAGGCTTATGTTTTTTTCAAACAAAGGTACATGAAAAGTCTACATCTTTGAAGAAAACCTTGATTTTTCTGAAGTGCAATGCTCCATTGCCTGCTTTGAAGTAATTCTCTGCTTGTTGCTAGCCATTAAAGGTATTAAAAGTGATACTATTATAACATGGCCCCTTTTTTATCTGACCTCAACCCAATTGAAAACATGCGCTCTTTTTTAACAGCAGATTTATGGTGAAGGAAAACAATCACCTCTCTGAGCAGTGTCTAGGAGGCTGTGTTGGTGCTGGCCAAAATTTGTTTGCCAACAGATTAAAAAAACTGACAGACTCCATGGATAGAAGGCTCATGGCTGTTATGGAAAAGAAGGGTGGCTATATCGGTCACTGATATTTTCTTTGAAATGAGATGCTTGAGTTGTTTGGTTATTATTCTTACTTTATCAGGTAAAAATAAATTGAGATGGGAATATTTATATTTTTCATTTAGCTGCATAATAATTCTGCCCATATAGATATTCTCCTAATCAATACAAAATACAAAATCTCACATTTAATTTAGATATTCAGGTTTCTGGTTTACTTTGAATTAACTAACAGCACTGTAGTTGTTCAATAACAAATGAAACCTCAAAAACTCAAATTGCCTTATAAATATGCACACAGTGTACTGTCAATTTTCTTTAGACAAGATACATTTGGATGGCTCAAATTTGTTTTCTTTTGTGGGTTCTTCATCTCTTACTTCGGGTAACTGCATGTTTTTTGCTTTTAATAACATACGAAGGGCAGGTGCTGGCTGAAGTATTTTTGTCTAGGGACAATGACGCATGAGTTGCAGATGGCCCATCGTTAAGCGGCTCACCTCTGACTGCTGTACAAAAGCAATAGAAGGAAAAAGGCTTTAAAACATAATTGTGTCTGGTGTTAATTTCATATTGGGCTGGCTTACGAATGTACAAACTTAGACACATTATCAATTAGTTAGCCAAGTTATATACTCCATAAATACAAACAGAACCATATTAACTGCATGTTCCGTATATAGAAACAAAACCAAGCTAACTACATAGATGAGGGAACAGAAACAATAGGAGAGGAGAGTCGGTGAAAGTTCTCCTCTGAAAAATTACTGGACTAATAACTAAGTGGACTAAGTGCACATTTTTTTCTTTGATTGGTCTTATTAGCCTACAAGTTACAATATTTTATAAGTGATAGCAATAGTCACATGAATGTACGTTGTGCTGCATGAATGTAAATAAGATCAAGCTTGGAGGAAAACTAACTTGACTGCGTAATAGTGTGGGCAGCACCGGACTGGGGTGTCTGGGACAAACCAGGAAAATTGACTCCAGGGGCCCACCCTTCATCTATATGCAAATATATGTCATACCCATTATAGTGGCAACTCCTGCATATCATTGTGTGGTCACAATAGCTACAATGTACAATTACTGTAGTTTGTATTAAAGGGATTCTTTAGTGAATATAAGTTATCAGCGATCCACAGGTTCAGTAGGTGATCACTTATTTATTGGTGGAATCTGACCAGTAGAAACCTCACCATCAGAAGAATGTGGCACTTTTATCCCCATTATAAAATGCAACGACCGGTAATGATGTGACCGCAGCTCCATTCATCATCATTGGGGCTTCCATAAAAAGCCAGACACAGCGCTCACAGCCACTGAGGGAATAAATGAATTACTGGTCAAGTCATATATGAGCTCCAGTCTAATGGGGAGAAAACAAACCCATGACTAAGGACAGTCTGTAAGGATGATGTTTTCGATGTGCGTTTTAATATTTGTTTGTAATAAAATTAATTTTTAAGGATCTATATCTCAGAGTTCTGTGCTGGATATTTTTCTATTTTTTTTGGATACGTAACGGGGATAAACGTTACACATTCAGCAGTCGGACCCCCACCAATAAATAACTTATCCTTAGGCCATGTGAATACATTAAATATTTTGTGAGATTTTTACCTCAGTATTTGTAAGACAAAACCAGGAGTGGAAGAATCAGAAATATTTTTTCTGCATTTTTTACCCACTCCTGGTTTTACCTTACAAATACTGAGTTGAAAATCTCACCACATGCTCAACGTGTGAGTGTGGCCTTAGAAGAGATGATTACTTGCTTTCTCTGGAGAACCTTTGTAAGTGCATCTTTGCTACTGTGTCACAGAACAGGGAGGGTTTTAACATCTAAGTGTTTAATATCTATTGGAAAAATTTTCCTCTTATTGATTTCAGATTAAAAAAATGACCGACCTCAATCCACTATTTCAAGAACAATAATACTACATAGAAGGGAGAAATACCACCACACAGTTACCAGAGCAAATATTACCACCACATAATGCCTGAATAATGTCACATACAAGGTACAAATACCGCCACTCCATGACCAAAGCCTATAATACCACCATATAGTAATAAATTACTACCATGTACAAGGTATAAATACTGCCAAACCATGACAAGACCACATATTACCACCACATATTTAGTGAATAATACCACATACAAGAGACAAATACAGCCCCGCCATGACCAGATTACGTAATGCCACCACATAATTGCAAAAAATACTACAATAATGAACATTTAAAAAAGCAGGCAATATTCACTTGGTCTCTGTATATAGTGTCAGTGTACAGGTATACAGCGATCACTGATGACATTATACACAGGAGCTCTGTATATAGTGTCAGTGTACAGGTAATGCAAAGATCACCAGTGAAATATACACCGGAGATCTGTATATAGTGTCAGTGTACAGGTAATGCAAAGATCACCAGTGAAATTATACACCGGAGCTCTGTATATAGCATCAGTGTACTGGTAATACAGTGCTCACCAGTGACATTATACACAGAAGCTCTGCATATAACACATATGTACAGGCAATACAGTGATAACTGTATATAGTGTCAGGGTACAGATAATACAGTGATCACTGTTGACATTATACATAGGAGCTTGACATATAATGTCAGTGTAAAGTTATTGAAGAGATCACCAGTGAAATTATACTCAGGAGCTCTGTATATAATATCAGTGTACAGGTAATACAGTGATCACCGCTGAAATTATACACAGGAGTTTTGTATATTGTGTATAGTGTGTGTGTATAGGTAATACGCATAATCGCCGATGATGTCTCTAGGTGAAGTCATTCATCTTTAGGTTTCTTCTTCACCTGGTGAAGAACAATATCACGTCTTCTAACCAGGACTCATCCCTGCAGAAAATAACAGTGTTCTAGAAATGATCACTTCCATAGCACATTCCCCACTTTTCCCAGGATTGCAACACTACATAAAATGATAAAAAAGCGACATAGTGCGGCCCCATACACTAACATGACCTGCCTTTTGTTCCCCTCATGGGAAACAGTATTCTCAAAAGTAAATTATATTATAGCAGTAGTATTGTCTCCTAATTAGCTCCTACAGTATATATGCCTCCACTTGCCACCATAAACCAATAATGTATGTTCCTCATTCTGGCTCCCATAATGTAATAAAGTATCCCAACCCGGGCTGGGATGCTTCCTGGTACATATGGGCCCCTTACTGGTGTATATATGTCCCCCATCCTTGACTGACCCCTTGCTATCATATATGGCTTGCTGGTGTATGTATCCCCCATCCTGTGACTAGGCCCCTTGCTGGAGTATATATATATATGTCCCCCATCCTGGCCTTGGCCCTTGCTGGTATATATGACTCGCTAGTGTATATTTCCCCCATCCTGGACTGGGACCCCTGCTGGTGTATATATATATATATATATATATATATATATATAATGTTTCCCATCCTGGACTGGGCACCTTGCTGGTGTATTTATACTAGTGCATCTCAATGAATTAGAATATCATCAAAAAGTGAATTTATTTCAGTAATTCAATACAAAAAGTGTAATGCATACATTATGTAGAGTCAATACAAACAGACTAATCTCTTTCAACAGTTTTATTCTGTGAATGTTGATGATTATAGCTTACAGCCAATGAAAAGCCAAAGGTCATTATTTCAGAAAATTAAAGTAGAGCGGATGAAGGGTTAAAAACTGTGCTTCAGTATTCTATGAGACATCAAAGGGTGAATATAATATGGCTTTATTAGTCAACGTGTTTCAGAGCTCCCAGAAATGCCCTGAAACATGGCAATATTACATTGTTTTTTGATGACATTCTAATTAATTGATTTGCACTAGTATGTCCCCCACTCTGGACCGGGCCCCTTGCTGGTTCTGTATATATGATTGTCCCCCATCCTGGGCTTACCCCTTGCTGGTGGTGTATATTTGATTGTCCTGCTTCCTGGGCTGGCCCCTTTGCTGGTGGTATATATGGTTTGGTGTATATATCCCCATCCTCTGGGTCCCAGTCCCAGACCAGTTCTGCATTTAAAAAAAAAAAATTCTACTTAGCTCACCGACGATCGCTGAGTCCAGCGCTGGAGAATGCACACTGAGCTGCCAGCGCGCGTACTGACAGCTGAGTATTGAAGTGATGATGTCATCGCCATGAGACCCTGACCTCCTGCGCATGTGCCGGCAGCATTATTGTGCCGTTGTATGCATAGGAAACAGGATATGATTAGTAGCAGGAGCTTCGGGTGGACCTTCAGGCACTTTCTGTACAGCACAGGAAGGTAGAGGGGCGATGCGACGGGGCAATGGGGACCTGGGGCCCACCGGAGGATTTACCGGTGACCCAGTGAGCCAGTCCGACTCTGAGTATATCAAATATACAATAGTTGCACTCGACACAGACTTATTTCACAATAGAGAAAACTGAAAAATGAAAAAGTAGAGATACTTGGTATTATGGAAATGGCCAAATCGATAATTCACCCAGTTGCCACGTTGCGGCAATCTCTGTAAACTGGGTCCTAACACTAATGAAACTGCCTGATGTCTGTCTGGGCTTTTCCTCATCGGCTGATACCAGAGAACAATGGATTTGCAGTCTTATAACTAAAGACAGGTGCTTTGAATATATAATTGGTGCCTTGGGAAAAGAGGTTAACCCCTTAGGCGTGCTAGAGACTGATACCAGAGGGCAATAGCTCATATCTCACAACTAGAGTGAGGAAAGGTGCTAGCAAACGGGTGTTGAACCCATGTTATACACATACACATTATAATGCTGCACTCAGTCCTGTCTATGAAGGTGCTAACTAAACACAATTCTATTTCAAATATACAATAGTTGCACTCGACATAGACTTATTTCACAATAGAGAAAACTGAAAAATGAAAAAGTAGAGATACTTGGTATTATGGAAATGGACAAATCGATGGCCATTTCCATAATACCAAGTATCTCTACTTTTTCATTTTTCAGTTTTCTCTATTGTGAAATAAGTCTATGTCGAGTGCAACTATTGTATATTTGAAATAGAATTGTGTTTAGTTAGCACCTTCATAGACAGGACTGAGTGCAGCATTATAATGTGTATGTGTACGACTCTGAGTATAGGCACAAGCCATCATTCAGTAACACAGAGGAAAATGCAGTTTCGACTTGTCTTAAAAGCTTGTTGTTTCTCTTATTTTGGTACTCAGAAGTAAAATAGTATTAGCCATGAAAAGAAAAATGCTCGGGGACACGTTAAAATGAAAGACGAGAAAAAATCTTGATAACTTGCAAATCCATTGTTTTTATTCAACAGATGTATGTTCGAAATCCAGTGAGATCTCCACACAATGTTTCGACACAGCTTGGGTCTTTGTTTAGCGTATGGAGTCTTAGGATGCTTTCATATCAGCGTTTCTCGGCATTCACGGCAGATCTGACATTTAGCCACATTTGCCGCCTAATGGATCACTTGCATTTGGCCTAATTAATTTCCTTTGGGACTTGCGGACATGCACGGCAAGTGCGGTTTTGCAATTGTGACACTTGCGGCAAGTAAAAAAAAACGCTGCTAGCAGCAGTTTGTGTCCGTTGCCGCAAGTGCCAGATTAGCTAGATCACGGCAAAACCACAAGTGCTGCACATGTACGCAAGTGATCTATTAGGCGGCAGATGTGGCAAGACGTCTGCCGTGAATGCCGAGAAACGCTGATGTGAAAGTAGCCTAACATATTACATAAAATATGAACTGAAAAAACAATAATGAGATACAGAGTTATGTGCATTAATCACAGTACAAATTAGTATAAGTAGAAATTAATGACACGAGAATTGCTCTAAAAAGTTGTTATACCTAATAATGTCAAAGGCTGGGTCTGTCATAGGCAATCCGTTATACCAGATTGCTATACAGTGCAAATTTCCCAGGTTTCCTATTTCCAACCTTTTCTGCAGGTAAAACTGCTACATAATGTGTACTCTTTTTTTTATTTTTTTCTAATGCTTACAGAACCTCTTTTTGTTCTTTTAATTAGCTACATGATCTACCCAAAAAGGGTCATCCTGCTGTGTAAGAATGCTGAATACCAGACATAGTAAATAAGCCCTCACATTGGTCCAATGATAATATTTGGTTCCAGATGGTTAGAAAGAATAGGGACAAAAACATTGTGACCACCAGGGGTATGATACAGAAGGTGTCCCAAGGGGGACAAGAGATCACCCTGACATGGCTTTATCCAGAGGGTCTTTTGGGGTCTGTTTAGGACTTTATTTCAGTCCTTTACATCTTGAGATACACATCACTATCTGGTTATTCATAGTATTGCTTTTTTTATGCATGGCCAATTTTTGTCCTATGCTCTTCTCTCTTCAACCTTAGAAGCACTGCATGAAACAATTTTATGATTTATCAAAGGGATGAAATATACGGTATATGTTCTTGCATATTTATTCCTTATGGCTAATTTTGGTGACTTTTAGTGATACTCCGTAATGTCAGATCCTGTATTTGTATAAAATATAGTGTTGCACTGTACTGTTCTTACATGCTCTCTTGTATGATCTTCGATTGTGTGTTCCTTGTGGGGTATACATTTCTCAATACAATCCCTTTTATATGTTGTCGTTTTTACAATTACATGTTTTCTAATACTCTTCATTTACTTGCTTAGAGCTTGTGTTTCTACATACAGTGGAGGAAAAAAGTATTTGATCCCTTGCTGATTTTGTAAGTTTCTCCACTGCCAAAGACATGAACAATCTATCATTTTAAGGGTAAGGTAATTTTAACAGTGAGGGATAAAAAATAAAATCCATAAAATCACATTGTCTAAATTATTTAAATGTATTTGCATTTTGCAGAGGGAAATAAGTATTTGATTCCCTACCAACTATCAGGAGTTCTGGCTCCTACAGACCAGTTAGATGCTCGTTACCTGCATTAAAGACTGATGTCTTAAATTGTCACCTTTATAAAAGACTCCCATTCACACACTCAATTAATCAGTCAGACTCTAATCTCTACAACATGGGCAAGACCAAAGAGCTTTCTAAAGATGTCAGGGAAAATATCCTAGAGACAACTGTTGGTGCAATAGCACGAAAATGGAAGAAATACAAATAAATGGCAGTCAACATCAATATGGGGCTCCATGCAAAATCTCACCTCGTGGGATATCCAGGATCATGAGGAAGGTGAGAGATCAGCATAAAACTACATGGGGGGAATTTGTTAATGATCTCAAGGCAGCTGGGACCATTGTCACCAAGAAAACCTTTCATAATATATTATGCCGTAATAGATTAAAATCCTGCAGTGCCCGCAAAGTCCCACTGCTCAAGAAGGCTCATGTGTTGAGCTGTTGCAATTTTGCCAATTAACACCTTAGTGATTCTGAGAGTGATTGGGAGAAGGTGCTGTGGTCAGATGTGACAAAAATTGAGCTCTTTAGCATTAACTCAACTTGCCATGTTTGGAGGAAGAGAAATGCTGTATATGACCCAAAGAACACCGTCCCCACAGTCACGCTAGCAGTGGAAACATTATGGTTTGAGGGTGTTTCTCTGCTAAGGGCACAGGATTACTTTACTGCATCAGTGGGACAATGGATGGAGCCATGTACTGTAAAATCCTAAGTGACCACATCCTTCTCTCTGCCAGGACATTAAAAATGGGTCATAGCTGGGTAGCATGACAATGACCAAAAATAAACAGCCAAGACAACAAAGGAGTGGCTCAAAAAGAGGCACATTAAGGTCATGGAGTGGCCTAACCAGTCTTCAGAACTTGAACCCATAGAAAACGTATGGAGGAAACTAAAGCTCCTAGTTGCCAAGCGACACCCTCGAAATATCAATGATTTAGAGATGATCTGCAAAGAGGACTGAACTAAATATCCTCATGACATATGCGCAAACCTCATAATCAACTAGAAGAAACGTCTGACTGCTGTGCTTGTCAACTAGGGTTTTGCCACCAAGTATTAAATCTTGTTTGCCAGAGGGACCAAATACTTTTTTCTCTCTACAAAATACAAATACATTTATATCATTTAGACAACATGATTTTCTGGATTTTATTTTTGATATTCTATTTCTCACTGTTAAAATTAACCTACCCTTAAAATTATAGGAAACTAGTTAGCATATGAGCAGTTAAGCAGATTCTTGTCATTAAGCAGTCCAACGAGCAAAAATTATGGGCACTTCCTAATCATGGGTAATTTACTTAAAGAGGCAAAAATATATGGCAGGTTTTTGTGCCAAAATTTCGGGGTGCTCCCTGCAATAGAATCGTCATCAATATGAAAGTACCGTATATACTCGTGTATAAGCCGACCCGTGTATAAGCCGACCCCCCTACTTTTGCCCCCAAAACCTGGGAAAACCTATTGACTCGTGTATAAGCCGAGGGTGGACTCCAGCACAGGTATACAGCCCCAGCAGTGTGGTATACAGGCCCCCCAATGGTAGTATACAGCAGCCTCCCCAGTGGTAGTATACAGCAGCAGCCCCAGTGGTATATACAGCAGCAGCTCCAGTAGTTAGTATACAGCAGCCCCAGAGGTATATACAGCCCCAGTGGTAGTATACAGCATCCCCAGAGGTATATACAGCCCCAGTGGTAGTATACAGCATCCCCACAGGTAGTATACAGCAGCCCCAGAGGTAGTATACAGCAGCCCCAGAGGTAGTATACAGCAGCCCCAGAGGTAGTATACAGCAGCCCCAGAGGTATATACAGCAGCCCCAGTGGTAGTATACAGCAGCCCCACAGGTATATACAGCCCCAGTGGTAGTATACAGCAGCCCCCAGGTATATACAGCCCCAGTGGTAGTATACAGCAGCCCCAGAAAAATATACAGCCCCAGTGGTAGTATACAGCATCCCCACAGGTAGTATACAGCAGCCCCAGAGGTAGTATACAGCAGCCCCAGAGGTAGTATACAGCAGCCCCAGAGGTAGTATACAGCAGCCCCAAAGGTATATACAGCAGCCCCAGTGGTAGTATACAGCAGCCCCACATGTATATACAGCCCCAGTGGTAGTATACAGCAGCCCCACAGGTATATACAGCCCCAGTGGTAGTATACAGCAGCCCCACAGGTATATACAGCCCCAGTGGTAGTATACAGCAGCCCCAGAGGTATATACAGCCCCAGTGGTAGTATACAGCAGCCCCACAGGTATATACAGCCCCAGTGGTAGTATACAGCAGCCCCACAGGTATATACAGCCCCAGTGGTAGTATACAGCAGCCCCACAGGTATATACAGCCCCAGTGGTAGTATACAGCAGCCCCAGAGGTATATACAGCCCCAGTGTAGTATACAGCAGCCCCACAGGTATATACAGCCCCAGTGGTAGTATATAGCAGCCCCAGTGGTATATACAGCCCCAGTGGTAGTATACAGCAGCCCCAGAGGTATATACAGCCCCAGTGTAGTATCCAGCAGGCCCAGTGGTAGTACACAGCCCCCCCTCCTTAATATGCGTCCCCCAGTATTAATAAACAGCCCCCCCTCCTTATCATGTCCCCCCCGGCTGCGGCAGCTGTTAAAATAAATAACACTGTATACATCACCTTCCGACGCAGCTCTCCGCTCCTCCGGTCCTCAGCGTCTCCGCTCGCGGCTTCTTCTTCCTTGATGTGCCGGCTTGTGACCGCGCGCAGGAAATGACGTCATCTCCTGCGCCCGGTCACATGACACCGGCACAACAAGGAAGAAGAAGCCGCGAGCGGAGACGCTGAGGACCGGAGGAGCGGAGAGCTGCGTCGGAAGGTGATGTATACAGTGTTTGTTATTTTAACAGCTGCCGCAGCCGGGTGGGGACATGATAAGGAGGGGGGGGGGCTGTTTATTAATACTGGGGGACGCATATTAAGGAGGGGGGGCTGTGTAGTGCAATATGCACGGCATCCCCCCGCCGCTGATGGACAGGGGGATGCCGTGCATATTCATTGCACTAATGAGGCGGCCCCACGTGACCGCCTGCGGTCACCGCGGCCCCCTCCTGCCTCCTCCAGCCCCCGGTCACAGCTCCCCCCCACAGCATACCGTATGACCCGTGTATAAGCCGAGGGGGGGACTTTTCAGCCCAATTTTTGGGCTGAAAAACTCGGCTTATACACGAGTATATACGGTAAGCAATATAGAAAAAAAGATGCACAAATGGTTTATTGCGGTGACATTTCAGCGGAATTCAGGGAGGGAGGGGAAAAGAAACGGACAAGTTGTTTTGTGCCGATCAGGCACTTCTACTGGTCCTAACTTATCCGTTTCTTCTCTACTCCCTCCCTGCATTCCTCTGAAATGTCACCACAATAAACCATTTGTGCATCGATTCTGGTGGGTGCACCTTTTTTCCTCTATTGCTTACTTTCGTATTGATGAAGATTCATCCATGTCATGTCGATTTGGTGCATCATAATGACATGTCAGTGTTATCCTATAGTGAACATGATGAATAAAAAAAACTCCAAAACAATTGTGTAATTCCACTTTTTTTGTAATTTCACTGTACTTGGATATTTTTCCCATTTTCCAGTACACTATATGGTACAATAAATAATGTCATTCAAAGTACAACTTGTTCTGCAAAAAACATGCCCTCATATATTAATATTGACGGAAAAATAAAAAAGTATGGCTCTTGGAAAAGTCGAAGGTTAAAACAAAAGTTGCAAAAATAGGAAAAGGAAAGGTCATGAAGGTGTTAAATTTGTAACAGCCCAAGGGATGTCCCTTATGTCACCTGCTCTATTTTGTGTTTATGCCTCAATGCAAATATTCATGGATTATCACTAAGGGACAAAGAATTTATGTTTGTTTGCTGCTGATGTAATACCCAGTTACATATTAACCTCCTAAATTGCATGAACTCTTAACACAAGTAATTTAACAAAGTTATTATTAATAAATAATGATGAGCAAGTTGTAAAATACTCGGGTTCGGATAGCTCTAACTGAATACTTTGAATGAGTAACGAGTAATAAATTCAATGCAAGTCAATGGGGAACTCACTCAGATCCGAATACTAAAGAAGTTCAAAGTATTTGGTTAGAGCTATCCGAACCTGAATATCTTACTACTCACTCATCACTATTGGTAAAACAGAACCCCTGCCCCTTAATGTTCCAAACATCTCATTATGCCCATTGAAAGAAAACTATTATTATACGGTGGGAACAGAAATTTTTCCGACCCCTTTACATTTTCCGCTCTTTGTTTCATTGCAGTCATTTGGTAAATTCAAAAAAGTTAATTTTTTTTCTCATTAATGTACACTCTGCACCCCATCTTGACTTAAAAAAAACTCAGAAATGTAGAAATTTTTGCAAATGTATTAAAAAAGAAAAACTGAATAATCACATGGTCATAAATATTCAGACCCTTTGCTCAGTATTGAGTAGAAGCACCTTTTGAGCTAGTACAGCCATGAGTCTTCTTCGGAATGATGCAACAAGTTTTTCACACCTGGATTTGGGGATCCTCTGCCATTCTTCCTTGCAGATCCTCTCCAGTTCTGTCAGGTTGGATGGTGAATATTGGTGGACAGCCATTTTCAAGTCTCTCCTATGAAGCTCAATTGGGTTTAGGTCAGGGCTCTGGCTGGGCCAGTCAAGAATGGTCACAGAGTTGTTCTGAAGCAAGTCCTTTGTTATTTTAGCTGTGTGCTTAGGGTCATTGTTTAGTTGGAAGGTGAACCTTTGGCCAAGTCTGAGGTCCAGAGCACTCTGGAAGAGGTTTTCATCCAGGATATCTCTGTACTTGGCCACATTCATGTTTCCTTCAATTTCAACCAGTCGTCTTGTCCCTGAAGCTGAAAAACACAAACACCCCCATAGCATGATGCTGCCACCACCATGTTTCACTATTGGGATTGTATTGGGCAGGTAATGAAAAGTGCCTAGTTTTCTCTACACAAACTGCTTAGAATTATCACCCAAAAGTTCTAACTTCCTTTCATCAGACTAGAGAATCTTATTTCTCATAGTCTGGGAGTCCTTCATGTGTTTTTTTGCAAACACTATGGGTACTTTCATATGTCTTGCACTGAGGAGAGGCTTCCATCGGGCCACTCCACCATAAAGGCCAAACTGGTGGAGGGCTGCAGTGATAGTTGACTTTGTGGAATTTTTTCCCATCTCCCTACTGCATCTTTGGAGCTCAGCCACAGTGATTTTGGGGATTGTTTCTCAACAAAGCCCGTGTCCCATGATTGCTCAGTTTGGCTGGACGGCCAGGTCTAGGAAGACTTCTGGTGGTCCCAAATGTCTTACACTTTAGGATTATGTAAGCCACTGTGCTCTTAGGAACATCGAGTACTGCAGAAATGCTTTTGTAACCTTGGCCAGATCTGTACCTTGCCACAATTCCATCTCTGAGCTCCTTGGGCAGTTCCTGTGACCACATGATTCTTATTTGGTTTGACATACACTGTGAGTTGTGAGGTCTTATATAGACAGATGTGTGCCTTTCCAAATCAAGTGCTATCAGTTTAATTAAACACAGCTGGACTCCAATGAAGCAGTAAAACAACCTCAAGGGGATTCACAAGGAAATGGACAGCATGCAACATAAATATGAGTGTCTGAGGAAAGGTTCTGAATACTTATGACCATGTGTTATTTCAGTTTTTCTTTTTAATAAATTTGCACAAATTTCTACATTTCTGTTTTTTTTCGGTCAAGATGGGGTGCAGAGTGTACATTAATGAGAAAAATTGAACTTTTTTGAATTTATCAAATGGCTGCAATGACACAAATAGTGGAAAATTTAAAGGGGTCTGAATAATTTCCGTACCCAATGTAGATAACACTTCACTGACATATTGGGGGGTCCATTTGGTTTTTAGTTACAAGTAATTGTACTCAAGAATTCAAATGTATACCCATTAAATCGAATAATCTACCACTATCTCTACTTGGAAGAATCTCAGGGGTTAAGATGATTACACTCCCTACACTCTTATACTTATTTCAAAATTTACCTGTTTGTGTTTCTTATAGAGAGCTGAGAGGTATCAAATATCTGTAATTGCCATCAGCTTCTACTACACATGACGACTGCTACACGATGCCTGGTAGCATGCAAGTGAAGGATGATCCAACCCCTGTCAAAAAATGAGTTGCATATCCATATTCAGGATAAACAAAGTATATTGTATCTTGCAGTCATATTAAAGGGTTGCTATGGGAAGATAGAAAAAAAAATATTTCTAATATCCATTTCTTAATAAATTATAAAGATGAGATCCTTTGTGCTGCTTGCCTTTAAGGTACCTTTACATGCTGCCACTGCGGGTTAGCAACTGCCTGGCAATGGGGACTTTTGTGCCTGTTGCCCTGAAGTTGCTACGAAATGGCAGCGTGTAAATTGGGAAGTTAATCGCGTTACCTGCTATTGATTTGAATACTTGTTGCTGAGCCGTGCTCAAAAACCCAAGGCAACACAAAGGCACAATTGCCATGGTAGTGGCGTCTAAATGGGGCACAGGGATGGAATTTGCGTTGCCTAGTGATTTCCCAGGGGCGTGCCACAGCGTGCTGGATACCGCGCCCCATCAGCGATGATTGGTGGGGGCTACTGTGTAACCATTGGCTGTCCCTTCACAGGGCGCCATATTTAAAGAGCTGTCCATTCAAAATACACATTTCCAATGGAGTCATGCATTAGCCAGCCTTCCTGCGCAGGCTGGCCAATCATGACACTATTGCGTTGTCCAATCAGTGTATTAGCGTTACGGAATACACAACTCTGTCACGCCTATGTACTTGCGGCGCGAAAGATGTACACCCATATTCCTTTGTGGATAGCGGCGTGTGAAGCGGGGAAGGCATTCAACAGGAAGTTATCCAAAGGATCTGTCGGAACTTCTGGGAAACAAAGATACCTTCAGTGGACAACGCAATGGCGGCGTGTACATGCGGTATCGGCGATCGTTATCAACCGTTAAAAACTTGCGCATGCACATGCTGTTGATACCGGTTGCTAGGCACAGTGGCGGTGTGTAAAGGTACCTTAACAGACGCTGAAATTGCCCATTGTTGCTCCTCCTCCTCTGCTTCGGTTCTGTACAAAAACAAGGGGTATGGCGGTGGTGTAGGCTAGTCCTGATGTTAAATAACATCTAGCCCTGTGATAATATCTGTCTCTCTACAGTGCAAGAACCGGGATATGACCATGCTCCCACCACACTCTCTGTTCTTAGACAGAATAGAAGAAGATATCTGGGGGGCTGGCTGCGACTAACACCAGGAGCTGACCACACCCCCTGATGTGTGATATAATGTTCAAGAAGAGAGGGGGAGCACCAAGGAGCAGCTCCAGTGTCACACTGAATTACAGGTATTGTGAGGGTGAGGAAAAGCACTATGGATATCATCTTTATAGTTTATGAGGGCATGGGCATTAGAGTAATTTTTGTCTCCTCTGAGATCCCCTTTAAACAACACAGATGAGAGCTTCAAAGCAATTTAGAATGATACGGTTTCAATAAAAAGAGCGTTTTTATACTTTAACTCAATTAAGTTGTAATTATTCCAGCATGGATTCTGCATTTTAAATGTAATTTTTATTTGTCATCTATTACGTCCATAATGATCTCTATAGCTAATGACTTTATAAAGCACTTTCTAGCAGAGCACTGAGAATTAGGATTTGGAAAATTAGGCACTTCATATCTATTCCTGGTTTTAGCTAGGTCTGGGAACTTGCTCTCAACCTTTTTTAGCTAAAAAGCAATGTATGCAAAAAATGTTGCTGTGTCAAGAAGTCACTTTATACTCCATTCAACCTGAATTACAGGAACTATCTCATAAAGACATGGCCTTTTCATCTTGAAGGTGTATTTTATCTACAGATGATTTTGCAGGGTAACATTGCTATTGGACATTTAGTATTACAGATACAGGTGCATCTGAATGAATTAGAATATCATCAAAAAGTTAATATATTTCAGTAATTTAATACATAATGTGAAATGCATATATTATATTGAGTCATTACAAATAAAGTGATCTATTTCAAGAGTAGACAGAGGTGGAGGAGTCATGTTTTGGGCCAGAATCATTGGGAAACAGTTGGTAGGCCCCTTTAAGGTTCCTGAAGGTGTGAAAATGAGCTCTGCAAAATATATAGAGTTACTGACTGAGAACTTTCTTCCATGGTACAAAAAGCAAAAACGTGCCTTCAGGAGCAAAATCATCTTCATGCGTGACAATGCACCCTCTCATGTTGCAAAGAATACCTCTGTATCTTTGGCTGCTATGGGCATAAAAGGAGGTAAACTCATGGTTTGGCCACCATCTTCCCCTGACCTCAACCCTATAGAGAACCTTTGGAGTATAATCAACAAAAGATCTATGAGGGTGGGAGATCTATGAGTGTGGGAGGCAGTTCACATCAAAACAGCAGCTCTGGGAGGCTATTCTGACATCATGCAAAGAAATACAAGCAGAAATTCTCCAGAAACTCACAAGTTCAATGGATGCTAGAATTGTGAAGGTGATATCAAAGAAGGGTTCCTATGTTAACATGTAACTTGGCCTGTTAGGATGTTTTGGAGTTAAATAGCTTTTTATCTCAGTGAATGTGACCTCCTAATGCTGCAAATTCAACAAATGAGCATTTTCAGTTCTTTCAAACATATCAAATGTTTAGAAACTCTTCTGTGCCTAATAATTTGGAACAGTGCATTTAGAGTTTTTTTTAATTTTGAAGATTATACTGTTATCATTGATAGGTTTCTTCAATAAAATTCAATGTATACTCTAACGGGTGATGACTTTTATTACACTGACTGTCATTTGCACCGACCATTTTGGAAAATCAGAGAAAAAGAACATCTGCATAATAATTTGGAACATGGTGTATATAAACAGCAGAAACAGTCCTGTCTGTCATCAGCTCTCTTTACTGATGGGGCTTCATCAGGGAACTTTCTCTATGACGTGTATATGCTCTGATCAAGCATGGGAACAAGGGTTGCCTTTATGAACTCGAACCAATTATTTTTCTTTCGATTAAACTACTTTCTTTTGCCGGACTCAATCACAAGGCTAAGCCATTTCCTGGATTTTCTTACTCAACCTTAAAATTCCATTAGTAATTAATTTCTATTTTTACTTTTAGGCTGTGCTGTGTAACGGACTGTCTGAGTTCATGAATACCACAAGTCAACCTGACAATAGTAAAAACAGAATCAAGGAAATAATGTATTTAATTTGAGGCTGTATATCATGGTAAGTAGGAATGTGACATTTACAGTCAGTTTTATTGCCTTTATCTCCTTATTGCCTTTCATTTGCCCTATATGTGACAGTAGTTATAGTAATTCATAGCAGGAATGGAGAGACCAGCATAAAGATTATTTTGCCAATGCTAAGGAGTAAATATGATTGACAAGTCACCTTATTTTAGAGATATCGCTTTAGATACAATCTAAGGACTCATTTTATCTTATTCATAAAAAATAACCGGTTTTCAGAAAAATTATTTTGTGCTAGACGCAAAACGATCAATTTTAATGCTAATGTGTAAACATTGTGATAACATTAAAACAAGGTGATTTCTATAACAAATAGCTCATATTTAAATAAGTCAGTCCTAAGAATTACATGTACTTCTGAAGGTCACTTGCAGGGAATGTTTAGGACTAACAGCAACTAAACTACTTTGCATATTATCTGCAAACAAATGGAAATTGCAGCATTTTTCTGTTTACTTGTACATTTGCAAACTTTCATTGGCATCTTCAAAGTACCTGGAATGCCATTTTTCATTTTTTTTTATCATTGGAGCTCTCTAATTCCATCTGCTGAGCTATTGTGTGCCTGAAATGGATGGAGGATACAGTTGCTTTCAATCCTTATTTAACAATTCAAGACACTGCGGCATCCCTGGGCATGATACAGATACAAAGACAATACAAATCATTAAAATTCTGCTTGATTAGAACAGGCATGCCGTGTGCATTAAACAACTTAAACGTTATCATTGCAGGGAGCAAAATCTGAAACTTCTATAACCGCCAACCATAATTTAGTTCCAGTTCCATAAATACACTGATAGGATTCCAGTTGCTCTTATCAGTGTTTTTTCTCTTCTAAATGCATACTCGAATTGCTAAGTAAAATAAGTGACCATAATAATAATATGCAAGAGAATGTACTTTCAATATAAATGGTAATTTACCATACTATTTATATCATAGTGTTCTTATAACATTGTATCTTGGCATGAAATGATGCTGTAGGTATAATAACTATGATATTTTAGAAAAAGTAAATGATCAACTCTACAAAACTAAACAAAACCATGTTTTTCTTTTAAATAATTTGTTTATTTGAGTTATGTTTTTATCATTTATTACATTCATACTTTATTTGTAACATTTTTTATCTCACAGGTTAATGAAATGTATAGTCTAGGGGTCATTGGAACCCTCAGTGCCATTTGAACTGAACTTTGCTGCTAGTTAGAGATGAGCGTATCGATCCGCCATGGATTGGGTTCAAATTGAAGTTACTAAAATTCACAATTGCACAAAAAATTGAATATTTTAAGATTTGGTCTCAAAACAAAGAAGAAAAAACAGCACCAGACAGCAGTTTTATGTTATTGTGCATTGCCACATTAGCCTCCCCCTAGCGCCGTGCATCTATACCTTCATAAAGATTATCATACCTTCCATGGGGTGGGAGTCAATACCTGGGCCAACTGAAGTCAATGTGCAGACTCAAGGAGATACCAACTTTTGTTCGTACATCTGTACTTTATTAAACTGTTTATGAAATTGACTTTGTCATTAAGATATGACCCATAATGTCATCTCAGAGTTAAAAAATGCATTCTGTTTCCTGTTGCATTTATAATTACTGTCAATTGTACTTTGTAGAAGTCAAAGAAACAACCGAGTTAGTGCACTTGCAAAATCCACTAAAAAATCCTGCTCATTGTTTTTGCTAAAAGGTATAGAACTGTCAGGATTCTAGATTTTCCAGATTACCTTCTATGGTTCCTCGCCCTTTTCCAAGATGTTGTCTGGTACCTTGTCCTTCCCATGTGTTTCTGCTTTGCTGCTTATTTAAGCTCCATTCTTTCTTCCAGGCCTTTCTTGAGTATTTTGCTTCTACTCTGGCTGCTGTGTGTATCATCTTAGTTTATTCTTCTCCAGTTACTCTGGGTCAGTTTTTTTAACTTGTCTACAGTCATCTGCTCAGCTGGCCTCACCTGCTATGGGCTTGCCTCCCAGCTACTTGCTGTGCCCTGTGAAGATTCTAACTACTACCAGTATTCTCAGTACACTCTCCTGCACATAAGATCTTCTATACTAAGATGCTTTGCTCCTGCTATTAGTTTGTTTGTTCATTATTTGCAAGTAACATAGTTTTTTACATAGTTTTTAAGGTTGAAGGAAGACTTTAAGTCCATCTAGTTCAACCCATAGCCTAACATGTTGATCCAGAGGAAGGCAAAAAAAAAAACCATGTGGCAACACTAAGCTCCACATTGGGGGAAAAAATTCTTCCTGACTCCAGATACGGCAATCAGACTAATTCCCTGGATCAACGCACTATCAAAGAATCTAGTATGTATAACTGATAATATTATAGTTTTCAAGAAAGGCATCCAGGCCCTTCTTAAATGTTAGTAGTGACTCACTCATTACAACAGCATGTGGCAGAGAGTTCCATAATCTCACTGCTCTTAAAGTAAAGAATCCACGTCTGTGATTATGATTAAACTTTCTTTCCTCCAGACGTAGAGGATGCCCCCTTGTCCCAGTCTCAGGCCTAAGAGTAAAGAGATCATTAGAAAGGTCTCTGTACTGTCCCCTCATATATTTATACATTATTATAAGATCACCTCTAAGCCTTCATTTTTCCAAGCTAAATAACCCCAAGTTTAATAACCTGTCTTGGTATTGCAGACCCCTTAGTCCTCTAATGACTTTTGTCGCTCTTCTCTGGACCCGCTCTAGTTCAGCTATGTCTTTCTTATACACCGGAGACCAGAATTGTACACAGTATTCTAAGTGTGGTCGCACTAGTGACTTGTATAGAGGTAAAATTATGTTCTCCTCATGAGCATCTATGCCTCTTGTAATGCATCCCATTATTTTATTTGCCTTTGCAGCAGCTGCCTGACACTGGCCACTAAATGTGAGTTTGTCATCTACCCATACACCCAGGTCTTTTTCAGTGACGGTTTTGCCCAGTGTTTTACAATTAAGCACATAATTATACCTTTTGTTTCCTCTGCCCAAGTGCATGACTTTACATTTATCCCCATTAAAGCGCATTTGCCATTTAGCAGCCCAAGCTTCTAGTTTACATAAATCCTCCTGTAATATAAAATTGTCCTCCTCTGTATTGATTACCCTGCAGAGTTTAGTGTCATCTGCAAATATTGAGATTCTACTCCGTATACAAGGTCATTAATAAATATATTAAATAGAAGCGGGCCCAACACTGACCCCTGTGGTACCCCACTGTTAACTGTGACCCATTCTGAGTGTGTTCCATTAATAACCACCCTTTGTTTCCTATCACTAAGGCTGGGGTTCCACATAAGCCCTCAGTCCGTTTTTGGCTTCAGTTTTCTCATTTTTTTTTTCTAAGTCCAAAAACTGACAGAAAACGGATTGGATGTAATAAACACCCTGTCCGTTTTTCTCTGGAGCTCCAAACATTGCCCTGTCCGTTTTTGAGTCAAAAACGTTGCTAGCAACGTTTTTGGCATCAGTTAAAAAGCGCATGCGTTTTCATGCGTTTTTTTTAACATGGGGCCCTATGGGAAACGCATGCGCGAACGCATGCATATGCGCACTTGCGTTTGCGCATGCGTTCGCGCATGCGTTTTTTTAATGAAAAGTCCAAAAACGTTCAGGAGTGCAGGAGGCTCAAAAAGCACCCAGAAAAAAACGGATTGGTGATGAAAATCACTTCCAAAAACGGATTTCTATGTGGAACCACAGCCTAAGCCAGTTCTTAACCCACTTACACATATTGTCCACTATCCCCATTGCCCTCATTTTATGTATCAACCTTTTGTGTGACACCGTATCAAAAGCTTTTGAAAAGTCCATATACACCACATCCTCTGCATTTCCTTGGTCCAGTCCAGAACTTACTTCTTCATAGAAGCTTATCAGATTAGTTTGACAGGAATGGTCCCTCGTAAAACCATGTTGATAATGGGTCATGAGGTTATTTTTCTTCAGATACTCCAGTATAGCATCTCTTAGAAAACCCTCTAGGATTTTACCCACAGTAGAGGTTAAGCTTACTGGCCTATAATTTCCAAGTTCAGTTTCCAAGTGTGATGCTAAAGACTGGACTCTAGTGCTAAAGACTGGACTCTAGTATTAGCTGCACTGCACTGTGCTAAATCTGACACTGTGTGTCCTCAAAGACTATTTTCCATTATCCGCTCTACAGTGTGTGAACTGTGCTCAAAGACTATTTTCTGTAATTCTCTCTGCTGTGTTTAAGCTCTGTCTTGCATGCGTGATAATATAGAACTGAACTCAAGCCTTTGTCTCTGTCTTGTCTTTACCCTACACCATTAGATTCCTGAGATATCCACACTAGTTGTTACAATACCAAATTCCTTATTTTGGAATCATATTTTGTGCTTTATTCTTGTATTTTTATGATCTGCTAAAAATAACATAAGGTTAATGGATTGTACAACAAAATGTTACCTTTTTCAAATAACTATCATTCAGTTATTTATTAAACTGAATGAAAATAATAAATAAAAGACTTAAAAATATTTTTTTAAATTCTTTTAACCCCATGACGTACTTTTACATCATAGAGCTGGTGCAGGTGTATCAATGGGGTTCAAAAGCTGAGGACACAGTACAGAGGTGTCAGTTTTTTATATTGTTGGCATCTTCCTTTAACAGCAGTGACTGGAGCTAGTTCTGATCCCTTCTGTTAACAAATTAAATTGATATCTGTCAGGTTCCCTAAGCCCTCTAAACTATCAGCAGGCACATGTATGGGTCAAAATTCCCTGCCTAATCATCCCTGTCTCATGATATTTTGTAAATCCAGTGTTTAAAAAACATCTTATAAAGCTCCATTTTCCTATGCGATCAGCAACTCATCGCAAGGGTGTTAGTTCACGTGCCTAGTCTGACCTGTTTCCGTGTTATCACGCCCCTGTAGGTGTGATAACATAATTACCAGCAGCCGATATCACCTTAAGCTCCCTGGACAGCTTCGTGTTCCTCTGTACCTGGGTGTACACATTCCCTGCTTTAGAGGTGCACTGTGTATTCTCCAACATCCCCCAGGAAGAAGGTCATAGTACCGAAACGTATGTTGGGACTAAGAGCTAGGGATTTCAGGAGCACTGTGCTAGGTAAAAAAAGTTTTTTCTCTTAAGTGGTCATTATAGGTTGCTTTTGGCTTTGTTGTGGAGCTTAGCAGGTCAGAGGGCATTATTATAATTATCTTGGGTTATTACCAGCATTTTACTTATATCAGGATACCTTACAAGGTCTGCCCGCAGTGCACTATTTGGCTCTGCACATATTATGCTGCACCCACAGTATGTCTTATTGTACTATGTACTTATAGCCTGATTTATGCATATGTTGACTGAGTTTGCTACAATTTTGCCTCACAAGGTTGCTCTTATCCCAATTACTGTTTTCTCTGTATTTATACCTGTCAATAGTATTTTATCTTATGTCTTATTAATAAAGTATTTATTTATTATGATATTTTGATCGTAAATGTGCAATTTTTGGGTGGATGTCATGAAGGGATATTTCTTCAGGATCCAAGGGATTCTGTGATTATTGAACGTTATGCTAGAAGCAACTGAAGGAAATAGGGCTGGAATCATGGTATTTACATGAGACTCTAAGTTGTGGATGCTTAATTGTAAGTAATGTTATTGACATGGAGTTGTATGTTGGAGGAGGCTGAAGGGAAATGAATGACATTATTTCCAAGGAACTCTATATTAGAGGCATCTGAAAAGGGGGAATTGTCTTTTGTACATGGAACTATATGCTACAAAATGAGTCTGAAGGGAGAGGAGTAGAGATAAGCAGATCCAACAAGATTTAAATTTGCAAATTGATAAGATTTTTCCAGGAAATTTGATTTGCAGCAAAGTTATTCTTCACAAATTAAATGTACTCTTTAAGGCTCTTAGATCTCATCAGGCACCAGAGCATTAAAAACTTAAAACTTAAAAAAAACCTGTCACAGCACAGACTCCGATATGTATTTCCAGCTGTTACTAGGCCTTGGAGGTCACAGCATATCATATTGCCTTGCTGTAACTTCCGAGGCCTGGTTGAGATCAGAAGACCTATTCTAAAGTAAAAACACTCATGCACAATTGCGGAAAGGAGGGGCCCTGAGCACCTGATGATGAGCAGTGGCACTCTAAGCTGCAGGGGTGCTAGGACAGGTGAGTGGTGATGGGAATATTAATTATTTTTTGTCTTTTGACAGCATTCTACAGTTTAGTAAAATGGTGGCCATAGCTGTTATTTTTCAGCATTTGCATGGATAAAACTGAAAAGTAGAATTAAGCTGAAAATTTGATTATGTTGGAATAAATGTGCCCATCTCTAGAGAGGAGTACTGAAATTTACATGTGACTTATGTTGAAGGAAGCTGTAAGGTGTGGAGTAATGTGTTTTTGGGTGGTACTATACATTGAAGGGGCTGATGGTAGGCAGTGAAGTCTATTCACGTGACTGTGTGTTTGAAAAAGCTGAAGGGATAGGAGTGATGTTTTGAAAATGGGAATATGTTTTAAGACTCTAAAAAGTAGATTGTGATGTTATTTATATGGGACTGTATAAGTAACATAGTAACATAGTAACATAGTTTTTAAGGTTGAAGGAAGACTTTAAGTCCATCTAGTTCAACCCATAGCCTAACATGTTGATCCAGAGGAAGGCAAAAAAAAAACCATGTGGCAACACTAGCACCACATTGGGGGAAAAAATTCCTTCCTGACTCCAGGTACGGCAATCAGACTAATTCCCTGGATCAATGCCCTATCAAAGAATCTAGTATGTATAACAGGTAATATTATAGTTTTCAAGAAAGGCATCTAGGCCCTTCTTAAATGTTAGTAGTGACTCACTCATTACAACATCATGTGGCAGAGAGTTCCATATTCTCACTGCTCTTACAGTAAAGAATCCGCGTCTGTGATTATGATTAAACCTTCCTTCCTCCAGACGTAGAGGATGCCCCCTTGTCCCAGTCTCAGGCCTAAGAGTAAAGAGATCATTAGAAAGCTCTCTGTACTGTCGCCTCATATATTTATACATTATTATAAGATCACCCCTAAGCCTTCGTTTTTCCAAGCTAAATAACCCCAAGCTTAGTAACCTGTCTTGGTATTGCAGACCCCTCAGACCTCTAATGACTTTTGTCACTCTTCTCTGGACCCGCTCTAGTTCAGCTACGTCTTTCTTATACACTGGAGACCAGAATTGTACACAGTATTCTAAGTGTGGTCGCACTAGTGACTTGTATAGAGGTAAAATTATGTTCTCCTCATGAGCATCTATGCCTCTTTTAATGCATCCCATTATTTTATTTGCCTTTGCAGCAGCTGCCTGACACTGACCACTAAATGTGAGTTTGTCATCAACCCATACACCCAGTTCTTTTTCAGTGACAGTTTTGCCCAGTGTTTTACAATTAAGCACATAATTATACCTTTTGTTTCCTCTGCCCAAGTGCATGACTTTACATTTATCCCCATTAAAGCGCATTTGCCATTTAGCAGCCCAAGCTTCTAGTTTACATAAATCCTCCTGTAATATAAGATTGTCCTCCTCTGTATTGATTACCCTGCAGAGTTTAGTGTCATCCGCAAATATTGAGATTCTACTCTGTATGCCCCCTACAAGGTCATTAATAAATATATTAAATAGAAGCGGGCCCAACACTGACCCCTGTGGTACCCCACTGTTAACTGTGACCCATTCTGAGTGTGTTCCATTAATAACCACCCTTTGTTTCCTATCACTAAGCCAGTTCTTAACCCACTTACACATATTTTCCCCTATCCCCATTGCCCTCATTTTATGTATCAACCTTTTGTGTGGCACCGTATCAAAAGCTTTTGAAAAGTCCATATACACCACATCCACTGCATTTCCTTGGTCCAGTCCAGAACTTACTTCTTCATAGTAAGGAAGTTAAAGTAAGTAAGGAAGTAAGGAAGTAAGGAAGGAAGCTAAGCAAGTAAGTAAGTAAGCAAGCAAGCAAGTAAGTAAGTAAGCAAGTAAGTAAGCAAGTAAGGAAGCTAAAACTAGCGGGGAGGAATATTCTGCTAAATAGAACAGAATAGTAGGCATAAAGGTGTGGCCATAGAACTATTTTCAATTAAGTTAATTTATTTTCTAACTTTCTTATCTCATGATATCTGTGTAGTTCCAATGACATTTTAGACTAGACGTTTCACAAAGTTTCTGCAAATGAAAGGCAAGACTCTAAAATTATTGTAACCTATAGGAAAAAAATGCCACATAATGGTTTATCCCTATCAAGAGATGATTAACTAGCCAGCAATTAACTACTTAATGTTAGGTTTGTAGGAGGGCAAGTTTGCTTGCATTTATCATTTTAACTTTGTCCATTTGTGCATGTGCTTTATGTTTGCCCACTTTTGTTTTTCTATCTACCGCTGCACACTTCTCTTATCCTGGTTATTTGTGTGTACCAACCTCCCCTTGGTTCATCAAGAGGAACGAGGAACAGCTCAATAGCCTTTTACAGAGTCAGGTCCGAACTGTGGTTTCTAGTTGTGTGGTTAGGGACATTCTAGTAGTTCATACAGGAACCAAGAGGCTGTGGATGCATCTTCAGTAGTTTAGACTTTATTTCTCCCAGTACCTATGTGTGAGTTGATATGTGCATCACATTTATATACACTACTATGTGCGCATAAGTCATGAACTTTCATACAGCAACTCTATTCTAATCATTCTTCCAGTACGTCAGTTAGGATGAAGTTTCTGTATGAAGAATGTCCTTATACTGTAGACACTACTGAGTGCACAGAAATCATGATTGTCCATATAGCAACTCAATTCTTTTGAAGTAATACCTATAGTGAGACAGTTAGAATGGAGTTGCTGTATAGAAGACATATTCATGAGAGGTAACTTGATAATTTAGAATTCAAATTAGCAAGGTTCAGAGAATTTATCCTAAAAGAAAGAGAAGAGTCACCACAAAGAGCTCTATATGCAGGGTCATTGTGATGCAGATGTAAGCAATTGATAGCAGAAGGACAGCAGCCTAACCACAAGTAACCTATATGCCAATATGTAGGAACACTTATAACCTACAATGCTGTGCAAATTAATTGGGACAAATCAAGTCTTGACTTGTTTTTCTTGCATTAGTTTTACTATTTCTGATAAGTGTTTTATCAATTTCTTGGTGTTGTTTTCCTTTTTCTTCCACATTTCCCTTTTAGATTTGGAAAAAACGATCCAGTTTCATTGTGTGTGTGAATTATTCTTGAAACTGTAGATTTTCCAATACCAACCATGGAAGCGATTTCTCTTAGGGGCCCGTTACACAGGGCAACATCGCCGGTGATTGTGTCGGCGATGCAGGGGCGTGGCCTAATCGTGGTACCATTGCCGGCGAGTCGCCCCGTGTAACAGGGCGATTCTATGGTGAAAAATTGCCTCAGAATGAACGCCAGGTTTCACAGCAGTGTTGTGAAACCTGGCGATCTGAACAGGGCGATCATGCCTGATCACCCTGTGTAACGTGGTGACCCGCAATGTTTAACATTGCGGGTTACCGGTCACTGGGTTGCTGGGCAACCCAGCGAGCGGTCGCCGCTGCAACTTGCCGGCGAGTTCGGCGGTGAGTTGCTACGTGTGACAGCTCACTGGATGCGCGCTCCCGTGATTCCCCGCCGACAACGCCTGCGAGGTGACACCGTGGAACGGTACCCTTACAGTCAGACTTGTATGTTCATTAAGAGTAATAATTCTAGACTTCTTCTGTGGAGTAACATCCATTTTTACAGGCACGAATCACACTGAGAGAAAAAATACACTAAACCACTCCTCACGAAAACAAGCTCTCAACTGAAGCTGAGGGGGCAGCTAGCTGTTATTTTCTGACTAAAACCAATCAAACCACATTTTGTTACTCAAGGTTGTACACTCACACCTGTTCAAAGCAGTTAAAACTGGTTTGAATCACTGACTGGTAACCCCAACTCATGATATTACTTAAAAAATGCTTTGTCCCAATTAATTTGCACAGCACTGTATGTTCTGATGCATAGGCACACTTTTCTCCTATGACAAATGTGACAAAAATGGCGTCAATCTTCCACTATTTTGTGCTATTTTTCCTTACTGAATGAGACAAAGTGCAAATATACTCGCTTTATGCTCATTTGTGAAGCTATCAATTTTTTAAGTCCTTTGCAGTATTGTGTCCATGTGAATAAATGTACAACACCAGAAATTAGCACAAAATGATTCAAATTGAACTCAGTTTGTCTTATTGCTGTGAATAATTTCATCTGGATCATTCAGAACCATCTTTGGATTTAGAAGAATACCCAGGGATAAGCTATCCCAACACTGATGAATGCACCTCTGTGACAGACAGCATAGATCCTTAGTCCACATATGCACATTAGACATCCGCAACACATGTCCAGGAGGAGTTAATTATTGAGCCATTACAACCAAAACATACACCTCAGAGATGTTCAGGGACAAGAGACATACATGCATCTTCCTGGGATTTCCAAGGAAAGACACCTTAGGGAAGCTCAGGAACAAAACAATTCTGTGCATTCCACAAGGATACATTTATACACAATTATTGATAACTAGGTACAGAACTATATTTTTACACACATATGTGTAGAGTTTTGTAATTGATAATTTTAGAATGTTATGTAATGAATGCTGGAAACAGGACAATGGAGTCAATGTTTTGGAACTTTGCTTCCCATAATTAGGATATAGTGCTGTGTAAAGGGATGCAAAACGAAACCTCCTGTCCATGATCCTGGGATGAGATTAAGTTAAATTAGATGAGGCTGGTAAGATTGATAAGTGGATGGGGATGCAGAAATAAGGGGGATCTTGCCAGCTATAGAAAGGGCTGATGGAGCAAAGGGGAGGAGAATGAAGAGTGATAGAAAAACAATTAATGATTTCATTACCAGAATTACAAACAGTTCAGCGCAGAAGTACAGGAGCCTGAGATTGCAGGTGAGCACTGATATTTGTACGGGGAAATGGAGGATGTTGGTTCAGTTTTTTCTTCACAGTATACTAGTGGGAGTAACAAAAGACACATTTAAATGTATTACTATTCTGGATGTAATGAGCAAAGTGTAGGTGATTCATGTTGTACAGCCAAGATAAAGCGGACACAGGATCTGTGATCGGTCACTTAGGGTATGTGCCCACGGGATGTTTTTTTCTTGTTTTGAGATGTTAAATCATACATCAGGGAGTGTTGCCTGCTCCATGCTGTTAGTAACAGTCAGCCCGTGTTAACAGGGTGTATAGCCATGTCCCATCACACCCCTAGTTCTTAAATTGGAAGGATGCAAGGGTGTCCCTGTGGTGTGTGTCCTTGTGGGGGGAGGGGTGTCTCTGTGGGTGTGTGTCCATCCCTATGGGGTCTGTGTGTCCCTGAGGGGTGTGTGTGTGTCTCTGTGTCCCTGTGGGGTGTGTATGTCCCTGTGGTGTGTGTGTCCCTGTGGGGTGAGTGCATGTGTCCCTATAGGGTATGTATGTGTGTGTGTCCCTGTGGGGGGTGTCTGTGTGGTGTGTGTCTCTGTGTTGTGTGCGTCTCTTTGTGGTGTGTGTTTTGTGTTCGGGTGCATGGTGAGTATCCAATGTTGGGGCTCCACCTTAGCTGTTACTCTTTGTGTGCATGTGGTGTGTATACATGTTTCCGTGCGAGGTGAATATTCCATGTCATGGCCCCACCTTAGTGACTATATGCTGGTATATGATGTTAGTCTTTGGTGCTGTCATTAAGCCCCTCTCATTCACAACTGTCAACTGGTAACTGTCAATTTCTCTCCATTATGTAGATAGGGCCAAAATTGTTTGGTTAAAATTTCGCCTGACAACATAGCCTTTGACGCTCTCGGGGTCCAGAAGTGTGACTTTGCAAAATTTTGTGGCTGTAGTTGTGATGGTGTAGATGCCAATCCTGGACATACATACACACATTCAGCTTTATATATTAGATGAGGACAGGGATACTAGAATATTTTTTTTACCTCTTCAGGTAATCAAATGGTATCTGAAATATTGCAAATAAAATGTACAACTCATCTCGAAAAAAGGCCCTTATGCAGTTTTTTAAACAAGAAAATAAAAAAAGTTATGCTTTCCTGAACAGAAAAAAAAAAATAAAAAAATGGGTTGGCATAAAGGTTAACAGTGGCTTAGTGCCAAAAGGGTTAAACAATGTCTATTTATAAAAGATTTACACATATTTAGTATCCTCTGTGTTACAACCAATACAATAAGATGAATGCATTATTTCGATTTCACAGATACAGATAGGTGAATGTATTAGGGTCGAATAGAATCTAGTCATTTTCCAGAATTTATGTTTTTTGTAATTTGCTCAAGATAAATTCAGCAAGGAAGGAAGTTGTAATTTTGCTGAACTATACAACGCTAGCAATAGGTTAAAAAAGAAATAAAAAACCTAATACCTCATTGCTCACCTGTGGAGCCCACTGGGACGGGGTACTCGGTGCCGGACCGGGGTGCTGCTGGGGGATGTCACGGCGGTCCTGGTCCGGACCGTGTCCCAGGCCCGCACAATAAAATGGGGGGTTATTTACAGGGATTTGTCACTCGTGACGCCACCCACTATATGCGGCCAGTAATGGGACCGCCGCTGCTGCAGAACCTCCGGGGATGATGGGATAGCAGCTTGGATAGAATAGTTCCTGTGGGCAGAACTGGGTTCCCCGGGGCAGTGGTAGTAGTAGTTAAAGTCTGTGAGGATGGTTATTGATGCTGCAGGAGAGTAGGGGTAGCAGTAGAGATGATGAGAGTAGAGGTAATCGCAGTATATGGGGGCAAGTGGGGCTTCAGTATAAGGATCACACACACTCACGGTTTCTGTTGTTTTCCAAGTCTTTACTTGCAGATGGTATATCACAATATTGTCCACGGAGTCTGTACCAGGTTGCTCCTACCCTGACCAGGTCCTTGGCTTCCTACTTAAGCGCTGTGTGTGGCCCTGCTGCTGCTTGTAGCTGTACTGCTGGCCCTGTCTCTGCTCATGGGTACCAATATGCTGGGCAACTTGAGTCCTCTGTGTCACTGACCCCTCCGTGTTGCTATGCTATGGTGCTGTGAAGATGGTGGACCTTCACTATGCCGGTGTTTACTGTCCTGTCTGTCTCAGGCACAGCCTCGGATCCGGTATCCGTCTTAAGCGCCTCTCCGGGGTCAAGTTTTTGGGGTAACTCTTTATCCCGGGTATGTTCCTCTGTTCCTCTGTCTCCTCTCCTCAGACCTCTCAGGACCTCCACTTCTACTTGACTCTGCTCCTGCTCCAGACTAAACTAAACTCTGACTAAAACTGAACTAACTGTCACTCCTGCTCTGTGGTAAACAACTTAGCTCCTCCCACTAGTGCAGGTGCCACCTAAACTCCTCCCACTTTCTAGTGTAGTGTTGTGTGGGGAGTAAACCTGTGTTGGTATTTCTGTGGCACATTAGCCCTTGGGGTGCTACACACCTCCTCTGCATGGGCTCCTTTGCATAGTCCTTCTTATTGTCTCAATACAGGGTATTTTAATGGTAGGCTAGAACTCCTGCACATGATGTGTGCTGCAACCTTATGATATTTAAAGGTCCATTAATATACTCATCAATAATAATGATGGGTATATTAAGGGACATTTAATTCACTGAGACTAAAACATTGCTGCTAATTGAATTTCCTGGTAAAATTTGGCAGATTTGGTGAATTTGAATCCTGTCAGATCTGCTCATCTCTACACACAGTGAGGGTATGTGCAGACCATCTGGAGACACTGTGTGTTGGATGAGGTACCTTTGGCCCTGAGGGACACCACAGGTAAATGTAAGGAAACTGCAGCTGCCCTGTGCCCACAATCTACATTCATTGCAGGGTGGCTTTTCCCTGCATTCACCTGTTGGAGATCCCTTCTGACTCTGCTGCAATAAATTGACATGCTACGCAGATGCGGACATGCGGCAACACGTACCACATAATGATGCGGTGTTGAGAAGTACAATGGACATGGGTTTTCTAAAAATCCCATCCACTGCCCTTGTGCTGTGCAACGCTGAGCATTGGACACAGCGGTAATATACTGCATCCAAAATGCTCATGTTCCAGATCGTGTGCATGCAGCCTATGTGTTCTAAAAAAGAAACCCAAAAAACAACATCAGAATTCCTGACAATTTCAATTCCTCCCAAAATAAATAATACATGTTGTTCAATGCATAATATGTATCACATAATGATGGCATTAAAATAAAACTCACTTTGGAGAGCCCTCTACATCAGCTAAGTGATTGACTGTAGCTCTGGGTATGTGCCGTCACTGCTGCAACCTGCAAACATTCACAAAATCAACAGCCATTGTAGTGGTGGATCTTGGCAGATTGAGCAATACGTCTTTTTTGGCTCCAGAACAATAATCTTTGAAAGTGACATCTTCAAATGTGTTCTCCTCTATTTTTAAAAAGTTCCCAAAGGTACCCAGGGTTGTTTAAATAGAAAAAAAATCAATACTTATCTATTGGACTGGACCTGATACTCCATTCCAGTGCTGAGAGTTAGGATATTGGCTTCCTTTTTTGGCTTGGTGTATCACATGAAGCCTACAGTCAATTAGTCCTGACATTTCATCAAACTTAGTCTGCATGGTGAGAATGATTTTTTTTTCATTGTTTTGAAGCACCCTGGGTCCACAGAGGAAACTCATAAAAGTAGTAGACAATCTCTTTCAGGCTAAAACTACCATAGGCCACGTCACTAACAGGTTGGGTAATATAATAATGCTACTCAATGTCTAAATAATCATGAATATTACTGATGTTAAAAAATTGTCATAATAGCAAGCCTTGGATGCTGGGCCATTTTCCCTACACCCCCATATGACCTGTACAATTAAACAGGTCTCATCTATCAAATACTGTCCTGCAGATACCACATAACAACTCATATGTTGTATGAGGTCTTTATTGTGGGCCTATAGCAGTGATGGCGAACTCCAGGCCTCGAGTGCCACCAACAGGTCAGGTTTTCAGGATTTCCTTACATTGCACAGGTGATAATATAATCACCTGCACTGGTAATGATTCCAACCTCTGTGCAATGCTGAGGAAATCCTGAAAACCTGCACTGTTGGTGGCACTCGAGGCCTGGAGTTCGCCATCACTGGCCTATAGTAAAGTCCTTGCGTTGCCACATAGCCTTGTTCACATAGAGTAGCAATGTTCATGGAGCCTATATTTACACTGGTGCAATTTTCTATACTGGTGATGAATAGCAATGAACGAATATACTCGTTACTCTTCGTTACTCGGATAGATAGAACACTATTCAGGATACTTGTTGCATGGCGACTAACGCTGGGGCTCATGAGTGATGTGTCGATCTTGAGTAATCTTACACAAATTGTCAGCTCCCTTCAGTAAACAATGGGAGCTGGCACCTCAGTGAGAGCCTCTTGAATGGAAGGCTCTCACTGGGGGGCACAGCAAGGTGTTGTATTCAGTAAAAACGCAAAAAAAAATGCTACACTCCCGACGCCAAAAAAGCCCACCCTCCCTGCTCACCTTTAAGGCCGGATGTATGTGGTTGGAGCCTATTACTAATTAACTAACATTGGATTTGCTACAAATCTCCCGAAGCCGAGTATTTTCCTATCTACTCATCACTAGTGATGAATATTATGCTCCAGGTTTTTTTCGAAAATATCTGCTTTTCCTTTGGTCTTTTGTTTTACGTTATACTCATACTAAAATGTAGATTTATTTATTAAAATTCAAGAAACATGATTTCTAATTTTTATTTGTATTTTAAAGTATGATTTCATGCATGAGTAAATGTAAAACATAAAGCAATTATGGAAATAATACATATTTATAATACTGGCTCAATACACTTCCTTTACAAATAAAATGAATGGGGTGCAGCCTGAAATACATTTTCATTAATTCAGCTTCTAACACAAACACTGGATTTAATTAAGAAATGTAAACTAAATAGCTGATGTTATTAGGCAATAAAAAAATATATAGGAGGTTGTTTAAAACTCAGGAAGGAGCAAAATTAATATGACATATGTATTCTTAATTAGAGCTCTGAAATGATGAGTTTACATGCATCATATACAAAGACAAAATTACCATAACTGTAGAAAAAGACATGATGACACATGCAAATACCATACATTAATGTAATGCCGCTAGGAAAAACAATTATTAGACTGAACATGTGGTTCTTAGCTTAACATTGTGATTAGACTATATGAAACCCCCAGCCATTTCACGGCTAACCTCACAGTGGGACCCTAACTATATATAGCCTTAAAATGAACGTGTCTCCTGCTTTGAGCATTATACACTGGGCCCACCACCTTTAACATACTGTAAATAGGCTTCCGCTAACCCATTTATATCCCCAGATGTGCCACTGCATACCTCATAAAACAACTTTTAATGTGTCCAGTGAATGTAAATGAGTTCATAAGGGTCTGATGGTGTGCTGCACACTTTAGTCAGAGATGCCCCACCTGCCTCACTCCATTGAAAATGCTTCCCCTCCTGTGTATGTATGTGAATGACAGCGACATCATTTCCATGTCTCGCGCAAGCGCAGTGACACGGGTCACTGTGTTCTATTGAAGCTGCACAGTGACCGAGGTCTTGTGAGAGTCGAGTGTGCATGCACGAGACTTTACAAATCTCATGAAACTTTGGGCACCGTGCGGCTATGATACAGCAAAAGGCATGAAAGCTGTGAATTACATTGTATGTCATTCACATACATACACAGGAGGTGCGGGTTTTCCAGGCAGAGGGGCAGATCTGACCAAAGTGTGCCGCACCCTATCAGACCCTTAAACTTATTTACATCAGCGCGGGACACATTGAAAGTTGATTTATGAGGTATGCAGGGGCATATCTGGGGATATATTTGGGTTACCGGAACCCCAATTACAGTATGTTAACGGTGGTGGGCAGGATTTATAAAGCCCAGAACAGGTGACAGGTTCACTTTAAAACTGGACGATGTGCGCAAACCACTGCTGCAGCAATAGTGCACCAGCAGGGCCGACACCTGCTACATCTCACTTCTGCTGCAAGGCGGAGTCATACAAAATATTTTTGAATTTTTAATAAAAAAAATGAGGCCTAGAGTTTTGTAATATTCAAGTTTTTCTTTCCAATAATCTTCTGGTAAATGACATTATTATATGGCCATTTAATTTACAACATTATCTCAATCAAATTTTGGATAAGCAATCTTTTTAAAGAGGACTAATGAGCACTCCTATTTGTCTGATTTAGTAAACATTTGTATTTCGCATGTAATAAAAATTCTGCAGAACCTTTCATTTGATCTTTGCTTTATGTTCTTACTTTGGTATTTTTCCAGGAAATACACTGTATATTCTTACTGGGCATTACCATTATTCATATTTGATAGGCAATATTTTAGAGATGAGAGAATTGATTAAAAGAGAATCAAATTTGTTTTGCCACAATTTTTACTTGTCTCAAAGGGCAGTGAAAAAGTTAAAAACAATCCTATACTCACCTCTCTTTTGCCTTCCCCATACCTCTTCCTCTGCTGTTGCTTTGATTGGCTCCTCCGGGTCATACCTTCTCTCATTTGTCTTCTGTCTTCTTCTGCTATGGTGCAGTTATTACTGCCATTCTTCATTAAGCCCCCTGCTGTCACATGTCTTGTGACACTTATGCAGTGAAGAATGACAGTGCTAGAGGTACAGAAAAAGGAGAAAATAACAGAAAACAATAGTAAGATGTCAGAAGAACCAACTGTAAGAGTAGCAGATGCAGGAGATGTGTTGGGTGGGTCAAAGTGAAGTGATCATTAGGGTATGTGCAGACAAAGTATGTAGGTGATTTTGCCATGGAAACTGCTTAAAAATTCATTAGAAGATGCAAAAAAGAATAAGCAGATGCATTTCAGTGTAATAAAGACTTTCTGTGCACATGCTTAGACTCTTGAATGTCTTTTTATGCTTTAGTTTTCTATAAAAGCCAAGCGGTTAAAAGAAGGGACATGTTTCATTTGTGTGGCATTTTCTCCTTGGAAGATACTCAGTACTTTACCATACAGGTCAATGGGGAAGCACAAAATGTCTTGAAGACATCTAAACATCCTTTCAGAATATTTTGCCATTGATTTTGATTAAAAAAATGCTAGCCATTTTTTTAAAACTTATTGTAGTGAAAAAAGACTAGAAAACAACAGAAAAAAAAGAAGTAAAAAAAAAGAGAAATTCTTTAAAGAAATCGTCAGCAGCCAAAACCATCAGAAGAAACAAAAGTCACAAAAGACGCTTTAGGGATGATGTATTAGGAGAATAGATTCATTGTAGAATGGGATTTTATATAGATGAGACGAGTGATACAATGCAGGGAGGAGATAAATATTTCACGTGCGGACAGGAAAAATGTAACACAAAAAGTTTGCGGGATGGTAAAGAAACGAAGGCCTTAACAGTAGGGAGCAAGGGATGGAGAAATCTCCTGACAATGGTCTATGTCTGTCCCTTCCTGCCCTATCAGCCCTAAGCAGATCTTTCCCCCTGCCACTATTACATGCCTAAAACCTGTCACCTTAGTCAACCCTGGATACAACATTGGCCGAAGAATGCATTAAACGTCACCTCTAGTGTAATAACACACAGGGATAAGTAGACAGACTGGTGTAAGATGAAAAGTATATCACAAACTGTAATTATAAGCCAGACTCCAAAAGGCTTCAATGGCTCTGCTCCTAGACAGCAGGTCTCCAGCAGTGGCAGCAGCAGCAGTAGCCGCAGGAGAGTGCTACACTCCAGGAAGGTCATGCATAGAAGGTTCTATACAACATCAGGTGATGGGTCATGTGATTATTAAAAGGGTGATGGGTGTTGACATCAAACCACATCACCTGACTAGCAACAGCAGCTACGAAAAACAGACATTAACCCTAGCAAGTTGAAAACAAATACGGTAAATACATTTAATATACACCATGGACTTCTGAGCTGCAACTAATGACTGTAGAGTATCTCCCCTCTAGGACCCTCAGGACCCTCAAAGCTGGACTTGTTCGCAAATGACGTCAACTGACCCTCCCGACTAACAAGAATGAAGATAGGGATTGGTGGTAGACTTGCTTCTGCCCCTAGCCTGCAGAATCCGGCAGAAACTTAGTTTCTGCATGGAGCAGCGCATAGCGTTACGAGGAGGTAACGCTATGCGCTGCCATGCTATGTATCTCTATGGCAACCGCCGGCTCCACAGAGATCTCCAGGATCTGCACTTTTGCAGAGCACACAGGAAAACGCTGCAAACAGCGTTTTCTGTGCGCTCTGCTAAAGCTCATATCCGGGGATTGTCTGTGGAGCCGGCGACTACAGTAAGCGTCTGATTACCATAGCAATCCATACACAGATCCTGCTGGTAACACTATGTGCTACTCCGTGGAGAAACTAAGTTTCTGCCGGATCCTGCAGGCTAGGGGCAAATGCAAGTATGACCCTAGCCTTAGGGTCTCTCTGAAGGCAAAGCAAGGTGTTTTATGCAGTGAAAATTCAAAAAAGCCCACCCTCCTACCATATCCCAGAAATGCTTGTTTTATGGCTAGATGTGTGTGGGCGGAGCCTATTATTATTATTTATTTATAGAGCACCATTGATTCCATGGTGCTGTACATCAGAAAATGTTACATACAAACAAGTTAAAAATACAATGAACAAACTAACAGTGACAGACCGATACAGAGGGGAGTGAGGACCCTGCCCTTGCAGGCTTACATTCTACAGGGCAGTGGGAAGGGAGACAGTAGGTTGGGTCTGCTCTGGTGGTGGTGGAGCGCTAGGTCCAGTGGTGGTGAGGTGGCACTGTGGTCATTGCAGGTTGTAGGCTGTTCTGAAGAGATGGGTTTTCAGGTTCCACTTGAAAGTTTCAAGCGTATGGGACAGTCGGATGTTTTGGGGTGCAGAATTCCAGAGAATGGGGGATGCTCAGGCGGAGTCTTGCAGGTGGTTAGATGAGGAAAGTACAAGGGTGGAGGTCTTGGGAGGATTGAAGAGTATGAGTTGGATGATATTGAGAGATTAGTTAAGAGATATATGGGGGGGACAGATTGTGGAAGGCTTTGTAAGTCAATGTTTGTTGTTTGAATTGGATACGCTGGGGAATTGGGAGCCAGTGGAGGGATTTGCAGAGGGGAGAAGAGGAGGAATAGCGAGAATAGATGTGGATTAGTCGGGCAGCAGAGTTAAGGACAGATTGGAGAGGTGCAAGAGTGTTACCAGGGAGGCCACAGAGGAGGAGGTTGCAGTAGTCGAGACGGGAGATGATGAGGGCATGCACTAGTAGTTTAGCAGATTGAGGGTTGAGGAAGTGATGGATTCTAGCAATATTTTTGAGTTGGAGGCAGCAGGAGGTGGCAAGTGCTTGGATGTGCAGTTTAAAGGACAAGGCAGAGTCAAGGGTTACTCGAAGGCAGCGGACTTCAGGTACAGGACAAAATGTTAGGTCATTTATTGCGATAGATAGGTCTGGTAGGAAAGATGTGTGAGATGGAGGAAGGTTGATGAGTTTGGTTTTGTCTACATTGAGTTTTAGGAGGCGAGAGGAGAAGAAGGAGGGTATGGCTGATAGACACTCTGGGATTCTAGACAGCAGAGAGGTGACGTCTGGGCCAGAGAGGTAGATCTGAGTGTTACTATTACTATTACTATTACTAATTGATTAACATTGGACTCGCTATTCAGACAAGTATGCGAGTATTACAAAGTACTCGTTACGAGTATAGCGATTACGAATATTTCACTACTCTCTCATCACTAGTCGTTAGTCCTTTAATAAGACTATTACATGATATAAAGAAGGGTTACATGACAAGTAGTTTAACCATATCTTAGCAAAGAGATTGCTTGGTCTGACTAGGCAGTGAGACTGGGCAGTTTCTTTGACAAAAATATGGTTAAACAACTTGTCATGTAACCCTTTTTTATATTTAGCCTTATTTACTATTTAATAGCAATTTCTAATGGTCGGGTCTAACATTGACCTGACATTATGAATCTTGGACTTAGCACCAGCTTGCACTACAAAGCTGGCATTAACCCCTTATTACCCAGTTTACCACTGGCACCAGTGCAACTGAAAGATCCGGGTACAGCGCCAGGATTTGACACTTCTAATAAATGTGCCAAAAAGGTTGCATATGGGAATAAATAATAATGACAACAACAAAAGAAAACAATACAAGGTTGTCATAAGGAAGGAATTATATAACACTCCAAAAGTAGAAAGTCTAACATGAGTTAGATCAGACAATAAGTTTTACCATTTAAATTGTTTCACAAATTTAATTTTGGCATAAAATTTAACAGATACCTGATAACCTGCCATCTTGTTTTTTTACCTGGCTCGTCAACTACTCTTCCAGATCCTGATTTTGTACTTTTTGTGCCCTCCTTGGCAACTATTCCTGCCTCTGTATTATAAAAATAAATAGATTATCTGTACTTCCTAAACTGAAAATCTGAACTAGTGCAATACTGTACATACTATACATAAATAAAAAAAACAGTTGCACTCACACAAAGAAAACTGAGACAACTAGAAAAATAAGGACTGATGAATATGAACGGTGGAGTCAGAAATGTGCAATAGGGTCATTCCATGTCAAGTGAACCAATGATTATTACCTCTATATTTTTAATTCTTTTGAGATTTTGTTATTTGATAATAGCATGTCAGACAATGCAAAATGTGAAGAGAAAATTTTTTTTAAAAATTTATTTTTTTTTTAAATGATTTTCAAAGTTCGGAAAAAGTGTGAATTTCGCTGTTGCCTGCCTTTACGTTTCTCCTCATAACTAAGGCTAGGAATAAGATAGAGAGACAAAATAAACACCATTCTACTCAGAACTATACAGGCTTTCACCAGATATGTCACAAGAGGATCTTTGTTAATATTTTACCCATGTGATCGCAAGCGCAAAACTTTAAAACGTATTTCCGAAAAATCGGCGCGCTTTAAATATTTAAAAACTGCCCATGTGTCTGCTTTGCTCTTAGCCACATCTGTACCAAATTTCAAGTTGGGATCGCAATGGGATCATATTTTAACATATTTTACTATTAACAGCGTCAATGGGTCATTCCATATCAAGTGATCTAAATATGAATATTTTTTTTTACCTGACGTCTTTAGATTTTTTTTTTTTTTTCCTTTATGAAGTACTACTTTAGTTAATTACAAATTAAAAGTTTGGAATTTTTTTCTTCATCAGTTAATTTTTTACAGATTTTTAAAGTTTAAAAAAAGGGTGAATTTTGGCCTGGTACGACTTTAAATTTTTTTATCTCGGGCTAGAAATAAGATAGAGAAACAAAATAAACACCATTCTACTCAGAACTGTCCAGGCTTTCACCAGATATGTCACAAGAGTATATTTGTTAATTTTAATTTTTTACCTATGCGAATGCAAACGCAACATTTTGAAACGCATTTCCGAAAAAAACATTTTAATAAAAATTTTCCAAAACTGCCCATGTGTCTTTTATGCTTTTAGCCACATCTGTACCAAATTTCAAGTTGGGATCGTGATGGGATCATATTTTAAAATATTTAACTATGGTTAATCTAATTTTTATTAAATTTTGAAAAAACATATGAAAGACATACATTCAATCTTTTAACAAAATCTTGAGACATATAAAATATACAAAAAGAGAATTCACAAAGTTATTAGTAACTTTAAGATAAGCTGCAAATTTACTTTTGCGCTTATCTCTGGTGCAATATATACTACAATCTAAATATAATTCCAAACACTCAAGTATACAACCTTTCTCAGGGTTTTGAGATGTTCTGATGTCAAGGGGACAAGCAGCCCCAGCAGAATGATTTTTATCACTTGGCCCCTTCTAACAGGTTGACCATGTAAGTGGGTCATTACCCGTTGAGGCCTAGTTGGAATAGTCTATCGACTGGTGTACCGGAAAGGAAGGCCGAAATATTAATGATCTACTCACAGCTCAGAGTTTTCGATACCTGTCTACTGTTCACTAGAATTCTGAAGGTATAGGCGTAGAAAGGAAATACCTAGACTGAATGTATCAGATGGGAAGAAAAGAGAGATAGAAAAGAAGAGAGAGAGAGAAGAGAAACAAAAACCATTAGAAAAAGTTATACTGGGAAAGAAAAGCCACGTAAGAAAAAAGAAAAAAAGGAGGGGGGGGACGGGTGAGGTATGGGAAGGAGAAAGGGTACTCATCCCACTGGCTCCCCATCAGCCAGAGGTCGAGCCATATTATCTGTGCTGGAAAAGATACTCCTAAATTCTGCAGAGTCGTGAAAAAGAATCCATTCAACCCAAATCCCTAAGAATTTGTTCCGAGATCCCGACGCATCAGCTGCGAGCTCCTCTATTCGATATGTGTCCATCAATTCTTTGAACCAATCAAGTAGAGATGGAGCCCGGCTTGATTTCCAGAACCTCGGGATCACAGCACGAGCAGCCGAGATGCAAAAGCGGAGAATATCCCTCTTCTGTAGCCCAATAGGACCTGGAAAAATGGATAACATTGCCGATTCTGGGCAGCATTCGGCTTGTTTACCTGTTATCCGGGCGTATGCATTGAAAACCTCAGACCAGAACCGCCAGATTTCCCCACAACTCCACCAAATGTGTATCATTGTACCCTTCTCTTCCCCACAGCGCCAGCAGGTATCAGGGGTTCCAGGGAACATGTTCCGGAGTGTCGTCGGGCACAAGTACCATCTAGTGAGCAGCTTATAGCTTCTTTCTTGTGCAGAACAAGCGCTAGCTAGTGAGTGAGTAAATATAAAGCATTTCTGCCAATTAGCTTCTGAAATGCTACACCCCAATTCCCTCTCCCAAGCACGTTGGAAGTAAAGGGTGCCCTGCTCTCTCATGGACCCTAAGGCCTGGTATAGAAATGATATTTTGCGCCTCGGTGGAGCCTCCAGTTGGAATAACCTCTCCAATACGTTGGGCGTCAATCTTACCCTGCAAGAGTGGTCAGCTGAATATAATTATGCTCTGTATTGGAGAAATTCGAATCACTTAAGAGGTCTCGTAGGTTCTTTGAGTTGTAGCTCTGCCATCGGGGGCAAACCACCACTGGACAGAGTCTGTCCTACTCGGGTGTCATCCACAATCCGCCAACATAAAAATCTCTGCCTGTCAAATCTGGGTGGGAAAGATGGGTTGGAAAAAAGGGGAGTCAAAGGGCTAAGTCTGTCGTTTAAGCGGAGGGTTTTCGTCACTAGGTGCCATACCTTCAAGGTGTTTCTGGTCATGTCTGTCAAAGGTACTAGGTCTGTGGAGTCTTTAGGGGAAATCCAAAGCAGGTGTTTCAGCGGAATCCCCAAACCCTCTTGCTCCACCCCTACCCATTTCTTGGAGGACGCATGATAATGCCAATCTAGAGCTCTAACAAGAGAGGAAGCCTCAAAGTACGCTCGTATGTTGGGTAGTCCAACCCCTCCTCTGGTCTCGGGCAAGGATAGGATATTCATTCGCAATCTGGACCTCTTGCCCCCCCAGACAAATCTAAGGATCATAGATTGCATTTTGGAGAGGAAACCTCTATCCAATAGAACAGGAACTGTCTGAAAAGTATATAAGAGTCGGGGCAAGACATCCATCTTGACTACGTTTATTCTCCCGAACCAGGATAGCTTTAATTGTCTATAGGAGGTAAATGCCGATTCCGCGTTAGTCAAAAGGGGTTGATAATTTAAATTGAATATTTGTTTAAGATCTTTTGGTATAAGGACTCCCAAGTACTTAATGGCTTCTACTTTCCATTTAAATGGGAACTGTTTAGATAGATGAGAAACCAATTCTCCAGGCAAAGAAATATTGAGTGCCTCGGTTTTGGAGCAATTCACTTTAAAGTTGCTCAATTGTCCGAACCGTTCAAACTCCATTAAGACCGAAGGGATGGAGACCAGGGGCTGGGAGATGTAAAGTAGCAGGTCATCTGCAAATAAGGCTAATTTGTGATGACTCTGTCCCAGCTTGACCCCATGGACGCATTCATTGGACCTAAGTGCAAAATATTTAACTATTATAGTGTCAATTCAAAAGTCACCAAGAACACAATCAGTCATTTTTTCACAATTGCCCGTCAATAGTTTGAATTTGATATGAAGAAACATAGTCTTGTAACATCTCAAATGAAAGCAGTTACCGTTCTGAGTAAAATGATGCCTCTCCCACTTCATTATCTTATTTCTAGCCTGAGATAAAAAAATTTAAAGTCGTACCAGGCCAAAATTCACCCTTTTTTTAAACTTTAAAAATCTGTAAAAAATTAACTGATGAAGAAAAAAATTCCAAACTTTTAATTTGTAATTAACTAAAGTAGTACTTCATAAAGGAAAAAAAAAAAAAAAATCTAAAGACGTCAGGTAAAAAAAAATATTCATATTTAGGTCACTTGATATGGAATGACCCATTGACGCTCTTACTAGTAAAATATGTTAAAATATGATCCCATTGCGATCCCAACTTGAAATTTGGTACAGATGTGGCTAAGAGCATAGCAGACACATGGGCAGTTTTTGAAATATTTAAAGCGCGCTGATTTTTCGGAAATGCGTTTTAAAGTTTTGCGCTTGCGATCACATGGGTAAAATATTAACAAATATCCTCTTGTGACATATCTGATGAAAGCCTGGACAGTTCTGAGTAGATTGGTGTTTATTTTGTTTCTCTATCTTATTTCTAGCCCGAGATATGATAGAAAATGTAAAGCCATACCAGGCCAAAATTCGCACTTTTTTAAAACTTTAAAAATCTGTAAAAAATTAACAGATAAAGAAAAAAATTCAAAACTTTTTTTTTGTAATTAGATAAAGTTGTTCTTCAGATAGAAATTTTTTTTTAAAAATCTGAGGACGTCAGGGAAAAAAAATATTAATTTTTGGATCACTTGACATGGAATGACCCAATACTGCTAATGAAAGCATGAAAAAAGTTTGGGATTTTTTTTTATTTGAAATACTCAGCAAATAAAAATGGCCCAATTTATAGGGGCACAATTAGCCTGTCATGGTGTATCTCATAATTGGGTCCTACTCTAGTGAAATGCCCCTCTAGGTGTCAAAAACTCACCTCCGATGTATAGTCTAGAGACAAACCTGCTAAACAGATAATTAAAACCAATTAAGGTAAAATGGGAGGAATGCCAGACATAAAAATAAATGCATTGTCGGTTCACATTCATCAGTCTTTTTGTCTAGTTTTCTCAACTTTCTTTGTTTGAGTGCAACTATCTTTTTTGATATTTTTATACTATGTATTGCACCAGTTCCAATTTTTACTTTAGAATGTGCTAACAATCAATTTATTTTTTTAATATGGAGTCATGCTCTTTGTCTGGCCCTCCTCCTCTTTTACCTTAGGTGGTTTTAATTCTCTGTTGAGCAGGTCTGTCTCTAGTCCACATATAAGAAGTCAGCGTTTGACACTAATAGAGGCATTTCATTAAAGTAGCACCTAATTATTAGATACACCATGATATGCTAGTTGGACTCATATAAATTCAGCCATTTTTTTTTGCTGAGTGTCTCGAATTTGATCAAAATATTTTCCAAAAGTTTTCTCATGTTTTCTTTACCAGTATTGCATATTTCTGTGTTCACACGTCACATTCATCAGTCTATTTTTCTAGTTTTCTTAGCTTTCTTTGTTTGAGTGCAACTGTCTTTTTTATATATACTAGTAAAAAGGCTCGATGCAATTGCATCGGGAGCGCGGTGAAATGAATTGTGTGTATAGAGGCGGGTCTGTGGGTAGCAGAGTATACAGGCGGCTCTGTGGGTAGCAGAGTATACAGGCAGCTCTGTGGGTAGCAGAGTATACAGGCGGCTCTGTGGGTAGCAGAGTATACAGACGGGTCTGAGGGTAGCAGATTATACAGGCGGCTGTGTGGGTAGCAGAGTATACAGGCGGGTCTGTGGGTAGCAGAGTATAGAGGCGGCTCTGTGGGTAGCAGAGTATACAGGCGGCTCTGTGGGTAGCAGAGTATAGAGGCGGCTCTGTGTGTAGCAGAGTATACAGGCGGCTCTGTGGGTAGCAGAGTATAGAGGCAGCTCTGTGGGTAGCAGAGTATACAGGCGGCTCTGTGGGTAGTAGAGTATAGAGGCGGCTCTGTGGATAGCAGAATATGATGTGGCGGGAGGCTGGAGGGGTGATGAGAGCAGAGGCTGGAGGGGTGAGGAGAGGTACGGCTGGAGGGGCGACATGACGGCTCGGCGGCAGGACGTGGCTGCATGCTGGGGCTGATCGCAGCCCCAGTCAGACGCCATTGTCCTCGTCGGCGGGGTGGAGGCTGCAGAGAGGGATGAGTCCCTCCCCTCAGATGACATGTGACCTGAGGGAAATGAGCGGATTGGGCGCTCTGTGGTAACACTGGGCGGGCATGCGATTGGTCCAGGACGCAGAGTCCTAGCCAATAGGATGGGAGTCCTGTGTTTACAACAGCGCGGGCAATCCGCTTGTAGGGGCGGCGGGCAATGGGAGTGAGCGGGGCGTGTGAGGCTTTGCAGCCTGACATGCCCTGCTCACTCCCATTCTCCACCGCCGGCCACAGGACGACGTCACTGGCTCCCGGCACCCGCCCACAGCCCCTACACCGCTACTCCACCAGAATGGGGACAGCAAGGCCCCAGCGGTGAGAGAGCGTTGAGGGGTGTAAGGCACCGCTGGCATGCGGGCAGCGTTGAGCTGGCAGAGGCCGCTGGTGATGTGGCTATTGCGTAATCGCTCGCGTCGGGGCCGACGGTTGCCAGGATGGCGGCAGTGTCAGCTAGTGTGGTTGCGGCTGGCAATGACACTATGGCATCATGGCTCGCAGTGCCGCAAAGGATATTGGGATTGGGCTACAGTGCCCGAATCCCAAACTCACGATTATACAAAGGGCCGATGCTATCGCATCGGGAGTGGGGTGACATCAAGATGGGGGCAATTAAAAGAAAAAACAGATAATTGCGCCACACTGCAACTGGAGGAACTTAATACACGGTTTTACTATGTTTGTACTAACCTTTACTGGTTGTGCAACACCCCGCACAACCAGACTGATGGCTTAATGTGGATCACTGTAGTGACAAGGGCCAATAATCCCTCCTCCTCAGATACTCCGGGCCTGGTGGTCGGCTCCTTAGTTCCTCTGGAGATGGAGGTGGGCTCCTTCACTCCTCCACCCGAAGAGGCAGACTCGCTGCACTGGCTTCCGTCCCAGCTCCACACTGTGTATCAGTTGATCATTCAAGGGTGGGTCTTTATGATGTACTGCCAGGTACTGTGGATCTTAGAGCAGCTCACACACCGCACTCCCAACAAGGGAGAAGGGGATTAGCAAATAGAAAAACAAGCGGTGTCAGAGGATTGGAGCGCTAAAGAAACCACGGGTTGGTGATTAGATTACCGATAATTTATTGCACGAACAGCAGGGGTCCAGTATGCCACAACGCGTTTCGACGCACTGATGCGTCTTTCTCAAGTGGATCACTTGAGAAAGACGCATCAGTGCGTCGAAACGCGTTGTGGCATACTGGACCCCTGCTGTTCGTGCAATAAATTATCGGTAATCTAATCACCAACCGTGGTTTCTTTAGCGCTCCAATCCTCTGACACCGCTTGTTTTTCTATTTGCTAATCAAGATGGGGGCAGGCTGTTTAGCATTGGGGGCAGCAGCTGTTACTTTACCCTGTGGGGCATCAGCAGGGGCAGTGTGGGGAGTGAGGGCATGTGGGGGAGTAAGAGGGGTGAGCAGGGGTAGTGTGGGGTGAGTGGGGAGGTGAAAGAGGTAAACAGCGACAGTGTGGGAGGAGTAGGGGCTGAGCAGGGGCAGTGTGGGTGAGTGGGGGGTTGAGTAGGGGCAGTGTGGGTGAGTGGGGGCAGTTTGGGGGTGAGAGGGGTAAGCAGGGTGTGTGGGGGGTAAGCAGGAGCAGTGTGGGTGAGTGGGGGCATGTGGGGGAGGTAAGAGGGGTAAGCAGGGACAGAGTGGGGGCATGAGCAAGGGCAGTGTGGGGAGTGAGGGCATGGTGGGGGGATAAGAGGGGTGATCAGGGGCAGTGGGGGTGAGTGGGGGGGAAAGCAGGGGCAGTGTGGGTAAATGGGGTGGGCTATGCAGGAGCAGTGAGAAGATAGGGGGTGTAAGAGGAGTGAGCAGGGGCAGTGTGGGTGAGTGGGGGGTAAGCAGGGGCAGTGTGGGTGAGTGAGGGGTAAGCAGGGGCAGTGTGGGTGAATGGGGTGGGCTATGCAGGGGCAGTGTGGGTGATTGGGGGCAGTGTGGGTGAGTAGGGGGTAAGCAGGGGGAGTGAGGGGAGGGGGAGTAAGAGGAGTGAGCAGGGGCAGTGTGGGTGAGTGGTGGGAAAGCAGGGGCATTGTGGGAGATTGGGGGGTAAGCAGGGGCAGTGTGTGGAGTGAGGAGATAGGGGGGTAAGAGGAGTGAGCAGGGGCAGTGTGGGTGAGTGGGGTTAAGCAGGGGCAGTGTGGGTGAGTGGGGTGGGCTATGCAGGGGCAGTGTGGTTGAGTGGTAGCAGTGTGGGTGAGTAGGGGGTAAGCAGGGGCAGTGTGGGGAGTGGGGTGGGCTATGCAGGGGCAGTGTGGTTGAGTGGTGGCAGTATGGGTGAGTAGGGGGTAAGCAAGGGCAGTGTGGGGAGTGAGGGCATAGGGGGGGTAAGAGGAGTGAGGAGGGGCAGTGTGGGTGAGTAGGGTGGGCTATGCAGGGGCAGTGTGGGAGCATCAGATGTGAGCGCGGCAGGGGGGGTTGTGGTGGTTGTATGCAGACTGCAGCCCCGCCGGGCTTGCAGGCTGCAATGACAGTGCGGCGGGGGCGACGACATCCTATTTGGAGGCAGCGGCGGGCGGTGTGTATCATGAAGGCGGCCACAGATACTTGCGGTGGCCCTCCTGTAAAGGGGCTCCCCCTGTCAGCTGCCGCTTTGGACTGAGGGCTGACACTGTCCAATGGAGGGTGCTGGGTTGGCGGCGGGTGAGCGGGAGGATGGGGTGAGGGAGTGGTAGCATAGTGCGAGGGAGCGGAGAAGCGGGAACATGGGGTGGTTAGCGGGCAGTGTAGCGTTTGCCGGCAGACTCGGCGGCTGGCGAGGGGGCATGCATGCGATTGCTTGCTGGCTCGTAGAGCCGCAAAGGATTTTGGGATTTGGCTACATCGGGCGATATCGGGTGCAGTATATATAATATATAGCAGTAGTATCTAGCTATATATACAGCTGCTATAGACAAAGACACCTCTCCCTGCAGTATATATGTATAGGTGTACACACCTAGACCTCGCTGCAGTATCTAGAATATATAGCTGTAGTATATAGTTGTATATACAGCTGCTGTACACAGACAAACCTCTCCCTGCAGTATATAGAATATATAGCTATATATACAGCAGCTGTAGACACACACCTCCCTGCCCTCAATATAAGTGAAATGTCCTCATCTCCGCACTGTGACACTATGTTTAGGGGCTTACTTGTGTTCTGTCAGGCAGCAGGTGATTGGATGTGCCGTCCTCTTGCCTCTGTGGGCCGGGAGCGTCAGGGAGCGGCGGTGTGTGTTAGAGGGGATGAGGAGCAGTCAGCGAGGCTGGTGAGCACAGTCTGGGGGCAGGGTGTACCTGGGAGGATTGTGTACCGGGCGCTGTATGACCGCTCCGGGGAGCCGTCCCTGCTGGCGGTGGTCTGTGCTGGAGGTGAGAGCAGAGCTGTGATTACCGGCTGTGTGTGTAGATTCCGGAAAGCGGGAAGATGGAGCGGGTGAGCGGGGGAGCGGGAGCATGTGGCAGGTAGCGGGCAGTGTAGGGTTTGGTGGTAGAATCGGCGGCTCGCGATGGCACATGCGCGCCATCGCTCGCTCGCAGTGCCTCACTGCATTTTGGGATTCGGCTACATCGCCTGAATCCCAAACTGCCGATTATATAAATAGCACACAGCTACTCCCAATGATGTACATGTGCTAACAAGCTATATATACCTGAGAAAAAAGTTTAAAAACTTACGTTTTTTCAAAAAACTCAAAAATCTTATCTTTTTATTTCTGAAGTTCTTGGTACACACATTGGCCAATGTCTGTTTGCTCACCGACTGCGACAAAGTGACTTCAGGTCCGATGAGTCCTACGCTGATATCCCTATCCTCCTTGTCCGCTCCCCCACTTCTCAGTGGGCAGACACCACCTCGACCCTAGATCACCTGTGGTCAATGAGGGTGCAGATTGCAGTAAGGAGCCAGCAACTCCATAAAATACAAAAGAGAAAAAAACTGCACAGCACACTCAGACAATGTAAACTGGTGCCAGCAGTGACGCTGGATATAAACTAGAAAAAAGTACTC